>JAOTQQ010000012.1:138375456-138459148 GCA_026546715.1 Gallinago undulata | reverse complement strand
CTGCCTGCACTGCCCGCACTGCCCGCACCACCTGCACCCTGCCTGCACTGCCCGCACCGCCTGCGCCCTGCCTGCACCCTGCCTGCACTGCCCGCACTGCCTGCACTGCCCGCACACTGCCCGCACTGCCTGCACACTGCCTGCACCCTGCCTGCACACTGCCCGCACTGCCCGCACACTGCCCGCACTGCCTGCACCCTGCCTGCACACTGCCCGCACTGCCCGCACACTGCCCGCACACTGCCTGCACCCTGCCTGCACACTGCCTGCACCCTGCCTGCACTGCCTGCACTGCCAGCACTGCCTGATGCTGCCTGTGCTGTGCCAGGCGGGATTGCCACCACCACCACTTCCTCCCTCTTCGTTCTTGCGGTTCTTCAGCTCATCACGTTATTTTGGGGAGAGATGGGTGGAAAAAGGAAAAACTCTCCCCTGTGTCTCTTCACAGCGTCTCCTTGCATCCATGCATGTTTTAAAAACATGATAAATATGTTTTCTGGCCCAGATTCTGTTGGCAGGCTCTGGGCACTGGGGAGCAATTTGAAATGCTGGCACTCCCTATCAAGGGATGCGGACTGTCTGCTGACACAGGTCTCGTTATTTCTTGCTGGGGATTTCTTGCCGGGAATTAGGATTTGGAGGGGGGCAGCGGTGGCCACCCCATCTCCTTGACCTCTGCAGCATCCGTGCTCCCACCCCCATACGCAGACGCAGCCTCTCCATCGCTGGTCCCGGGTTGGCTTGTGTCACACATTGCTTCCAGAATGATATTACTCTTTCTCATGGGGAAAATAAGTCTCTTTGGCTTAACTGGCAAATTAGTCTCAAGGTGTTGAAGGAGGACTTGCATGGCAGTAGCTTTGTGGATGGCATTGAGACAAAATACGAACACCAGTACATTGGGGTTTTGAGATTTTTTTTGGTGTGCCACTCATTTATTTAATTAACATATTCCCTCTATTAAGTCAGGCAAGTAACAGTAAGAAATAAAGAGTTATACAGCATCACACTTCATTAATAATATGAAGAATGTTTCTGACGCTGCATCTTTTAACATCTATTTATATTTTAAAGAATATTGAACTGGATACTGCTTGCTATTACCTTTCTGCTCATCTTTATATATTTGAATAATTCCCTTGAATCAACATGTTTGGTACACACAAATATTGATGTGCATAGCCATCTGCAGATCAGGTAATGGGTGAGAATTAATGCTGAAATTCACATTGATGTAGTTCAGGGAAAAGGTGGCGAAAGGTGGCGAAATAGGAATAACCCTTTCACAGAAGCCATGAAACGTTAAAATGGCCCATGTTGCAGCATCTGAATAACAGGGCTGTGCAAAAGAGAAATGACAGTGACATTGAACTCGGCGGTAAACACTTCAGAGCTTTCCTTAGGCATCGCAAACCCCTTGAGCTCCATTCTTCTGGTTTATGTGTTGCCAGACGGACCCCACGATGTGTTTTACAGCCTTGTAATTCTCCTCCCCAGCATATATTCTCTCTATACATCGGTGCGGTGTGACCCTGCTCCCTGGCCTGCTGAAGACAAATGCCCAACCAAACTCAAACCTGTCGTCCGTACCCCGTCTGTGTAGCACTTAGTCTTAGGAAGGGTCCCCTCATCATTTTTCTTGTTGGCTGTATTTCTGTAATTCAGGGGAGCTGAGCCCGTCCATAGAGGCAACGATGCTTTATCCTTGTGAATAAACAGTCTGAATAAAAGGTAGCAGAATCTCACCAGCTTTCACTATTTATTTATGTTTGTCCCTGGATCTTACAGAACAAATAAAAGTGCATGGGGCAGTGTATGATGTGGACCAGCTGAGGAGCCTGGCTTGGCTATCTCCTGGTGTGGTATCTTTAGTGTCTTCAAAGCTTTGTTTCTTCTTCATTGAGTGCCAGATGTTGTGCAGAGTGTGGGAACGATGGAGGCAGCAGCTGCATCGGTGGGTATCGAGGGTGGCCCCCAGCTCAGCTCCTTGGCTGAGACCACTGGAGGTGTCTACAGGTTTTGTTCCTCATGTAATGGAAGGTGACTGGGGGAGATGCTGGTGCTGGTTGTGTCTGAGCACGTACTACGTTTGGTAAGCTACTACCTTGGCTGCTCATCTCCAAACCCAAGCATACAACCCAGCACAGCAACTTTGTATGCCATCAAATTTTAAGGCAGTAGGGTCACAAATGGGGGCACGCAATTTTTAGTAGGTCATGAGAGGTGGTTATTGTACTGTTGCTGAGTTATAACATCTTCATACAAGATGTGCGTGTGGCAGTGGAGATTCAATTTAGGGGTGACTGATTTATGAGATTGTACCAGTGATGTATGCAGCAATCTGTGCACAGGCTGCTCCGAATGGATGCATGGGGAGTACTTCTCTGGGTATAAATGTGCCATATATTATACATACGTAATGCTTATATAGACCAGTTTATGCCTTCCAGTAGTATGTGGAAAGAGTAGGGAAGAGAGAGATACCTGCCTCCACTCAAATACGGAGCATTTTACTGGAGGTTGCAGTATCTCAAGGATCAGAAGGGGCTTCTTAAGTGCATCCATTATACATAAATCTCGCATGTATGTGCAAAGATATATATGTAAATGAGTACTGGGAGATTGGGGTTTGTATTCTGTCTGTGTATGTAAATGCCTATTCATGCACTTAAAAGTATAGTGTTAGCTGTAGGTTGCAAGTATAGCAAAACCGTATGGCTTAAAACATAACTTCAGCTCTGTGCTGTGAAATGGATGAGAAATGCAGTGTAATGCATGGAGCTGCAGTCACTACTTTTACCTCTGGGATTTTGACACATCCATTAATGAGGAGACCTTGGTAGCGCAGTTGTTTTCAATCACCATGAGACTCGTGGGAAATTCAGGGGAAAAAAAAAGTGGAAATACCTGGTAATATTGTTTAAGTGATAGTACTGAAACGCATTCATTTCATTTGAGATAGTTTTTATGTAAGTGTATATGTATACTTATTATTCTCATATGTATGAGTAAATAGTTATATGGTACCTTCCATTCTAAAGTGCCAGGTTATGTAGCTTTACATAAAGGACATTAAAATTTGGGGGAAAATTAAACTTGTATCCCAACATATTTTATTTCTTTTTTCTCATTAGTAACGTGACACTACCTCTAAGAAACATCTTATGCACTTAACAACATATAGGAAGGCATTTTTCAACTTAGAAAACCCAAATGGAGCATAATGCAGCATCCAGCTTATTTGATGACTTGAAAACTGGGTAGGCATTATACCCAGGGAGGGGATGGAGATGACTGGGGACAGTAATGTGATTTTAGGTGGAAAAGGATTTTATTGGCTGCAAGATTATCTGGGAACCCAAGTACACATAATGGTATATGCATAAGGAAAACTCAATAATAGATATGCAAAAATATTAAAGAGATTAAAATAAGATAGAGAGAAGTCTCAGCAGCAAAATCCAGATGTGGATTTCAGAGCAGATACTTTTTTAATGAAAAATTTTGGGAAATGTTTTCCCTTTTTCCTTCCAGCTGGCTCTTGCTTCGGCCCTTCTCTAATACAAGCCACATAAGAGAAATGCCAGTCATAATCTAATATTGCACTTGGTGAATATGAAGTATTAAGAAACAATTGGGAAATGAGAAAAAGAGACTGTAGGAGAACTGGTCTCCAGACCTGGCCTCTTTTTCAAGGGTTTATCCGTTCTAGGAAGGACGATATATAATATTTTTCAGTAATGATTTCCACAGTTATTCATTTGCAGCTTTGTTTTTAGCCTGGTCCTTGAGTCTCTGATTTTTTTTTTCTTTCTTCATATTTGCAGCATGAGTCTGATACCCACCATCATCACCAATAACCTGAAATAAAATTACTTTCATAAACCGAGCAAGTTAAACCTCTGACTGTCCCTAGCCTCCACTGCCATTAATGGCCTTTTTGTTCATGCCCCCAGACGCCAGTCTTAAAAACCCTTGTGCCTAGACATGACTCAGAGGATAGATGTTCAAGCATGAATGACAAATTGGTTTATCACAAATAGACGAAAAAGAAATGAGGTGCGACGATCTCAAAGCTAGATAGGCTTCTGAAAAGCCAGCCTGACCTTGTGCAACGTGTGTGCCGAGTCGCTAAATTTAACAGGGCACAGTCTTGTTAAGAAAGTGCTAATGCTTCTTGTCCAGGAGGAAAATGGGCTTTTTGGTTCCCTGGGCACCTGACCTCTTTCGGTGCAAATATTGAATAGCTCGCGTGTCCTGACGTGCTTCTATCTACAACCCTTCCACCTGGGCCCAAGGAAATACTGCTGGGAGCAGGGGAGGGACGAGACCGAAGCACGGACCAAGCTGGAGAAGGGAGGAGGAGAGGGAACCGCATTTTCGTGCTTTGCACAGTGGGTCTCCTAGAAGTGGAGGATGGTCTTTTGACCCAATGTGTTTGACCTGCAGAGCCTTAAAGGCTGCTCTGTTAACTTGCTGGAAATAGGATCCATACTAAGGCCAAGTGGGAGATGCGAAGGGATAGGAGAGAGCTCATGGCCTTGCCTTTCACCTTGTCTTGGTGTCACAGCTGGAGTGTGCCATCCCCAGCACACAGCTTTATTTCCAGAGCCATGGGGGCTATCTTGGGTGGGCTGACACCTGTAGCCTCAGGTGTTTCCCTGGCTACTCACCACCAGGGCAGCCAAATGTCCTCCATATCAGTTGTGCAGCAGTACTGGGCTGGCTAATCCCAACCACATCCCCTTGGCCACCTCGGTGGCACAACCCCCAGCCAGCCTGGCAGTGTGGAACAGCAGGGCTCTCTGGTTCAAGAACTTTTCCGAGTCCCCTGGTGTACAACGTGGCCTCACTTGGGCTTTCTCTAGAAAATCAACTGCCCTACATATTTCTGGAGGCGCGTCACCTCTGCTCTGTCAGCTGAGGCCACGCGAGCTGTTGACAGCAGTGGAAAGATGACTTCATGCATTTTGCAGCCTGTGCTCTGGTCTCTGCTTTCCAGGCTGGGCAGCGTTTGGGGTTTTTCTGAGTTGTTTTTTTTTTTTTGGTTTTTTTTTTCAACAAGAGGATATATCCTGGCTTAAACTCCATTTATGATTCACTGTAATCACCAGGTCCTTTTCTGAAAGGCTGTAATCTAATTAGTCACTCCCCACCCTGCATGGAGTGTATTAATAACAACAGGAACAGTTCATTTCAGAAAATCCTTTGTAAAATATGCTTGTGACATAGTAAAAACCTTACAGAATACTTTTTAGTCATAAATCTCAAAGAATTTTACAAAGGAGATGGGTACAACTGTTTCCATTTTATGGATGTGGAAGTCCATGGAGAAGATAGCAGATGGGCTTTTCACCATCCCAAAGTGAGCTGGAAGGGGAGAACTGGAAAGGAACCAAGTGTTCTGGAGCAGAGTCTGGCAGGACCCTGTCCTGTGCCTCTCCTGCATCTCCTGCCTGCATGAAACGTGTGCTGTGCTCTGCTTATCTCATATCTAACCCACTTCTTCACCTTGTTTCCCCATTAATTCTTGTCTCTGAAGCTCTTCAGTGCTGTGGGGTGGGGGTTCTCCTCTCTGTGGCCATACGTCCATCAGAAAAAGAAGTGTTAAATCCCAGTATTCATGTTGGCTTCTCTCAAGCCAATTACAGTTTTTTGCTTTGGAGAGCCAGGTCTTTTGAGAAGTCAGCAAATCAGCAAAATAGGAAGACTTACTGTTTGCAGTGAGTCTACTGGCTGGAGGTGTTTTCTTCTTGAATCCATCATCATCACTCTGCTTTGCATATGAAATGTGTATCAAATGACCTCTGCGCTTTTTTGTCCTCTTTTTCTATGCCTTCAAGGTACGGCAGTAACAATTACTCTGTTTTCATAAACCTGCCGGACAGCACTGCAGCCGCTTGGTCAGATCTCCTATTTATGCGACTTGGTTAGGCTTGCGGTGATAATTATTTTTTCTCTGAAGCGTATGATATAACCCATGAGGCCAACGTGATGTTGCCATGAGCCATGCAACGCAGCAATCGCTGGCAAATGCTGATTACCTTTGTGCTCAGATAATTTGAGAGGATGTTGCATGAAGGTGTAAATAGATAATTTTCTTTTAGCTCCTGTTAGCAATGCAACCAAAGGGATTCCCACTCATTTAGCATTATTCCAGCTCACTTTGCAGCAGCCTTGTTAGCCAAGAAATACCCTGGTGAGCTTCTGGTCAAGAGTGGCTAAGTACCACTAGAAAAGCAGCCAGCCCCCCTGGGGAAAAAGATTCCTTTTTTCTTGCCCATGTTTGTTACTAGTAGCTGCTTTAGCATTTAAACTTCCTGGTCACAGTTTGAAGAAATAAAAAGATGTAATGTAATTTGTCACATTTCTTTTACACTCTTTCACAGAAAATCAGAATTAATGTTTCTCTTCAAATTGAGGTTTTCTTTTCACTTTGCCATTTCTCTCTCTTTTTTCTTTGTGTTAAAGCAAGACTTCTGGGTCCTGTGATGAAGAAGAGGGGTAGCAGCCTTCTTGGTAAAACTTGGGAGTTTTGAGAATGAGATGGAAGTCTCTCAAGGAGATTTCTGTTTTCTTTCCAAGAACGGTTACAGTCGTTTCTGAACGGATTATCTTCTTCAGCAGGACAGCCCCGCTGAGCGTGAGGGAGCATTTTCCTTTCTTACAGGGATTTAAGGGACCTTTTTAATTGCCAATGTATCAGCAAACTATTTTTTTTATTAAATATGGGGAAGGGTTGGAAACTGAAGAGTTTACAGGGATGGTTAGAGATGCACTGTGGGCTGTATTTCCACAGACTGGAGAAAATTCTTCTTTTGGTTTTATCCTCCTTGTTTTGCTTCTGGATGGGTGGCCATCACCCAGGTGGAGGCTGCTAGCCAAGCAGCATGGTGGCCACAGATGCTGCAGCCTCCTCTTCCCAAAGGGCTGCCGCTGTCAGAGCCATCCCACACTGTGGGATGGATCCGGGCTCCCCCTGATCCGTTTCTCTCCATGCTGGGTGTGATCTGTAGGAACAGATCCTCTGCAAAAGGGTGACCCAGGCTGGGCGGGTGTAAGACTGGTCTGTGACTGCACACCCACAGTTGGGCCACTGCGATCCTTCAGCCAAGTTCTGCTCCGTGTCGGAGTCCAGCTGGAGAAGACTCAGTACTTCCACTAATTGTTGTTACTTGGTCCCAGTACTTCCCTGTCAGGTTTTTTAATTAAGCAAGTTTGCCTTCCAGCTTAGCAGAAATGCAGACTTTACACTGACTCCTGTCATTTTGGCTGGGTTTGTACCCTTCACCGAGGGCCAGCACACTGCCACGTTGGAAATTCTAGGCTCACACAGGATGACTGCTGCTTTGAAATTGGGATAAATATCTTTTTACTGCCTCATAAATGGGGGGAAAAAAAACAAAAGGACCACAGCAACATTCGTATAGACCCATGTCTAAATGGGAGCTTAGTATGGTGGGGAAAGCTGGAGTATTTTTGCAGGGATGAGAAGAAGGGTGCCTACTGGAAAAAGCCCCCCTTGGGCCTGGAGCTGTGGTTGCACCTCCAAATCGTAGCTGAGCTGCATCCTGTGCTGAGGACTTCTGCTCGATGTCCCTCCCTTGCTTAGCTTGGGGGCTGCCACCATGGGCAGCCCTGTGGTGGCCCGGGCAAACCTGGTGGGAGAGAGCCTGAGGGTCACGAGCAGTCTAGCAGGCAGATAAAAAAGTGCCTTGTTTATTAAAGCAAATGCCCTAACTAGTCTAATTCTTCATGTGTTTATTATGAAAGAATTCGCTTCAGCTGAGTCTTAATTTTCTTGCTCAGCTTCCAGCTTTAAGCCCAGTCTCCCTCGTTTTAATTACTGGTACATTGATGCCATTTCCTCCCAGCCGGTTGCTAGGCGAGGGCAGGCATCCTCGGGCTGTGACCGCCCCAGCGGCCAGCACGTCGGGGGCTGATGCAGGTGCCTGGGGTGGCCTCCCCGAGCTGAGGGGACCAGTGGGACCCCCCTGACCTGCAAACGCACCCGGGGTTTGCCACCACCTCCGGCGGGGGAAGTGCTTGCGGCGTGGGAATTACCGGTCCCATTACCACTCCGGTGTCAGGGAAATGAAGCTTTTCCATTACAAGATCACAGTAAATCACAGGGGGGGATGACAGCCTCGTTAGCATGGGCAAAGTTACTGTAATTTATATATAAATAACTCCTTTGTGTCAAGATAATTCAGCTACCTTGAAATGCCTTCTTGCAGTATATAGAGATACCTGTGATTTACGCACCATAGTTCACGGCATTTTCCTAATTACATGGAGACATTTTAAAGGATTTTTGGGGCGTCTGTGCTTGCAGGTCAGCCCTTAGCAGTAACCCCCTTCTGCAGGAGGTCCTGGAGAATGAAGAGCAAGCTTGCTTTTCCTGCCCTGCTTCCCAGGCTGGGCTGGGATGGCAGAGCTGGTGTGTCCTCTGCTGCTGGGGCTTTGCTCAGCAAGTTCATGCAGGATCCGAGGGCCACCAGCCACAAACCGCCTGAGGAGCAGAGGCACCAGGCAAAGCACACGATGCCCCCCACGGCGACAGGCCGTGTCATCAGTTTCCATCGGTTCTCAATACCTTCCTTTAGGAAGGATTTTTGCTTACAATTAATTTGCTTACAAATGGGGGACCGTTTCGCCGTTTCCCTTTGGTCGTATTGTTTGCTTGCTGAGGAGCAGTACGGCTGTCAGCTTTAATTTTGTGTCTACGTGAACTTGTTTAGATTTGCCTGCCTCCTGGTGGCTAACACCAAATATCTGAAGGCACTTTTTCTTTTATTACTGGGTGAGAAGGAGGTATTTTTTAAGTAAGGGCTTAAAAGTGCTTGGCGTTAGTGGACCTAGAAACTCCATCCTCCTTCTCCATCGGAGCATTTCTGCAGCCTTAGTTTTTTTCCAGCACATCAACACCCTACTGGAACGCTCAATGGCATCAGTATTCTTTGTGTTAGCTGCTGTGCAGCCTTTTACCAACCGTAGTCTTCAGCCAGGTGAAACATTCCATCCAGTCTTCGGGGTGAAACAGGAGCTGCTCACGTGGACTCCTCTGGCTGGGAAACCCTCATCCCTGCTGCCCCGGGTGGGTGTGCACCCAGCTCTGGTGTTTCTTCCAGGTACTTTGCAGGGAAATAGGAGTTTCAGCCTTTTTAGACAGACCAAGCATGAAGCAGGCTGGAAGATGGTGGCTGCAGGGTCACACGCTTCTTTCTTCCTGCTTTTCTAGGTCTCTCTCTCTGCCGTGCCAATTTTGTCCTGGCACCCTGCGCAAAGCCCACTGGAATTACAGACTCGAAGAGGCAGAGCATTAGTTCCTGGTGTGGTTGATGATTTTACCTTTGTTACAGAAATTTCCACTCCACAGAGGAGCCAAGTGGGAACACAGCTTTCGAGCGGTTGGGCTCTCAGTTCCCGAGCAGTTAACGGGAGCGCTGCCTTCCTCCAGAAATTCATCGCATGTTGCAAACAGGGGCTGAATTGCGTCATGGCCCAGCGAGGTGCCGGCAGGTTCCTCCACCCATTTTAGAGACAGGAAAAAGAGGGGTGGTTCACGTACCGTCTGTGGATACTAAGGGTATAAAGAAAGGAGTCCAGACTTAGTGTACACACGCACTAACAAGTATAGTACTAAAAAAGCTGAGACGGCAGCCTCAGCTGGTCCGATGTGTTTGTCTTGACAGACAAAAGGTGTGGTTTTCATTTTTGTTAAGCTTAATATGATTGAACTAACAAGATTGAAAGCTCTGCTTTCATCGCTGCTGAGGCATGCTCCCGTCTGTTACTGCCATCGTGGCATTGGAGCCTGTTGAGGACCACTGGCAGTGTGTCCTTCATGGTGCCACCTGAGACTGGGCTTGAGGGTATGCTCTGCAACACCTGACGGAGAAGGTGTGACATTTTGATGACAGAGTTGTACCGTGCAAGCAATATTTGGGCTGGTTTTTCAATTATCCTCTGCCCAGCTCAGAGCACAGTGGGAGGAAGAAAAGAAAGAAAAAGGTAATGATGAGCTGCAGGTAGGCCGGGCTGGAGGTGAAGCACCATACCAGTCTCTTTTGGGAAAAAAACAAGGCATTAGATACCAAACAATTTTGGAAACTTCACCCTTGGCTTATTTTGTAGGGGGGAAACCCATGCCTTGAAGCTCCAGCAGTAGAACAGGACCTTTTGGTAGTTGTTCAGTGGTGGTGGGTGGAAGGAGAAAGGAGGGTTGGTGGGGCTGGAAGATGCTTCAGCAGGTTTTTACTTGATACCTGGGCAGCACGGTGTGCAATCCTAGATTCAGAGGGGTCCAGCATACCTTGAGCACTGTCTTCGGGTAAGGAGCTATTGCAGAGAGGGTATGGGTCTGAGTATTTTGTGATGTATTTTCATGGCAGAGTAGTAGTAGTATTACCCTCTGCTGCTGTGTCTAAAAAGCCAGACCCTTTGCAGTCTTCTTTTCTGATAGGGGATTTTTGCCTTAAATACAGAACTTGATAAAAATAAGGATTCATCACCTATTCTGGTGCCTAAAACCAGTTCTTCACTAACCAGTTTAATATCTGAGCCTTTAAAAAAGAATGGAATAACTTAGACAATTTATAGGTTTTTTAGCTTTAGCCTCAGAGATGGCGAGCAGGGGATTTGACTTGAAGAGAAAAACACGTGTGCTCGGGGAGTTGTGGAGTTTGGGTTTTTTTTCCAAGCTGTGCTTGGCTTTTGCAGGCTCCAGCCCTGTGCTCCCTCCATCCCACTCTTCCCAGGTGCGTGTGTACTGCAGGGCTCAGAGGGAGCGAAGGTTGTGGTGTCCTTCAGAAAATCCAGCTTTCCCAAGGCTGGAAATAAAGACTTTGCAACTGAGCTACAGAGTTTTTATGGGGAATTCTTTGGGGATGGAAACAAATAGCTCGTTGTATCATTTCACAGAATTCAGCGAACGGCAGTGCTGCAACAGGGGATGGTTTGGATATATTTTTTTTAAATAATGGCATGGGGGATTTCTTTTCCCTTTTGTCTCATAGCAAGTAGACCGTGTACAACTGACTTCTGAACCAAACACATTCCTTTTAGAAATTGGAACTGGTGTTAAACTGTGATTTGACCCACTGATGAATTAATGAAACGCTGAAGCACTACAAGTTTTAAGTAACTTGCCCAGTCCCAGAGGAAATTCAGAGCAGACCCAGGACCAGAGCCCACGTCTGTCGCTGCTGGAGCAGGCTTCCCCAGAGACTGATTAGGGCATGAAGTCCCTGGCAATTCCTCATCACCATCTATCTGGGAAGAAGCTGCGGCTGAAGTGAGCTTTCCTGCAGGAGGGGAGTCTGAATATTTTTGGTTAATGACTTCTTTTTTTCCCATGGTCCATTTTTGCTTCTCCATTTCCATTTTTTAAATTGTTTGGATTTCCACTGAGCTAAAAAGGCACAGGATGCACATGCCTAGATGCTTCTGTAGGTCTCGCTGTGCCTTCTCTGGAAATGATGGAGCAAATTCCAAAACGTGGTGCCAAGAGGATCATTTGCAAGGGAATGAATTTGCTGTAAGCTGTAGCATTGCCACGGGTAAACAGGCATGCTCGTAGGGGTTTAAAATGCTCATAGGGTCTTGCACAACTCCAGAGATGCAGAGAAAAAATGAGTTTAAAATTGCAGGCTCACTGCCACACTGGGGGAAGGCTGCTGCAGCAGGACATTGTTTAAGGGCTCTGTTTTCAGCATGCTTCTGAAAATGTGCTCTCGGAACCAGGGATTTGTGTCTAAATGGGAATCCAGACACACAAAACACTCCATTTATTCATGTAAATGTCTGTATAAAAATGCAAATGTGGTACCTATGGCTATTGCCTCCGTATTGGGCTACAGTGTAGCATATAAAAGGCATACTAATTAGTTTTCAGCAAATTTTCTGAAAATACTTCAACAGTCATGGGCTCTGATGTATAAAGTTACCTTTTAAAGTCATTTAAAGAAATAGATACTTGGTTTTGCATCCCGATGGCTCAGCTTCTTCACAACTTTGAAAATACTTCCAATTTAAAAGAAATCTGAATCTAGCGATCAGCTTTATTTCTAATTCTGCTGCTTGTTAACTGCACTCTGGGGTATATTTCCTAGATACTTCCAACCTCAGCTTGTGCATTTATTTACTTAATTCAAGGTTTTGTAATTTTTTTGAGAAGCATGTTTTGATCTTCAGGCAGATGCAATGCAGCTGAATCAAAAACACGGTATTTAAAAAAGGACGGCTGAGGAACGAAGCCACTTGTGCCTGGCAGAAGTGGCAGCAGGCAGCAACACTGAGCTTACCACGGAGTCACTTTAAAATTGGTGATTAATTTTAATTTTTAAACTTTCGTTTATTTGTTATGATACGTTACCGTGTTGCAAGTAGCATTTGGTATTCTGCTGTTAGGAATTGCAAATAAGAATGTTTTGGCTGACACTTAAATGCAATACCAGGTGATTTGGGAAGATGTGGATGTTGCGGGTGAGCTGTGCGTACCCTGTGCCAGCGCTGACGCTGTGCTGCTGGCCTTTAATCCCTTTTTAAGAGGAAGAGTTAAAATACCGCGCTGCCTGCGCTGCCATTCATCCGGCACCGTTTTTGACAAGAACAAGGAGGTTTATCTCTGGGTAAGGCCAGACACTGTCTGAGCTGTCTTCCCAGGAGAACAAGAAATGAAAAATGAGAAGAAGAAATGAAAAAAAGAGGAAACTCGGGCACGTGAGCGTGCGTGTGAGGACGGACACACACACACCTCCCCACAGCTTGGCCGGAGCGAAGCCGCCTTCTTTATCTGCACTCTATCACAGGGACAGAATATGTAACTCATAAGCGATGTTTTTGCAGGCACTGTACGTTCTTTCTCTTCTCAGTCACATCTGGAGATGTTCAGCTGACATCCCAGGATTTGGGGATGATCTAGAGGGGTTAAGTTTTCAGTGCTGGGAGGTGGTTTTGCAATAAGAGCGGGGGAAGGAAAAAAGATTTGGCGACTCCTGGTGCTATATCTTGCCTGCCCCACAAGATTCATTTCCACAGTCTAACCTATGTTTAATCTCCAAACTGAGACCCTGTGCTCTGGTGTATTGGACATAGCAGGGTTATATTTAAATATATGAATCTGTAATATCCACTCTCTCTTTTCTTCTGCCTTTGCTTGCTTTCCTGATGATTTTCCCTGCCCGCCTTCCCTGGCACTCTCTCCCTCCCTGACTATTTAAAAAAAATAGCCTGGCTAAATGGATGGGTTTTGCTGCTGCAGGCTCAGGTTTCAGGAGCCTTGTCAGACAACCAAAGCCAGCAACTTTGGGTTGGATCACCTTTAATCAGCCTGGAAAACCACAGGTGATCAAACTTGCTGTGTCCTGGTGGAAGAAGGTGTCCTGGAGCGGGAGCGATCAGTATCCCGCACAACATCCTTGTCGCAGGGTGTCTGCCACCTCCCTCGGCTCTCCGCTCGGCCAAGCCAAACTGCCTGGAGATGCCCTAATGAGGGACAAGCCAAGATGCTTTGTGCTCTAATTAATAAAAAATTAACCTCTGGTCACTGGCAGTTTCCAGCACCACTTGTTTGCAGGGAAGCAGCATTACTGTCTGTCTTGTTCCTTTGGGCTGGCACAAATAGGACACACAGGAAGCACCCTTTGCCAAGAGTTTTTCCAAAGTTTTGTTGGAAAGCATCATACATCCACACATATATGCTCTAAATCATCCCAGGATTTATTGTACCAACCTTAAAATTAGTACCGGGTTTTGGGAGGGTTTTTTTCCCCTCATTTTTTCGTTTTTTGCTGTCATCACAGTGAGCTTGCAGGGAAGAGTCTGTCCTCATCAGAAATTGTCCCAAAATATGTATTTTTTGCTTTTCTCAGGGAAGAAAATAATATGGCTAGCTGGCTTGGGATGACCAATCTTTTTAGCCCTGTATGTGCTTACCAGAGTAGGTGAACCCACCATTGACCAGGAGCAGGGGGATGTTTGGATTCCACCAGCCAGTTCCTGACCAGCTGCTGACTCTCTGTGGCCTTGGAGAAGATACTAAACCTGCCAACTTTTTTTTCTCCAGCTAGAAACCAACACTATTTCCATAACACAGAAGGAATTTTTGTTTTCAGTTGATGGCAGAGGTTTAGGTTCTGACTTCTCAGCTCCATGTGGTGTTGCAGACTGTAGAGCAGTTAAATTGGTTGAGCTCAATCTTTTCATTCCTTCTGTTCCGTAGTTATGAATGTTAATGGTGACAGTTCTTCCTGGAATGATTAACTGTGTTTTCAGGCTCATACAGGATGCTGGGAACCTTAATTTTGTGGTTTTATGCAGAGGCATAATTAATACAGGATACTTCAAGAGGGTCATATGTGCAAGCAGTATTGTAGTGATGAGACGTTTTGTGGTAGTCGATGTTTGGCACCAAACATACTCTTGGTATGATTTTGAATTGCCGTCATGGTGCATATCCCTAAGCTTGGAAGCAGTATACAGCACTGACCCACAAGTGCTGCTTTTTTGTGGTTTTGTGTATGCTCACCAGATGAGCAACTTTTATGAAAATACCACTTCTGTCCTTCCTGAATTTCCTTCCACTTTGGCCACTGGTACAGGTTTTGGTAAAGGTTTTATTTGATGAAGAGCAGAATAATTCTGATCTGGTCAGTCTTGATTTCTGTGGCATGCTCGCTCTTCAAGGAAGGAGAAGGAAGGGGAGAGGGGAGGTCAAATTTATCATGTTGAGATACCACCTTGTGTTGTCAGACCACCATGGAAAGGGGCAGATGTTACTGTATGGAATACCCCTGCCAGATTCCAGCAAGGCAATTTATTAAATATCTGATAGCAGCACAACACCATGGTCAATCTTAAATACCTTTTACCCTTGTTAGTGCCTGAGCAGTAGAAGCATTCAGGAAATAGCTGTTGCAAGTTGAGAGGCAAGTTCATCATCTGAAAGGGGATGCTGCAGTGATAAGGTCTCAAGGCTGAGGGAGCAGCCCCAGCAGCCGTACTCCAGCACATCACGCTTCCAGCCCTGGGATGTTGTCACCAGGCACAGAAGGTTTCATCTTCTCCTTTAGTAATGCTCTCCTTTCCTTTTCCATTGCTTTCAAGGATTACAATCCACTGGCTATTACTGGAGGGCAGTGTTGGTTTCTTGCTGAAGATGAAGGTAGAGTTCCATGCAGGCTGGGAGGAGCAGCATGCTGTTTGCAAGCAGTAAAGTTCGTGGGAGTGATCAGCTTTTATTGCAAGTCAGGAGGAGGCTGCTCTTGTTCTTTAATTACTTTGATTCTTTTCTGCCTTGAGAGGAAAGGAAAAAAATAAAACCTTTATGGAATATTCATCAAGGTAAATCAAATTTGGCCAAGAAAGAGTATTTGGAGAATAATTTTCTCAGATGTAAAGGGAGCTTTCTGATGAGAATGCTGTGCTGTATTCTTGCTTTATATACATATATATATATATATACATGTGCATGGGAACAAATACACTAGCTTGGTCTTTTTGTTTATTACTGTTGGTCTTGTCACTGAAGTGATGTAGTTCTTCAAGTGACACAGGAGAATATCTTCAATGAATTCAGAAATTGGAGGAAAAGAACAAAACCATTTCATTGAACTAAGATGCTGGTGATCTACCACACCAATTTTTTTACACCAATTTTTTACACTTTTTGAAATAATTTCTAGCCAAAGAACGTAGCAATTTAAAATGAAGCAGCTCTCTGCTTGCTTGCCCTCTACAGATGTGGTAGTAATCTCTCCAAATTACCTATTTCAAGACTAAATGTTTAATGAGTAACTGCCTACAAGTGGCAAAAATTAATCAAAATGAGAATGCTTTTAAGTCATGTCTTTTAGCTTCTTCTGTTCAATAATACATAATTATTGACATTTCTAGGAAGCAGATGTAGTCCCAGAACTGGTAGCAGTAATACAGCAAAGTCCTTCAGTCTTTCTTTTGACCTGTGGGAGGTTCTTCCTCTTGGGTGAAATCTTGAGTCTTGAGTGACAGCAATGCTCCCTGCGACTGAAAATCGGCTGCTTCTAGCGTTTAGTCATTTCTGTTTTGGGGCATATTAAGTCTTTGAGGTCTGTGCTGAGAATTGCCAACGAGAGGAACAATAACCGAAGTTACAATTTTTGTGGTGCAGAAATATTAGCTTTCTGGCAACTGGACTGAACATACCAGACTCATTTCTCATAGGACACTGGAAAAGGTTCAGCGCAGGCTGTAACTCAGACAAATTGTTGGTATTTCAGAACACAGACCAGGAAACTCTCTTCATGTGGTCAGGAATTTTGAGTTGCATCAACCCATTTGGCAGATGACTTTGCTCATGTTGTCTGCAAAATCCCAACGTCACTTGCTAAACTTGAGAGTGTATTTTTTTGGTTGATGAGTGCCGCTATAGGTATAAATTTCCCCTCTATCCAAAATGAGAATGTAACCCTCACCTCAGATGTGTGTGCTGAAGGAGAGAGGAGCAGAGCTGTTAATGCAGTGAATCATTTAGAGCTGTTGCTTGTCAGGCTTCGCAGGGTTTGGTTTATTTTTCAGTGTTAAGGGAAAGCTATGGTTCGTGTAATTGGGAAACCTTTTTCCTGCAGTCTCAGGAATTTCTTGCATGTGTGTCTCCAGTGTGTAACGTGCGCACATTTCTAATGTAAAAGTGCAATCTCACACATACGAAATGTATTTTTACTGGGTTGAGGTCTACATAAATACAGTAAAGGTGTTATGTGTATGCTGATGTGTATATAAAGGTCCTGAATCAGAGATGTAGCTAAGCAGGCACTTCAGTCTATGAAACTCTCTCTCATCTAAGTTATATTCTGAATTTATCTTGATATTGTTTTTAATCTCGAAGCCATCAACACATTTCTTTAAAAACAGCCCCTCTCCGGATTTTCTAGTTCCATCAGGTTCAGGAGTAGTAAAGCCTATTTTGGAAAATGCTTTTGCAGTGTTTCTAAATGTGAGCGCAGCTTCCACAGTTGTTCTTCATGAAAAGCACTTTTTGACAATCTCAGAAAATGTAAATTTAATCTTGATAAGTGCCTACCCTGAATGCAACCTTTCCTCTGTAGTGGGAGAGTGCATATTACATCAGCATAAATGCATTCAGATAGCTCTATATACAGGCAAGTGACCTTTCATTCAAAAGATGGTTTAGGATTATTTTGAAGACCCTATTATCCATCATGAAGTTTTGTGTAGATTAGGGAAAACGTAATAGAGTTTTAGGGTTTTAGTGTTTTTTTATTCTGTGTAAGCAAGTGAATCAGGACTCTTCCGCTGAAAGTCATTTCCCACACTGTCTCCTGAGCTGATCGCTGTCATTATCTTAGGACTAGAAAGTGCTATTCATTCATTTTTTTCTGCCCTGCAGTACAGCCAGCGTTAGCAGGTAATGCAGAACTTTCTGTTGTAAATAAATAGCACAGGTGAAATGGAAAAACCGGAGTTTTTATTTTTTACTCGCTGATGCTTCTTTTTGGTTTACGAATTAAATTTTAGGTTTTTCAACAACATTTTCAAGAAGCTTCCCTTCCTACCTTAGCAGAAGAGTCACAGGGAAAAATACAGTGAGATTGTTTAAAAACAAACAGTATTTTTTTAGAGATCTTGCTGTACGTAGGTAGTGTAAGTGTGAATGAACTACCTGGCGTGTAAACCCTGAGAGAGCGGCGGGGTGTTGTGGTTTGAAAACGATCCCAAATTTATATTTTCTCCAGGCATTCGACATCCCAACATCATTTTGGTTTCCACAAATATAATTGAAAGGGCAGATGTCTCAGAGCCCCGTGCTGTTTTAATGAGGGTATTGTGTGTCAATCACAGCTGCCATTACCCTCCGGACAGGCACAGCGCAGCACCAGCTGGGTTTGAAGGCTCCAGCGCAGTCTTGCTTCCTTATCAGCACCGTGAGGAACCCAGGAGAGGGATCCATGCAGCTGAGGTGCATCCAAGACATCTGCCCAGGCCTGGCAGATGTGGTTCAGGACACGATAGACATCTGCACCCTTTTGAAGCAGCAGCTGGTGTCTGGGCAGAAGACCCTGGTACACCTGAAATCTAGCAGACATCTGCATTTGGGCATATGACTTGCTCTCCTGGGGTCAGTGCCAGTCAAAGTTAGCCTATTATACATTTTTTGAGCAAATATGAATGTGTGGTGGGTGAGATCTTTGAGTTGCATGTATGTGGTATGCGGTTTGCTAGGAAACTTTAAGCCAGATTTCATTGTAGAGTACGACTTTGCATCTTGCACCTGGATTTTCCCATATATGCCAGTTGAAAGGGCTTTCTCTCAAATGGTTTGTGCTAGCCTGGACCAGTATTCTTGGACTGGTTTAAAGCCCCTAAATCTCTTACTTACATATTATTATTCCAGTTATTTTACATTCTTGTTGAGGCCTTGGAAAATACGTTGCTTCTTTGTTTTCAAGTTTTCTTAATGACTGTTTAGCTTGTCCAGGCAGTGCCTGTGCCTCAGCAGAAGGCACCCTTGGCTTCTAATCTGACTCTCAAATAAGCTCAATTTCAAAGTTTGTGGAAACCAAGCTTTTTAATCTGATGATTGGATGGGAGCGTAAAGCTTAGAACTTGGCAGCGGAGAAAAAAATGAGAGGATTCATCTTCTTTGGCTTAACACTTAGGAGGTTTCAGCCTTTGCTGTCGCCTTGAATTCTGCGATGATTCATGCATGTGGATGTGCGGAGGAGTTCCTGGGTAAAGCATGTGTGGGCATATAGATGTGCTGTAGTGAATACCGTGCTTGACGGTGATTCGATTGAATTGCAGGTTTCTATAGACAATAAGAACAAGAGGGTGAGCTATGGCAAACGCAAGCACGATTAGCATTTCCAGCGTGAAACCCTTCGGTCAGCAGGAAAGAGGAAAAAGCAAAGCAGTTTGACACATGAGAACAAGAACATTTCTTATTGCCTAGGCTGCTCCCCGAGACTTTGAAATGCCCCTCTTTGTCGAGGAAGCATGCAAATGTTCTCATTATTTTCTGTAATTTGCATTATTAAAGAAAAGTTATTACCAAGGCTCAAACTTTCTTAGAGCACTGAGTCAAAGATACTGTTTTGCTGCTGACGCTGCATGCTCAAATGGACCTAATGGCGTACTGCTCAGGAGTATTTTATTTTTAAGGACCCTTAATTGCTTTAACATGCCGTGCTGTAAACAGACTGAATCACGGATAAACAGCAGTCCTTTCCAGCTCTGTTGTTACGTAGGGTTAAAGGCGCTGGCTCAAATTAAGAGTTAATCCTTATTCTTAAATCAAGGGAATTAAGTCTCTAAAAGAAAAAGGAAAAAAGCCCCTTTAGTAATTCCTAATCCTGATTTTTAGTCCTTGATGCTTCCAGAATAATCCCATCTCTGATTCTGGAATCCTATTTCTGGCTGTTTTTTTCTGTCATCTGGGTCTGTCTGTCTCTTTGTTCATCATGGACAAGCTTTGAGCTTGCCATGCCTTTCCCTTCTGAAAGCCTATCCCCATACAGACCCTGCATGTTTCTCTCTTTGATGGGCTTATGCCCTGATGGAGCTCAGCTCTCCTCTCCTCCAACAGTGCTGGAAAACATGCTCTGCCTGAAGGAGCTGGAGGAAGCTGGATACTCTCCATGGAGAAGTGATGCTCTCGGTCACAGCAGGAGCCCGGTGTCTGCTGAAGACAAGGAGTCAGGGACAATGGGGGTCTGTGAGGCTTATTCCCAAAACTGGCAGCAGTGCTCAGATTTAAAAATAAATCACTGTGAACTGGCTGGAGAGTTTTCCGTTGTGGTTTTCTTACCCGGGCTAAGGAGGGTCAAAGCGACGTGGGTTTGGGGTGAAGTGAAGCGGTGGCAGTGGCCACCCCGCAGCGCTGGGCTGGCTGGCGGCCGGGGAGCCTGCTGCGGGGAAGGCGGCAGAGCGGCCCCGCTGCTCCTTTTTATTCCCGATAAGGAAGAGGAGGAATGAGTTGTTGATGTCTGAGAAAGGCAAAGGGCAGGGGAAAAAGCAATAAAGTGCTTGTCTGGGATGCAGGCTGGAGCAGCAGGGTGGGAAGCTGTGGGAGATGGAGCGCTGGCACTGATTCCAGCCTTCCCTCCTGCACCAAGCTGTGTTGAGGAGCACGTTTGACTGCAGAAATACAGATGCTGATCCACCCTGGGGGTCAGTTTGCTTATTCATTTCTCATCGCTGGCTTTCCATTTACACCAGGGAGCAGTCCAGATCTCTGAAAGACTTTGCTGGTGTGAGGGGATGCTCTAGTACCCTTGTGGCCGTATCACAGCATCTTATCTTGCCCCAGGGTTTTGTCTCTAAGGATCTGAGTGCTGGTAAGGATGTTTCCCGTGGCCCAGCTCTCCTGCATGTGTATAAACTCATAGTAGGAGACCTGCATGTGAGTTTTGACTCCAGCCATATGATGCCTACGGGGTGGGTTGGAGTGCTGTGATAACAAAAAGGCAATTTCTCTAATCCAGATTGGCCTCTGCTCTGCTTGGATAATACCTTGTTTGCTCTTAGCCCCTCAAATGTTCTGTAAACAGCACTGAAGAGTGGATCCTCCTAATCGGTCCCAGTCACTGGTACACCATGTCCTAGCTCATCAGGACCGTTTTCACATGGCGATGATGCACTTGCTGGGGTGAGTGCGAGGTTGCTCCCCAGTAGCCCTTGCATGGGACGGGATAGCTGCTGGTGCTCTGGTCCCAAAGGCAGGTGAAGGTGGCCTGTGGGGGGTAAAAGGGCATTTCCCCAGGTCGCGGCAGAGCTGGACTGCACAGGCTCGGGGTCTCGCTGAGCTCCTCAGCCCAAGAGGATGCTTCTTGCTGCGGCTTCACAGGCTTGTGCAGCGAAGGGCAGGGGGGATGCTGGAGGCTCTCTGGAATAAGGACACTGCTTGGACATTTGTCACCCTGCAGGACAGACAATTGGCATCACGTTCTACACTGAGTAATCCAGGAGTCCAGATGAGCATTTAAATATGTTGAATCGAAAGAGACGATTGTGATCAGGCCACTTTGTCTTCTTGACTTGGAGTATTTTCTCCTCAAGGGCGTTTAAAACAACGGAGTCGAGCCTTCGGATTCGTAGCTGCCACCTTATTATCCTATTAGTCAATTAAGGCTGCTGAGGAGCAGGAGTAAGTGACAGTATGGCAGATTACAGCAATTTATTTGCAGTTCTCATAGTCTGGTACCGCATATCATCAGGCTGTTTAAATTTAATGATAGGGTTTTTGCATGTGTTTTAGTGCAGTTAAAGTTGTAATCAAAATGTTTAGGAAAACCCCCACTGACCTGCATAAATACTCCCATCTTCAGCACTGCTTTCATGCCCTGTTGTAATCTTTATTAGCAGAGCTGACTCACTAATTAGGGGAAGCAACCTGCCTTGGAAATAATAGATATTTTTTTTCTTCTTTTTTTACCACTTTACAAAGCTTTGAGGAATAGAAGTTGCTGGTGACTCTGTGTCTTGGCTCTGCTTCTGAGCTGTTCTCTTACCGCCCACCCGATTGAAATTAAAACCTAGAAACAGGTACGTGTTGGCTTATTTTCTGTAAGCCTGGCACGGTACCTTCCACGTGGGGGAAAACAGTCACCCACTGGGCTTTAAGCATCAGGCAGGGGTGGTCTTCTTGAAGAGGCGTCTGTGGTCAAACAGCGCAGCCTCCAGTGCCTTCCCAGCTCCCATCACATTTGGTCGGAGGAGAATGGAGGAACTACCAAGGTTTTGTCTCACTCTGTTTCAAGGGTTTGTAGCTGATGAGATGACAACCATGAGGTCTGAAAGCAGGCTGAGGGATCCTCAGCAGCATCCATGGCCATAGGGCTTATGAGCTGGTGCCAGTGACCACCTGCTCCCTCAGGACACTCAGCCTGTGGTGGGATGTGGACCGAGATGCCTTGCTGCTTTTGGCCTGACATGTAGCCATTCAGTGGTGCATCCAAAAGCTCAGCAGCTTTCCTGGCCAGCATACGTAAGCACCTGGTTTCTGAAAAATTTAAGAGATTTTTCTTAAGGATTTAGGGTCTATCTCAGATGTTCAGTCACTTCATCCTGCAGTAAAATAAAGGTATAATCATCAAACCCACAAGCATGTTCAGCCAGCCAGCGTGCTCAGAGCCCAGCTGAGGGAGATGGATGAGGTTGCAGCTGCCTGCCACTGCATGCTTTGATGCTAAGCAGCAACCTAGATGAATTAGGGATATATATTCAGGATGAAATTTAGGGATAAAGTGTTTCATGACATATGGGAAGTTCTACAAATAGCTGCTAAGCTCTTAGTCCATAAACCATGTTGTTTACACAGAGCAGAATAGGTGGCCGGGAGACAAATGGCTCTGGGAGAAATACGTGAAGAACATGTTTCTGCTATAATGCCCTGAAACGAAGTGGAGGATGATGAGAAGGCCTGGACTGAGATTGTAGCCACAAGTGGGCAGACCCTTCTTCTTCTGCCCTTGAGAAGGGCTGGCGGGGCAGGGTCTTCACTTGTTTTTCTCCTCTGCAGCTCAGGTTTCTAGTTGAGTTGGAGCAGGATTTTTTACTTCCCTTTCCATTCATCGCCTGCTTTCATTCAGTTATTCAGCATGAGATGCCTGGACCCCACTGCAGCCCTTCAGCAGCAGCACTTTGGGGTTTCTGCCCTGCTTTACCCAAACTGCCATCAGCTGTCCCCAAGGGGTGAACCTCACCAGCCCTCTCCTGCCTGCCTCTGTATCCCACACTTGGGCTTTCCCAGCGGGAAACTGGCCAAGACCCCACTATTCCCATTCATGGGAGCCTTGTGCAGGTTGGTTGGCAATCCTGGGGCCATCGACACAAGGACAGCGAAGGGAACAACCTCCCCAGGGGACTTCTGCGGGGCTGGGATAGTCCTGCCTTTGCTTTGGAGGGAAGACTATTCCGTGAGCAGAGGAGTGGCATCAGAGTGGGACTTAGAAGTTACTAATTAGTGAGTAATGGTATGTAAAGCTGAGCTGGGCTTCCAGAAATATACCCGTTGTGTGTATGAGGTAGGGAATGGTTTACAGACGACAGGTGTTACTTTCTGCAAGGGTAGGGACAATTAAATAGATTTTCTTTGAGCTGATAACCAAGAGGCACAATACCATTCATTATATCCATATTGGGAATATGTCACATAAAAATATAATTGATGAAAGTATTATCTTGCTTAATTGGGAAATCGAAAAAGCCACTTTCCCTTTATTTACAGATTATTAACAGCAGTATCTTCTGTTTGGTCCATGATGGTTTGCACATAAGTCACAGGCTTTGTGCATTATATTCAGCATATAATTCTCTTAAAGGACTCTGGTTTCTCAGTTTCAGAAATGACAGCTTCTAGGGACATTCAGTTGCAGCCTCATGGTATTTTACAAAGGTGCAGTACAACCAATACCTAGGAAGACTGAAAGATTAGGAGGAAAAGTAGCAAAAATATTTTTTCTATTTTATTAAGTAGGTGAATTCCCTAAATCTTGTGTTGGACCTCTTCATGGGAAGAAGTTTCACCTTGACTCCATGTGACAGTGCCTTGCGTAGAGAGGATAATTACTTTTCCAGTGCTGATTTGCAATAAGTTGCTCTCTTATGATTTTGAGGATGTTCTTCCAGTAACAAGAAACTTGTTTTTAATGGGAAAATATGGTTATGAAATCATGAAAAATATGGGAAGAGTCTGAGGCAGAGATAAAATTCAAATGGAAGAAAACAGGAAATGAAAGAAGGAGAATTGGCCCCATTTGGATTTTAAGCTCTTGCTTTTCCATAAACTTCAATTTGTGTTTAAATCCAAAGGCTTTTTAACCAGAAATTCAGGCTTTTTCCACCACTTAAAATATTAAAACCAAATATAATGACAATTTGCTTTTGCATCAAAAAATGTTAAATCAAATGTTTTCAGTGAGTGGGCAGTGCCTGCTGAAAAGAAGCTAATCAGTGAAGGGCTTGGGTTTTTTTCATAATCATCTTTAATGAAGACATTCTCCTCAATTTAAAGCACTTTTGACTGCGGAACACAGTTTTAGTGAATGTGAGACAAATTTCCTTCTCACCAGCCCAGGGACGTTCGTCTCTGTAGCCACGTCTGGAGCTTGGTGGGAGAAGGCGGGTGGCCCTGCCAGGAGCTGGTGGCAGGGATGGGACAGTGGGGATGGGACATGGTTCTTGGAGTGCTCTGGTGGCCTTCTGCTGGGGAGGCCACCATGGTGGAAACTCGCCTGCTGCCCCAAGGGGCTCACCCAAAGTCAGCCTGCACCCGTGGTTGGGTTTGGGTGCTCATTGGTGGCTGAGAGGCATTGCCATGGGGGGAGAAAAAAGTTGAAAAACAGTTGGTTTTGTTCTGTCAGGGCGAAAACAGATTTTAAAGAAACTTCTGAGCAGAAGCTCACTGTCTGAAACATATGGACATTTTTCAAGCAGAGTAATTTATTAACCTCTACCCGAGTAGGCAGAAGCCGACTGAGATGCTGTTTTCAAGCTTGATACAAAACGAGAGAGAAACGTATTTCTGAGAGAAAAATGACTCCTTTGGAGTCATTGCTTCCCGTTGCACATTTTTGCCCTCCCAAGCTGGGCGGTTGGGGTGCTGCCGTTGCAGGAGCGATGGGCAGGATGCGGTTCCGGCAGTGAGCCAAAACCTGTGTGGAACCTGGGGAACATTTGTGGGCTGCTGCCCATCACCTGAAGCGGGTCAAAAGCTCTGGGTAGTCTTGCGGCTGCGGTTGACTTGTCTCTCCAGTTGGTGGGTAGTCCATACAGGGACATGTCGTTACACCTCCCTCGTGTTCAGTCTCTGCTCCCTGCCCTGCAGGAACCAAATCCCGCTCTTTCGCCCCAATGCTCTGGGTGGGCGCTCGTGGTTTGGCTGCTCCCAGGGGGACGTTGCCATGCAGAGCGGGGGGTTGGCTAATGGGGTGCCAACCCAGGCAGACATTCATCCAGCCCCTGGCAGGGGAGCATAGCCGAGAAGCACGGCTTCCATTCACACAACCTTCCTTCCCCCTTGTTTTCTGTTTTCCAGCAACCTGCTTGAAATACAGGTTTATTTTCTGGCAGTATGTAGCATTAGGAATGGTAATGGGCAGCGGCTTAAAGCACAGAAAGTTCAAAAGCAGAGTTTATCAGAACAATAGAATGAAGTCCAGGTCTCTGAACACACAGCAAACCCTGCCAAGTAAACTTTCAAAAATTGGCCAGTTTGAAAACTAGCTTGGGCCAGGATTTCCTTTGGTCTGTCAGACATTCATTACTTCTGCTCTTGAGTTGCACGATGTCCTCATCTTTATACGGAAAACCACTTGAATCACCAGGAGCTGCTTCAAATGTTTGGTGACATGACAGAGCCGCTTATTTACTCCTGGAGTAAGCACCACCATTGCAGGAATGCAGCGATGTGCCTCCCGTCTGCTGCTGTTGCTGCCGGGAGCCAGCTGGCCAGCTCTGTGCTGGCGAGGCGGCCGCCGGGCACCGCGGTGGGACCCGTCCTGCAGAGAGAGCTGCGGCAGGGGCTGCCTGCTCCCCTCCGCCCCTGCAAGCTCGGGAGCCTAAAATTATTAGCAGCACTCAGTCTGAAATCGGACAAGATGAGACATCCTAACCAGGTGATGTCCGAAATGTATTATTTTTATCTCTTTATTTTAAAGGATGATGTTAAATTCTTATTTAAAGGGGCTTAGCTTTGTGTGTCCTTTCTGAGAAGGGAGGGCGGTGTGGAAGCTCTGGCCAGATTGATGCTGTGCCCTTCTCCAGCGCTGCCCCGGGCCAAAGGGCTGCAGGAGATGCATGGGCTACCTCTCACCCCGGTCAAGGTGACCATTTTGTCTGCTGTCTATCCCATCTACCCCCATAGTGACATGAAACAGCCATGGCTGGGGGCACACAAGTCTCCTGCTTGTGTGGGACTATCCCATACCATTGCTCATGGCTGTCAGGTGCCATCAGGGAAGCTAATTTGGGTGCCTGCTTGAAACGGGACACGTGATCCACCTTCCATGGCACCCTTGGTGTCCAATTTACTTATTACCCAAAGTCCAAATAAATATAAAGTTTCCCCATTACTTGCAGTGGACCATGTCAGTGTGAAATAAATTGCTGCTTTGGTTCATTTCTCAGCAGTGTTTGCTCACACCCTCTCTCCCGCACCTCTTTGTGTGGTAAAATACCTGAATTCTGGGTTGGAGGCAGCTGTGGCGCTGAGGTAAGCGATGACAGCCGGGTGAGAGGCAGCTCGGGGCGGTACTGTGAATCCTTACGATGGCTTCATTCTCCCTGGGCATCTAGAGGGATCCAGCCCCTCTCCAGTGCTCTTGGTGGCCATATCCCAGAGCTGGGCAATCACTCCAGGCCAGATACACAGGAGCGCGTAGACACCGTTCACATATTTATTTTAATGGGAATTAAGTGAATGTATAGCTTTCGACCTTGCTTATGCTCTCCCTGATCTTTAATGTAATTGGAAACACTGGCTTTACTAAGTATTGCAAGTAATTCTCAGGGTTAGGCATTTAAATCCCACTGCATTAAGCAAATAGGTGACGATCAGATGATACTCTGGCATCACCCTGGCCGGGCGTGTGGAACTGAGTCCCTCATTGCCTGGATTTGCACGGCGTTGGGGGGTGTCACGTCTCGGGAGTTATCACGGGAGCTCGTCACCCCCTGGCCTGGACAAAGGGATGCTGCGTGGTTCAACGCTGCTGCCTGCGGCTCGGCATCTTGCCAAGATGGAGAGGCCCCAGGCAGCCTTCCCATCACTAAAATTTTCCTTCCCAGTATTCTTAATTCTTTTTAATTGGTGCTGGGCAAAAAGGCAAGAAGTTGTTGTTCAAGCCCTTTTTTGGGCATTTTTTTTCTCTCCGACAGCATGAAATGTCCCGTGTCTCCAAAGAGCCACCCAGTCCTAAGGGGAGAGCAGTCAGCTGGGCACTGAAAGAGCACGGCCTCGAGGGGGGGATTTTCTGCCTGATGGTGTGTGGGAACATGCAGGATGTGAATCTGAAGGGTTAAAGACATGGTTTTGGGTGGGTTGGAAGGAATTAGGATGATATTTTCCCTCTGTGTGAAAGGGGAAACATGTGGCAGATGATGCAGAAGCTGCTTCTAGTGTGGACAGATAACTTCCTCCCAGAGATGTGTGTGGTGGATGGGCAAGGCCAGACTCAGTGGGATTCACATAACGTACTTGTAAAAAACCAAAACCTCAGAGTTTTGGACATCAGCCTGAGAACTGGACCCAGGGTGCGGAGGCTCTGCTGGAACGTGACCTTGCAGTCTGGTCAAAAGCAATTTTTAAAAAAATTAAAATACAGCATCTGCTGTGAAGGGACTGATGCAGAAAATCCTTCCACCAGCTTCACAAAGTGGTAGAGCAGCTCCTGCCTTGGATTTAATCTCAAAGGCAAAAAAGCCCTCCTCATCCCTTTCTCCACTCAAGCGTCCTCCCTCTCTGCAGCGTTATCCTTCTCTTCTCCTCGCCCTCCAGTCTCCCCTCTGTGCAGGGCCAGAGGGACACGAGCATCCTCTCCTGAGTGCGGGGACATCCCCGACCCTGCTCGGGACTTTCGCTTTAAATTATGATGCTTGTCTCAGTGAAGCCAGGTCAAAAGAGATGGTGCTGGGACTGACTTTGTGTGAATGAAACTGATAAGCAGTACTTGGGGTAGTTTATTACCCCAAAATACATGAAATTGTTCTGCAAGTAATGGCGAGGCGCAGATGAGCTGTGGCTAATGAGGGAGCACCCTGGCTGCCGGGGCCACCGAGCTGAGCGTGCCCCTCGCCGCCCCCGCGCTGGCTCCAGCTCCACATTTGCATTTCCAGAGACGGGGCTTTTCTTCACTCATTCCCCTCTTCTGTCACCGGCATCCTGGTGCCAAGTATCTTTACTGTGAAATCTTCCCAGTGAGACATGGAAACATGAAGACTTTTTCTGATCTCTTTAATACAAAATACCTAAAAATAGACCGCATGGGAACAGTTTTCCACTTGAAGAGCAAAACCCTGCAAAAATGTTTTAATGCAGATTTGGGACCTAATTATTTTTTCTCACTCTCAGCCATAGTTTTGCCACAGTGAGAACAGCAAGTCCATAACACTTGGGCTTCATCCACTTAGAACCTGGCATTTTCCTTCCCCTTTCTAGGTCTTTACATCTTTAGCAGAGAATTGAAGTAGTGAATGCCAGCCTGAAAGTCCCAGAGTTGGTCCTCCCATTAATTCTACACCCTTCTTTTCACCTTCATTTCCAAAGTCAGCTGGTTCAGCTGGATGGCCCCGGGTTAGTACAGTGAGTCAAAATATCTATACTGGGCAAAGGTAAAATGTCCTTAACTGAAAAAAAAAATGTCAAGAGAAATGGTATAGTTAAAATGCGGCGTTTCAGAGCCCTCATTAGATCAGCACCAGGGGAGTCCAGTATGAGATCAGATAATTTTAGTTTGCTAAAGCACACAGAAATGTATGGATAATGTTGTCAAAGGCTCTTAAAAGCTTTTTGTTAGTGGCAGGGACTTATCCAGGCTATTCTGCCTGCATGACAGTGTCACTCCCGTCCTCACTCCTAGCAAGTGGTGCGATCTGCCGTGCTGGGAGGGGATGGGGCTCCTCAGCCACAAACAGACCCAAGACCAGTCTGAGTTGAAGGGAGTAGGTTGGATCTGAGTGTGTCTCTGGGCGTGCGTCTATGTCTGTTGCTTCTCCCTACCTACTGCTGTGGTTGGTATGAGAGGAGATCTTCTTGTCTCTCCTAACTCCTGCATGCTGTTAGCTCACTGGTGGGGCAAACAGGGCAAACTGCGGGGTGTCCTTAAAAGCCCATGTGGCGAAGCACGTGAAAGCCATTCCAGGAGATTTGCAGAAGCATGTCTGCCCTTTTGCCTGTAAGTGTTGTAGAAATATCTGAAGTATCAGGCTGCATGCTCACTGGGGAAAATGTGCAGTAACCATCGTGTTTCTTGTATTCTGGGACTCCTGAGAAGCAGAGACCGTAGCTGGCAGGGGCTGATGATGAGCACGTTGTGGTGGTGCAGATTAACAGACTGTGCTAGCTCTTCGGTGTTAAACATGTTGGTGGCCTCAGACCTTGATTTCCTATTTTTCCATGGACAGATGTCCAAATTGTTCTTGATGGCCCTGACAGAGAGGCTGGGGTCAGGGCTGGAGCATCATCTCCCTGCAGTGAAGGCGTTAGCAGTCCTTCGCTTCCACCGCCTGCGTGCGTCCGTCCCCTTGGGTTTGGAGGCTGCAGTATTGCTGGGAGCCTGGGCTGGATGCTTTACCAGAGCTATTTGTTTTTAATCTGGCAACACCTCTAAGTATGCTTAAAAAGTATGCTAAAGAAGAGCTGTGCCTGCTTCCAAAAGGCCATCCGCAAGACCCACGTGAGGCAGGCCCAGGAGAAAAGGAGGGTGTGGAGGCGAGGGCTTGGGAAATGTCTCTGCCCTTTCATCCTGGTGAAGCCCTTGCCTAGAGAGACTTAAGGAGTTTTCTGTGAGGAATTGCATCCCCTCCTCAAGTGGGAAGTTCCACGCCCATGGGCACATCTTCCCCTTCTCTTGACATGGTGATGTTTTGCTGCTGCTCCGCTGAGGCCGATGTAAAAGCCACGACACATGTAGGGGGTTCCTCAATACCAGGGGTACCTGGGGCACTGGGGCCCCCCTCCTGCTTTCCCTATGAATAAGTAAAGGCCTGCGCTCTTTTGACCCCCCTGCAGTATGTCTGAATTCAGTAAATAAATCGTAGGCAGCCCCAGACAATTCAATTACAGACTGTCACTTGGCTTTAAATCATGGCTGCGTGATTATAGGCAATGCCCTTTGGTGGTGTGACAATTTCAGACTTTCCCCCACCTTATTTTCCTCTCCCAACAGCTGAAATGAAAATATTGAGCAAGTCTTAAATAAGCTAAAGCTTGTCGGGGAGATCTGAGAGCATATATTGCCATTTCAGAGGCAAGCCAAGAGCAGTATGCATATGAAATGTAATGTCAATTGTAGACCCTGCTCAAGTGAGGTAAAAGGTGTCATCTGCTTTATATGAAAAATGTAGAAGAAATTGTGCTCTGCTCCTGCAGTCCTCTGTATCAGGACAGTAATTTACTGTGGTTGACGTTAAGGCAGATGATACTGAGAGTATTTTATTAGCTTGAGCTGCTGCTAAAACAGGAGCTGGTTTTGATCAACCTTTTTCATGTTTCCCAACCTTTGCATCTTTGGTCAGTGGTGGATGCATCTGTAGTTTATTAATAACTAAACCAGAGAAGTGTTGTCTGATTGCACAGTTTTGAAGCAGCACATTGTAGCCAAGCATGTAAATATGTACAGTTTATAGGACAAGAAAGCTTCAAAGTGGGGAAAAGGAGGCAATCCTCTTTTGTTATTCAAGGGTTCGAAGGTCTTCAGCCACAGGCTGGGGATGGAAGAAAGGTCAGGAGCAGCATGAGAGGGAAAGATATTTATCAGATATTTAATCAAATCAATTAATCCATTTAAGTAATTTGGTCGGTTTAACAAGATTGCACCCAGGTACATCGACAACCACATCAACCCACAAGGCAACCAACGTGAACCCAGTGCTTCCCTCCACTCCTTGAGCTGCTGGTGTGTGACAGTCTGTGTTTCATAGTTTGGTCAGCAGGAGCTCAAATGGGCAAGGTTTCAAGTCAAAAGCTAGAAATAATTGAGAGCATTTATGAGGAGATTTTTGTGGTTTATTTGTCAAGTCGCAAGAGCTTCGTTTTCAGTCCTCGGTGGTCGTAGGTCGTTCTGTCGGTGACCACTGCAGCAAGCAAATAAATACCTGCATGCTTAATTCTTCGGTCTGGATATGAGCAAAAATAAATGAATTTGAAAGCCTTTTGGAGGAATAATTGGCCACATCGAGCCATGCAGACAGATCCTTCTGAGGTAATGGGCCGTGATAGGAAACTCAAAGAGCTCACCTCCCTGCCAAAGCTGCCCCGCACCTGGGCATTTGCTTTCTGCACACTTCACCTGCAGCTGTAAAGGAAACAAATACAAAAAGCAGTTAAAATTAGTTTCAGACCCTGTCTCTGCTCCTTGGTTGCCCACAACTTTTTTTCCATCTGTTCTCCCCTGTATCCTTCCTTTTCCTGCAGGCATGGGAGAGTCCCTCTGCTTCTCCCAAAGCTGTTCTTGGAGGGGCTGTTCCCTTGTCAGCTGGATCTGTGGGCAGGCTCCTCCAGCCCCTGGCTGTGGTCAGTACTGATGGGTGAGAAAGATGTCACAGTCCCTAAGGGGTGACTCTCCCGAGGTTCAGCTTCTCCCTCAATTCCAGTCCAAGGTACAAACACCTGGTTTTATAATGAATATAACATAGCTGTGATAGTCACATTATCAGTTGCTCCTCCTTTCTCTGATCTCCTAGAGTTCCTGACCTCAATTTGTTTTAGAGACAATTAGTTTCACAGCTTAATTATAAACTGTGGCTTAAAAAAATTAAATTCCTGTAGCACGTTAAATCCATCTTCTTTTTATTGGCTGTTTTTATTGTACGACTGAAAACAAATGGGAGCGCCAAGTCTGCCTGCTCTGTATTGCTCGTTGTTTTGCATTCCCCATCCGACTGTCTCCGGTCTCCTCCCTCAACTTAAACACTCGCTTTCTTTTTGGGAAACTGATTCTGCTCCCTCTCATTAGCTGTCTTTGGACCCAGACCAGATTCTCTTGTGGGAGCATTCGAGGCTGCCTGAGCAGTGGCGTTTGTATCCCACCACTGAGCTCTAATGGTCCTTTCCTCCTTCTTCATCCCACTCCTTTTGTATTTTTCTTGCCCTTCTGACAGTTGCTGTACCTCTAGCTATACAGGTGGTCACCTCTAGAGCTGGTCGCTTTGCAGGCCATCCCCTCTTCTAGGTCAGTCCATGCTCAAAGTAAACACTTTAAAAATTAAATATAAGGAAGTGGGGGCAGGTAGGGCACTTCTGCCGCCTGCGTACTTGCCTCAAATATTGCTGCTAAAAATAAGTGGAGAAAAACGTGAAAAGCGTAATTTTAAAATTAAAAGTGTGCCCCAAGAGGCAGGGGTTTCACTCCCCACGAGCTCTACCGGTCTTCCTAATTCACCCACCCCCAGAATAGCTGTCTGGTCCTACTCCTTTAATTAAGGAGATCGCTGCCAGCACTCAGGATTCCTGCTGGGACCATTCCCCCCACGGGAGGTGCTGTGCCCCCCACGGTCCCCAGCCCCTTTCCTGGGGGCTCGGTGCTGCCACTGATGGATTTCTGCTGCTGATGGATTCCTGCCACTCCGGCCCCGAGCAGCGCTTGATTTATGGAGCCTGCTGTGGCACGTAGCCCTGGTGGCACGAGAAGGGGCTTGGGGGCACCTCGACAGCCCGGGGTTTGCAGCGCCGAGCGATCCGGCTGCCATTCCTCGCTCAGCCACTGATGTGGTGTGTGATGTGGGGCAAGCCCCCGATTTTTTAATGCATTACAGCTATAGTTAGAGTGCCTTTCAGTGTATCAGCAGTCCCTTACGCAGGAAGGGCTGTAACTTGGTCTTAATCGACCATGGTGCAACTGGAGTGTAATGAGCTATAATAAAAGTACTAAGTTACTCGGCAAGCGAAGAAAACAGCTGTTTGGTATTAATGTCTTCAAGAAGTCATTCTGTGCCCAGTGTATACAGACAAGGTCTTATTGTTTGTGCTAACGCTGTATAAGAAAATACTCGGAGAGTTAGTAACTAGGGAAGAGGTTTTCTGTGTGAGTTGTTGTTGGGTGGCTTTGACTGAGCACAGCAGCACATCTCCTGTGCTTTCCAGAAGGTTGAGCGGAGCCGTGGCTGGTGCCACGCGATGCTGAATGATACAGTCTCCCCGGTACCTGGCAGGATTGAAACCGGCTGCCCTAGTTTGTACCCACACGGATATTGAGTTGGAGGGAGGGGAATAAAAAATCCAATGCAACCATCAGGAACAAGGCATCAGCTTTTCCTTTCCGACTCGCTTGGCACAAGTGCCGACAAGAAGAACTGGAGATTTCCCAGCCGAGGGGGCTACCTGCGGGGGGAGGCGGGAGGAGCGGGGCTGGCTGGGGACGCGGGTGGAATTCCCGATAGGAGAGGAACTGCGGCACCGCTTGGGCTGGGGGAAGAGTTTCACCAGCGTGGATGGTGGATTATTTGTGTGTTTAATTTCTGTCGCAAGTTCAACGGACACAGAAACCTCTCGGAATGTTCATGTTTCCACACTAGGTGTAGTAGTTGGGTGTTGCAAATGTATTAGCCTCAGGTTTACACCAAACATGGAAAAACAAATTAGAAATAGGGAAATACAAACACATTTTCTCATTAGGGGATATAAGTATGTGCTGACTGTAGTACAAATATAATTTTTATTCCATTTGTGTAACCTTTGGTATTTTAATGAAGTCCTGTTCCTGTGTACAGCGTATGGTTCACTGTCAGATAATTTAACACTAAGAAAATCTGCCTTGAATAAATTAGAATATATTTGCAAATTAATTGGTTAATTAGATTTTAGACATCTCTTGAGGACAGGAGAGAAACAGATGTGTGCAAAAGCCACACAGATAGTTTGGGGATGAGTGTTTCTTGTAGGGTTTTATCACTCAGTTTTGTGAAAAACAGCCTTTCATGGGTGCCAAAGATTAAAAAACCTTCGGCTTTAAATGTAGAACATTAAACTCCAATTTCCATGGTGCTGCTGTGGTTTTTTTCTGGGCCATAGGCAGAGCCGTTTGGACCTGTTAGCCGAGTGACTGCACTCAGAATAGCCGAGGTACCTCTTGAGCTGCTTTTTTCTCTGACAACTAAAAGTATCCGTGAAGCCTCTTGGAAATCCTCTGAGCTGAACGGTGGCAGATCAGCAGAGAGGTGCCAGCTGGCATCGTGGGGAAGGCAGGCAACTTGTACGAAGAAGCAGATCTAAGATGGAGCCCAAGATTTAGAAGAACGGTCACCGAAGAAGAACTGACAGGGCAGGTTTTTTTCTCAGCTACATCGGTGTAAATCCAGAGCAACTCCACTGAGATTCACACCAGAGTAACTGAGAGCAGAATCTGGCCAACATCATCCACCTGACCTCAGGAGAGGGCTCGGATGGGGAATAGCTCACTTACCCTCCTCTCACAAGCCTTTCTCACCTCATTTTCAGAGAGGCGTGAATTCAGTTTTGCTTGGTTCGGGGGCACGGTGCAATCACACTGTAATGACCAACTTACTTTTACCCATTGGTGAAAGCACTTAGAGATTCTGCTACCAAAACCTGCACTTGTGCATTCGTTATGAGTTTAGATCCCTTCAGAAAGAAGCTTTGATTAAATCTTGTTTGGAAGTTGAAGGAATTCAAATTTCAAGAACTAGAATTGTTTCAAGAACTAGAAGCTGAGTGATAAAGGATTTTTCAGCTTAAAAGCAGTGCAGTGTCTCCCTGCGATCTGGGCTGGCCCTCTGAGCAGCAGGGGTGGGCAGGTGACATTACTTGTGTCTGGTGTCCACCACTGCTGAGACAGTCCTGCAGGCTGAGCCCAAATCAGAAGACATTGACCAGTCCCTCTGGGAAGGCAGATGGTGATCACATTGCCTTGCTTTTGCAGTTTTATCTTCAGGATCCCGGTTTGGGTGTCCTCAGAACCATTTGGCAAAAAAAACCCTCATCATTAAAAGCAATGTTTGCAGTGTACAGTAAGACAAACAAGAGCCCATTTGCGTGCGTCATCCATCGTTTTACAAACAGTCCTGGGGCTAAGCAGGGAGCTGGGCCAGTGCTGGCCCTTGGGGGTCGCGGCACAGACGTCAGAGGCAGGAGCACTTGTCCTGCTGGCGTCACCTCTGGTGGGCACCCGCACCCTGCTGCTGCCGGGAAGAGCCTTCAAGTCATGTTCTCACTTTGACCTTGGGGTGTGCTTTTCTCAGCAGCGGGCAGAGCGGAGTAAAAGCCTTGTTGCTGCCGATGTGTGAAAAATGCAGCCGGATTTTTCCAACTCTGAAGCTGTGGGGTGACAGAGGACGCTCGCTGGTGTGGCACTGTGTCCCCAGGCAGAAGCCATGGAAGCAGCCCGTGGGGCCACCTGGGCACAGGCACCCTGTCCTTGGCCCCAGGACTGCTGTCGGCAGCCGCACGCCTTCGGGAAGGGAGCACGGCTTTTAGCGGGGCTGTTGCAGACCGGGATGTGCAAAGCCCTGGCCGTGGTGACCCTGATGCACTGATTTCTGAGAGCGTCTGGGCAGCCCCCGAGGGCAGCGTGGCTGGGCAGTGCCTGGGTAAGAGCCCTGGGCAGCAGGACCGTGCCAGCTGCTGTCCTGTCTTTCGGGGACACAGCCACCGCCGGGTCCCAGCCAGCCCGCGGGCACGTCTGCTGGGTGCTTGGCCTTTCAATCCCGGTTAACCCCGGAGCCCGGCTCTCCACGGGCAGGCGGGGAGCTCCTGTTCCCACGCAGCATCTGGCTCTCTCCGGAGCCTGCTCGCTTCTGTCCTCGGCACTTCTTCCCTCCCCTGTGCAGCAGGGCTTGCTGAGTTCCCTGCTGCTTGGAAATCAAATCAGATGAGGCAGGTTCCAGCTTTTAGTGGGGTCTGATTTGTGTTACTGGGGAAGCTGCACAGGATCACTGCAGCTGGGATGTTGCGGAGCAGCGTATCCTCCAGTCCAGCCGAAGCTGCCCTTCCCATCCAGTTTAGTTATGTTCCTGCAGATGGGTAAGAGTGTAGGTGCGTTAGGAGACTGAGACACTGCTGGTTTGCGGCTGTGATGAGTATGAACAGCTACAGAGGATGTTCGGGGACATTGCCCTGCAGCATTCCTCTGAACACCCAGCGATTCAGTAACTGTGTGCTGGTGTCCTTGGGCAAAATGAATTTCCACATTTGCCAGGAGTCCGGAGGTTGAGGAGAGACCCAAAAATTCCCAACTACAAGAAAATTCAGAGAGTAACAGGTTAACATCATCTGCCATAACTTCTCTATGGGGCTTTTGTCAAGTCTCTCATTCAAGCAGTGTTTGTCGAGGCTTTTGACATTTGTGGCAGCGCTGGGACAGACAGTAAGGTCGTGTGTCACTTTAAAGGCTTAATTTTTTTCCAAATTCCTCACAAAACCAGAGCTGAAAACTCTCTCATGAATATCGCAGGGAATCTGCTGAGGCAGCAATTGTGTTATCCTCCAAAACTCCACAGAAAAGGTCGCCGTGGCACCACACTGAACCTGTCGGGCTGAAAAGGGAGAAGGGGCTGGGGGCGGCGAGGTCCGAGGCTGCTCTGCAGAGCGGGGCTGGGAGACACCTGTGGAAGCCACAGCCGGCTCGAGATGGCGAGGGGTGGGCAAGGCACAAACCACACGTCTCCTTGCCCGGGCGGGTTTCTGCCGAAGATGTATTTGCTCAGCAGAGCGAGAAAACCCAAAGCAGAGGAAGGTATAAACCAAGAAAACAGCATTTGCAAGGTGTGACTGCGGCACTCAGACCTGCCTCCCCTCTGAACGCAGACTCACCCGGGGGATGATAAAACAGGCAAGGAGCTGCCTTCAAATTTATTTCTCATTCTTTCTCCGTTTCTGCAAACCTCCCATACCAGAATATTAATGCGTGGTGAGAAACTAGTCTTAAACAGGACTGCTCACTGCAAAAGATAATAAACACTGATGTTTCCAACTGAATTGTAGAGGACTTCGTACATTTTGTGGAAAAACTGGCTGCATCACTAGACAGAGATCATAAACCTTCGAAAGGTGGAGGCAGGAGAAAGCAAAGTATTCTGCATAAGGAAAATGCAATTGTGGTACTGACTTTGCTAATCCCTAGGCTTCCAGTTTTATCCATTCATGTTTCCAGTATCTGCAGATGAACTCAGGAGGGTTTCAGTAATCCTTTAAAAAAGATCGTTTAAAAATTTCCACCTAGGCATAATCATTTGTTGGATTAGTTTTTGTTTCCTCCTTTCCTGCTATTTTATGCATGCCCCTATTAAGTTTACCAAAAATCAAAGAGCGAACCTTTTCACTTGGTACTTTGATGTGGGTGATCATCCTTGTGGACAGGTCTTACGAAGAGAAGAATTGTTTAGGAATGAAACCAATTGAGATGTATAGAAATATAACACTGTTCTCTGTACAACAATAGATACTTTTCAAACTGTCCTGTTGATTTGATAAGTAATTCTGAGTGAATTAAATGTATTGGTCTGAAGCAGCAAAAATCCTGAAGGTTATTTGTTATTGAGTGTAGTCTACTGTTGTTTAGCCTTACAGAATTTATTGTAACTCTGGTAAAGCCATCTAAGTAGTGCTGTGGGTTGTGTGTCAGAAGATGCTGTCCCTTCTCATGTCCCCATGCATTTCAGTACTAACCTTAATTGGATGAAGTTTGCATGCTGGAATATTGGAGGCGGAGTTTTTGTGCTCAGGACGATCAGAAAGCACCAGATACCATCAGCTTTTACAGAAAATGGAAGGCCAGATGGAGCAGGAGATTACTCCGTCTGATCTCCTGCGTGCTGCAGCCCATTCTGTGTCACCTCCTTTACCCCTGCCTGGTATCCAGTAGCCGGGGGTGAGTTACAGCATGTCCTCCAGCAAAGCGCTCCCTTCCCATCTCAGGAGATCACTTAATGGGGGAGCCACCATCTCGTGGTTTGGTTCAGTTTGGTTCAGACGTTAAAATACCTTCGGTGCCAGGGCGTTAATACAGCTTTGTATTGATGTTTGTTTCACCTCTAACTTCCACCTCTTGATTCTTGTTATGCCCTTTATCAGCAGGTTGAAGAACTCTCAGTTCCTTTTCTTTTTCTCCCTGTAGAGCCACTTAGGTGCTGTAATCAAGCCGCTTCTTCCTCTTCTCTCTGATAAGCTGAACAAGCTGAGGTCTTTCTCAGAAGGGTATTTACTACAGTCCCTTAAATAACTTTTCTTTCCCTTTCCTCTGTCTTCAGTTATTCAGCATCTTTCTAAAATGTATTAGCATTGGATGGTTACTGGTATTTGCTTCACTGACTCTGGGTACAGGGGGACAATTTCTTCTCTGTGTCTACAACATGGTTGATGTGTCTAAGGATTCATTTGCTCTTCTGTAACAGCCTTGAGCTGCTTGTCCACAGTGACCCTCTAATCCTTTACAGAATTGCTCCTTTCTAAGGTAAAAAATCTTGCTTCAAATGCCTAGCGTTACAGAGGAATTTGCTTTACTGTGTTTATAGTCTCTTAAACAGTATGTAAAAGATGTCAGCACTGCATGAGGATGCTTCAGAAAACCTTCTCCAGGTCTGCACCTTTTTAGCCTCCGAAAAAGCTGACACGTCTAACACGTGATTTCAGGCGCTGCTGTAGGAAAATGCCTGTATCACAGCCCATCTGGAGTCTGAGAGAGGGAGCTAGGGAAGAACAGCTGCTTGGAATTTTGCAGAGAGAGCTCGTGGTCTCATTTATACCCCTTGGGGACATGGCACACAAAGCCCAGACTCAGCTGGGAACTGCAGCCTCGTCTCCTGCCAGCGCTGGGTGCTGCAGTTATTGTTTATAGGAGGTAGGAAGCTGGAATTACCCTGAAGCAGAAGGCTCCTTTATGGATGTCTTTGTACCTGCTCTGTGTTTATCATTGGAAGGTTCAAAAAAAATATTAAATATTTTAAAACTAATATAAAAATTAGCACACCTGTATAAAAAAGCAGTCCAGTTGCATGTTGCACTGCATCGTCTCATGGTTTCTCTTACAGTCAACATCATTCCCCTCCATCTGTTGGCTGTTAGCACTTGTCCAAAGAGCTGTTGTTCCTCCATCTGATCACTGCTGGCATCCCCTTGTAAGCCCTTTGTGGATGGTCATGCTTTCCTCAGCGATCTGCAAAGCACACCAGATCACAGCTCTCTCGCCGATCAGAGCCGATCCCTTTCCACGTGTCCTTGCGCCTGAATTGCCGGGGAGGGATGGTGGTATAAAAAGGCAGTGGGGGGCAGGCAGAGAGCAAAGGGCTTTTTTGCCAGGCAGTGCCAGATTGGCCCCAAGCACTTCCCAGCAGGGCTGGGAAGCTGGGAAGCATCTCCCAGCCAGGAGATGCCTGGCTGTATCCCACCAGGGCTGGAGCTGGCGGAGCTGCTCCCAGGTGTAGGTGTGGTGTATGTGTGCTCCAGCTGCTGACAGCGGAGCAGAATTCCAAATACACCCAAGAGTTCCCTGCCCTGCAGCCCCAGGGTTCATCCGAGGTGTTTCAGTGGCTGGCAGATCACAGGAGAAGGTACCATTGTACACCTAACCTGACCCGTGCTTCTCATTAGGGTTCTGGCTACAAGACCTGTGAGCTTGAGATTTCCTTGCTGAGGTATAAAATTTCTCACAGTTAAAACTTTTCTTTTTTTGTAGTAAAGACTTCTCCCTCCGAAAGAGAGAGTCCTTGCAAGCCTGCACAACCTAATAAATAATTCTGAGACAACTGAATTTGTTGGTTTCTTTAAAGAAACATAATTATTTTAAAATGACAAACTGGTCCCTTTGTTGATAAATGTTTTATATTCTTGCTGCTATGCCTGAATAGTTTGTGTAAATAATGTATTAGCTCACAAACAGACGTAGCACGTTCAGGCAGCCACTGCCCAGTGGGGCAGGAATGCTAAAAAAGCGAAACAGATGATTCTGTGCGGTGCTGAGCACCAGGAGTGGGAATGGGCATCAGAAGGGGCTGAAAAACCACCGTCCGCATCTCCTAGGGTTGGTCCCAACATAGCTCAGATGCCTGACACCGTGGTGATGCATTAGGGCTACAGATGGGAGCAGGCAGGCGCTCACCATGAGCAGGTATGTGGTTTCGCTCTAACTCCTAGGGGCAGAATGAAAAGTGACACTGAGAATTGTGCTATGGTCTGGTTTAGGTAAGTGTTTGGCACTTATGTTTGCAGACTTGTTTTCAAAAGGCTCACTTTGCATGCTCCAGAAGAGCTCTCCTTCAAAATGAGGTTTTCAGTTTGCTTTGGTTATTCCTCTAATTCTGTTCTCAAAACGGGCCTTGATTTTTGAAAAAATAATTTTGCAAAAATCATATGTGAGGTTTTTTGTGTGTCAGGGCAGGGTCAGGCAAGAGAAGAAGAATATGCACATGTGTCAGTGGTTTCCAGATGAAATTAATTTATGAACAGTGCAGAAGTGTGAACATTCAGTCATAGAATCATGGAATACCAGGTTGGTATTCTATGACCTCAAGGATCGTCTGGTCCAACCTTTCTTGGCAAAAGTATGTGAAGTATGCACAGATGCAAAAGTATGTGAAGTATGCATGGTCGGAAATGTGCAATAGTTTTGGGGTTTTTTAGACAGCAATATTGTATGCTCAGGATGGGACCTGAAGGTCCCATGTGCCACCATGGGCAATCATAAAACCATACAAAGATTTGGGTTGGAAGGGACCTTCAAAGATCATCTAGTCCAACACCCCCTGCTGTGGGCAGGGATATCTTTCAATATATATCAGGTTGCTCAAAGCTCCATCCAACCTGGCTTTGAACACTGCCAATAATGGAGCATCCACAAGTTCCCTGGGCAACTCATTCCAGTGTGTCATCCCCCTCACATTAAAAAAAATTCTGCCTTATATCCAATCTAAACCTACCCTCTTTCTGTTTGGAACCATTACCCCTTGTTCTGTTGAAAGTGGGTAAGACTCTCTCCAGCCTTATGGAATAGAATATACTCACCCCGATCTGGTTTAATGTCAGCTGAAGACTGCTGGAGTTGCCTAAACACCCATATAAAAGGTACAAACTGCCTAACAAAAGCCAGCTGCAATTCTAAACTTAAACTTAATGGTCAACAGCTTATGTTTTCCTCTGACTCAGGAGGAGAAGAGAGTCCAACTCCGAAGGAGACTTGGTGATGCAGAGGGGCAGAGGAGCCGTGCTCTTAGCGGCTTTTTTTGCCAAGAAGACCGAATAATATAAAACTTTGATTTTTCTGTAGTCAGCAGAAGTGAGTGAGCACAGAGAGGGAGCAGATCTGTGCAGTGACAGGCCACGTTTTACCTGGCCACCCTGTAAGGGACAGTCCTAGTTCTCAAACTGCATGTGGGGTGGCCTGATTTTGCTTTATGTTAACAAAACAGGACAGGAATGGGAGGCATCACTGAAAAACTAAAAAAACAATTATCAGTGGGGTTTTTTTATATTTCTTTCTTTTTTCTCTCTTAGAAAATGAAAATGATTTTAATAATCACTGTTGACTTCAATAGGAAAAAAAATTGTGCGTTTTCCTACCCGTCCACACTCCTGCACTGCTTTATTGCAGGTTAGTCCTCATTAAGTCCAGAAGATAAGCACCCGCTGTCAGTAAGTGGAAACTGGACTGTAACAGTGCTGGGATTTCACCCTCAAATTCAGTGCTACAAAATCAAAATACATGGAGTTAGGCTTCTTTCCTTCCCTTCTCCCCTTGCCTACTTTGTGTCCTACTTCTGTGTTTGAGGTAGCTTTGTCTCATTTATAGAAAGGAGAAAGAAAATACTTTGAAAACCTGAGATGAAGGCAAATATGAGAACTAATAAACAAGAAAAACACGGAAGTATCTAGAGATGATGTGGTCTCCTGGGGAGACTAAGCTGCACTTACCACTCCTGGGGACTAAGCTGCAGCTGACTTCTTATGAGTAAAAATAAATCACTTCTCTATTTCATGCAAAGTTCTTCCATGGATTTACCAAACTAATTTTTCCTCCAAAGCATGGTCACATTTTGGGTCAGCATGCCTAGACAATATGGGGCTCTGCCAACAGTTCCTGTGTGAAGTCCTTCTTGTTTTTCTGGAAACACATCCAGTCATTCATAGAAATGAACTCTTGCATAATTAGAGCCAGTACTGCACATCATCTTTGCTTTCCATTTTTAGCTGTTGCGTCTGGAGGACTATAACTTTTAAAGATGCCAACAAGCCACTTAGGAGCTCGATAGCCATAATGGGAAAATCTGTGGAGCTGAATAGAAAATGATAAGCTTCATAAGGACTATTCTAAATCGTCTGGTAAAGAGCTCAGCCAGACATTCAAAGCAAGAACAGAAACGATAACCCCTTCTAATTCAATCTTCAGGGGTTTGTACTTTACTATCCCACTGAAGTCCCAGTCCTACAGGCAGCTTAGTGGAGGGGAAGGTGTTCTTTACACTAGAGTCCTCTGCATTCTGTTGGGTCCAGTTATTGGACTGTGGCATAAACAGGTGCAGAACTGCATAGGCATATGCATATGCAAACCTGCATATTTTACCATCCAGGGCTTGTAATCAACCATTTCTCTTCCTAGGTTAGTTAAAACATCCAGTAGCCCCAGATACTGAAGTACGAAACTCCAGAAAACTGATCCTCTTCAGCATTTTTTAACCTCAAGTTTTCAATAAAGAGCTATTTAAAAATAATTAAGAAAGATTTGGAGGCCTTTTTTTTTTAGCAGGCAGGAGGGAATCATCGGCTTCAGAGACAGCAGGTGTTGACAGGTGAGAAATTCTCACAATAAGTCTTTTATTTCTCTGCACTCTGAGGCTTTCAGGTATGTCCTGTAATCTCAAAATTAGAGTGGGTGGCAGATGAGCTAAAATTTGTTTCTTTGTTCAGAAAATGCAGTATGGATTTTTCTTTGCTTGGGTCTTTAATCCAAACTGATGCTTTAATAATTGAAATTCCAGTAGTGGGCTCCTTATTTTTTTTCAAGTTAGGGAATAAATCAATAAGAAAACTAGCTTTATAGTGGGAAATTACCCCAAATATGTTCACAGCTGGATTGTCACAGCATGTGATGTCAGTTAATGGGGCCAGACGGGGCTATTTGGGACAAGTGTTTGACACTGCTTCACTGCTAGGAGAAGGCTAAAGTCCGAACAAAGTTATTCTGTGAAGGACAGAATATAATATCCCCAATTTTAAAAATCAGAATCATAGAATCATGGTATGGTTTGGATTGGGAACGACCTTTGAGGATCATCTAGTTCCAACCCCTGCCATGGACAGGGACACCTACCACCAGACCAGGTTGCTCAAAGCCCCATCCAGCCTGGCCTTGAACACCTCCAGGGATGGGACATCCACAGCTTCTGTGGGCAACGTGTTCCAGTGCCTCACCACCCTCACAGCAAAAAAAATTCTTCCTTATGTCCTATCTAAATCTACCCTCTTAGTTTAAAAGCATTACCCTTGTCCTGTCACTACAGGCCCTGGTAAACAGTCCCTTTCCATCTTTCTTATATATTGAAAGACTGCAATAGGGTCTCCCCAGAGCCTTCTTTTCTCCAGACTGAACAACACTAACTCTCTCAGCCTTTCTTCACAGGAAAGATGCTCCATCGCTTTGATCATTTTTGTGGCCTACTCCAACAGGTCCATGTCTTTCTTGTGCTGAGGGCTCCAGAGCTGGACACAGTACTCCAAGTGGGGTCTCACCAGAGCAGAGCAGAGGGGCAGAATCACCTCCCTCAACCTGCTGGCCATGCTTCTTTTGATGGAGCCCAGGATGTTAGTTCTCTCTTGAAACACCACATCACACTGTCAAGAGTTAAATAGTACTTTCAACTCATTCTTACATTTTTCTGTGCATAGTGTTGGGGAGTAGATGAAACCCAAGTTCAGGCTGCGTGGAGGTTTCCTCATCAGTGAAATGGAGATACTGCTTTGTTCTCCTGCTGGCAGGCTGAAGTTCTTTATATTAAAATATTCAAAAAGAAGTTTGTGATCTCCAGAAAATGGCAAGGTAGAGGTACCGTAATGATGCAACATTTTGGCATAATTTATTGTTAGAAGAATCCTGTTAGAAAAAAGCCTGCCTGAACCACTGGATCATCTTAATAGGTTGGTCTTCTCTTTACTGTGTAAGGGTCCAGCAGTTTGATGGGCAATAAGTGCCAGATGGGCACTTTTCAGGCAAAGAGGATTCGTATATGTTTATGTCACTTCAGAGGGAATGGCAGGGGAGGTGGGTCCCTTACCCTGTGGCAGCGTGTGTTCCTGTGCGTGTATCCACACATGCCAACGTGGGTGCCTTCGGTGCTTTCCCACCTACCTGGAGCTCATGGAGTTCACAGGATGTGGTGCTGCGTTTACCTTCCTCAGAAGATCCAAGCGAGCGGTGCGTTTGTTTCCTCGTGGACTTTTCTTGCTCAGGCGTGTTGTAAGTCTTCTCGCTGTCGGCACAGGGAGGTGCTGCTGTGGATCCCACGCTGTCGGAGGAGTTCAGAGCCGAGGAGCCAGCGTTTGGTTTCAGAAGCAGTGCCACAGGATGCTACTTGCAGGCTGCTGGTGTCTGGGGCATAATGCTGCCTGGAGAGACACCTCGGCAAGGTTTGCCTCCCACACGGTACCCACCAACCCTCTCTGGCACACTTGTTAAATAAGCAGTTATCTATAAATGTCAACGGATGTTGGTGAGACCATGTTTGCTTCTGCGTAAGCCTGCTCATTCTAGGTGGTGTAACTGCCACACTGGGAGCTGGTTGGACAGTGTTTGGCAGTCCAGCTGTTGAGCATGCATGAGATTTACAGGGCTTTCTGTGTAAATATTTAGACAAAATCATTGGAGCATTTTTATGTGTTAGAATGTACATTGACTTTAATGGCCTGTGTATCCAAATGTTTCTGTCATAATGGCGGAGTGAACTGAAGCTAACCCTGATGTCACTGAAGACTTTAAAGATGATTTAAATTTCAATGGTTACTGTCCATCTCAAATGTAACAAAGTTCCTTTAGCAGTATGTTAAAGTGAAAACTCTACTTTCCTGGTTTTCTTTGTTAATCCAACCTTCTGAAGTAGAAGAAGATAGTGGCATGGAGAAGAGAGAACAGTTGTACCTTGACATTAGTCGCTGAGTGTCTGCAGAGGTTCATTTCTATTGCCAGGCCTAGAAGCATGATGCAGGATTTTCATTAATTTATCTGCATTTTCAGATGGGGGTCATGCTCATACCTGTGCAGTCCATTACCTGGGTGCCGAGACTGCTGTCTGTGCCCACTGATGCTGTCCTTACACCGCAGCATCCCTTGGTGTCTTGCAGCCTGGGCAGCGTGGCGGCGGCGGTAATGAACCAGGCTGAAAGAAATACTCCAATGGCTGCCTTTCAGCACTTGGCAAGAAAATCCTTTTTATGTTAGTTTCAAGGTCGTCAGATATCATTATAGCCAAGTATTAAAAATTTCAAAGAAAGGAGGCAGTGTGTTTGATTTATAGAATAATTATCTAGCTTTAGCTCTAACTTGGCTTTGGCAATGGTTTTGCAAGCACTTGAAAATTAAATCCATTTTTTATGGCACTACAAGGTATTATCTCACAGCAAATGATAATTAAACACCTGTGAAATCAATTAGCCCTTTAAGCAGGGGGAAAAAAAAAAAAAAGTTTTCCAATTATGTTTTTGCACCTCCAAACTTTCTAATTCCAGACCCAGAGCTTGTGGAGAGGGAGATGAACTGCCAGCTAGTAGCCCGTTCACCAACACTTAAGATCACCCCAAAGCATTGCATAGCCGTAAATCCCACAGCGAGCGGTTTGTGGCGGCGGCGCCCTTCCAAGCAGGATGGCTTAGCCTTTGAGCTCCTTCTTGGGCAGCTTTCTATCCAACGTGCAGCTGAGCTCTCAGCTTTTCCACAAAGACAGTTACTTGCTTGGTTTTTTCAATGCCAAGTTTTACTTGACAGTATATTTAAAAGCCAACATAGCTTAATGGAAACCAAGCAACGAGATGCTCCGTGTGACGGAGTGGGTTTCTTTTCAGGCTCTCCAGCCAGTAGTTCTGAGCCACCTGTATGAAGTGTTCACACACGGAAAACTGGCCGATCGGTTAATGGCTGAAACTTGATATACTGGAAAACTGGGAAACATGCTGCCATTTAGTCTTGCGTTGTAGGAGTTTAGTATCTGTCTTTGTTGTAGCACTTGAACTGATCCAGGGACTTTTGGAAGATGCAGCCTGCGTTTGTGGGCTTGCAGATTCAGGGAGGGAGCCCTGGACATAGTTGGTTAAGTGCCATAGCAGTTTTTGGCTCGGGAAAGAAAAAAGCAGCTCAAGTCCCATCTGACATCTATGGCGGTATGTGCTGATACTCCCTGCCAGAGATGAGCTCCAGCACCTTTCAGAAGATGGATTATGTGTGGCACTGTTAAACTGTGTACTGCTGGGTTAAACCCATCGTATTTGGTTTGGGTTCTGCTCCTGCATGTCCATCTGAATGTTGATACCCATAACATATGGCTGGCTTTCACTGAGGACAGAGAGGAGGGAGACAGTTAAGGACTGCTGGGGTTAGCATTCCCAAGGTCTGTCTAGCTGCTGGAGAAGCCACCAGTCATCTGTATCTCAGGTTTTCCATCTGTGAAATGGGAACAGTGATGGTATCCCGTATCAGTGTTCAGAGGATTAGATAAGAAAATATGTACACTGCTTTGTGATTCCTGTGTGACAGGTGACATATAGATGGATAAAGTACCATAGTCATTAAATCTTGGGTAGCTGGATGTATCTGCTGGTCTGAACAGCCTGGTGACCTTTTTAGACCTCACTTCAATCAATGGTGATGACGATGTGGCTCTGGAAAAAAAGTAGTTTATATTAAAATGGGTAGTGAAAATGTTTCCCAGGCTAGTTTATAATCTCTTAAGTGTAGTGACATGGGGAAATGCTTAAGCTGTGAGAAGGAATGTATGGCATGGCTGATTAGTCACTGCAGAGCCTCTGCCGCCTGCCTGGGCTCCTTGGGATAATGGTGAACCAGGAATCCCAAGCAGCCCTCTAATCCATGTGCTGATTGACAAGGTCGGCACATCAGAAGGAAAAAAAAAAGGGGGGTGGGGGTGGGGAAAGGCAGAAGCAATGTGTTGGATCAAGAAGTTAAAATGGTAAGAGCATTTGGCTGAGCAGCATTTCTCCTTCAGATAATCGCCCACACGGCGTTGCAGTGTTTACACCTGCATGATAGATGGGGCCGAACATGTTTTCCCAGCTATGGGTGGTAGCAGGGAGGGGATATTTCAATTAAAGTGTGAATAAATTAGAATTGATTACAAATAGAGCTATTTGTTTATGCTGCCTAAAAAGGTATTAGCTGTGAACAAGGTGCACTTCATCATTATGGAAGGAAGCCTGAAAGTTAATAAAACACGCTGCTCCTCCTTACAGAGGGATGCCAGCTTTGGGTTAAATCTGTAGCTATTTTAGTTTTAAAGCCCCAACTGTCATTTTAAAGGCATATGGATTTTGGATTTTAACATGTTTGAATGATGCAGCTGAGGCCCAGGCCAAGCCGACCCTAAAATTGGCAGTAAAATGTTACCTCCATGCAAGCGTGCAGAATGAAGGAACACAGGGATATGAGCGAGAAACATGTGCCTCCCTTCACAGCAGTCTTCAGACACCAAAATAGGGAGCTTTCTGGAAATAAGCATCCTCCAAGCAAAGCGGAGGACTCCTTTCAAAGCTTTCCTACAATAAAAACTCAGGAAGATTAACTACGAGTAGTAAATGAAAGGGAAGTGCCAGAAGGAGGGTGACTCCGAAGCAGCAGAAGTGAAGAAGTGCCTGGCCGCACCATGCCCTGTGGTGCCAGGGGGACAGCAGCACTGCCACCCTTCCCACCACAGCTCGGTTGTGGCACGGAATGCCTCGGCTGCCTGAATTGGAGCCTGGAAAACCTCCGTAGCCGGGGAAAACCAGAGTGTCAGGACGCCAGGCAATGCAGAGCTGTCCCCACGAGCTGGCAGCTCCAGGTTCGCAGCGACACAAGCTGCAGGACCGTAACAAATCTCCCTGCCACACTCTGACAGTACCGGCTAATGGAAATAAGGAGTTCTGAAAGCAGATATAGCCCCCCATTGCCGGGGGAGAAGAAGAAGAGCAGGCTCTGGGAGAACCTCTTCTAAACACTTGACTATTTTCTCTGTAACTTAAGGCCCCTCCACCGGTTGCAAGCAGGGTTATAATGCTTCCTTGCCTCCCCGAGGTCTTGTTGAGATTAGTCAGTGAGGCTGGTGGGGAAATCAAGCCTGCTGCTGCTGAGATACTGGTATTTGCAATAGAAGCCAGATCAATACTTAATGCACAAGTGTCCTGCTGTAGCTGAGAGGGTGTTTCTGGGTGTCTGGGCCAGCTCCCGTTTCTCTCCTGAAGGAGAGAAGGTAAAGGAGAAATTTCAAGTCCAACAGAGATTTAACTTATAACTTAAAATTAACTTATTACCTTTAATCACAGAGATTATCTCACTGACTTAACGGAAAGCATTTCAGGTCAGAGCTAGGGGAAGTGCAGAGATGCTTTTGGGCAAGACAGGTATGGTTCCTGTGTAGAAAACAACGCCAATCATACATAAGCAATTTTCCCTCCCTGACAAAAAACTGGCAAAGCTCAAATCTGATTCCTACAGGGCTGCCTGGGAAGGAGTCTGGAATTGAGAGTTGCCCTGACGCCTTCTGTGAGTGTATCTTCCTTCTCCCCACCACGGACTGTGGGTAGGAGCTTCATTCACCAGGTGATGGTTTTGTGGCCGAGGTCTCCTCTGGCTGGCAGTCTGAGAAAAACATACAACGGTCTCTACTGCGAACTCCACTCTGAAGTACTATTTGTTTCATGTAAACGATTTCCTCCACAAGCAATGCTTCAAATTACAAAGCTTGCAGCTCGACAGCGATGTTTATGTATTTGTGGCTGGTTACATGTGTTGCGTGAAAGGAGTTTCTGAATTTGTATTTAAACATCCTGGGCTATCCCTGTCTTTCAGCGAAGGCAGGGTACTCCTCTTGCTTTGCGTCCTACCCACAAACTAGTAGAAATTAAAATTAGCGCCTCGTGTTTAACAATTTGAAATAGATGCTTGATGCTGGAGTGGTGGCTGAGGAGGACTGTGGATTAAACTGGAAACCAGTCAGCTAGCACTGCACTCAAAGATCGCCTTGAGTCATCTTAAAAGTTTTAGGTTGGAATTGCAGAAGAATTTGTTCGTGGGAAGAATCTCTGGTGCAATTCATTGTCAGCAGCAGCTCTCGATGGATATTGCTTTACTCTGGGTCTGCTCCCGTTGTGTTTGCGGGTTCTGCCTGAAGTGAATGGAAATTTTGTGCCCATAGATCAAGGTTAGGATGAGGCTCTCTCTGTACGCATGATGTAGATAAATTGCTTGATGACCATGAACCGTGCTATCCCAGAGCTCAGCAATAAATCACGCGTTAGGCTTTAAAACGCACAAATGGGAGCAAGACACTAACTGGTTTTCAGGTGGGAAATTGTCAACAAAATATTTTTTTCTTTGAAAATCTATCCTAACATCAGCAAATTAGATATAAAAGAGAAGGTGCCCAATATAAGAAACCACTGGCATACGGAGGACTCACTTTCACTGGCCTCGTTCTCTGCTTTCCTTTGTGCTTTTGTTCTTCCATCACCTTTTTGTGGATATTGTTGCATTCAGGGTTATTAACAGGATTTTTACATTTTTAGCTAGCTAATGATAGGAGCCTTCTGACTGGCATATTCTAGCCCTACGGGGTATTCTATTTCTGGTATTTATTAACATTTTCTGTCATACAATATGCAGTGAAAGCGTTGTGCCTCAGACCTCGGTATGTAAGGAATGCTTAAAAATGGCAACTTCTTTTACTTTTTTGGTGTTCTGGTTTCCTAATATTTTCCCCCATGTGCTATGTCACTGCTGGCTAGTGAGCTGGGACGTGGTTGCCAATCAATCTCCCACATGGAGAAAAAGCAATTTCTGTCACTTGGGTGGAATATGTATACAAGTATTTTAACCAAAGTTGAGTTACAATTTTTTTTAAAAAAAAAAGTACTTTAAAGTCTGTTTTGTAGTTTTAATTAATGCAATGAGAATTTTTATTTTACTCTCAGTGGAGATAATCTTAATCCATTCACAGTGACCTTTTCTTGTGCAAATTAGCTATACACGCTTGTTTAAGCAAATGGGCCTTTGCAAGATGTCTCTTCCTAAAGACAGAGCTTATAATTGAAAATTGGCTTACTCCCATCTGTCTGGCATGGGTGAGAACACAAACGTAGTTCCGGGCTTTCTTATATATAAAATGTAATCATATACATATGTATATACATACACATATATACATGCATGCAAAAAAAAAATTGCCTGCAGGCTATGGTTAAATTAGATTATTAGTGTTAAAAAGTTTCAGTGCCACAAGTTACTATCCAAATCACATCTGTCAGCAGAGGCTGGGACACTCTGGAGAACAGAGGGCGTTCAATCTGGGTCCTTTTGTCTCAGATGACGTTGGTGCCATTCGCAGCTCCGTGGGTTTGCCAGAAGTACAATTAGCTAATGACAGGCTGGAAACTGTTAGGATTTGATGTGTGGTTTTGGTAAATGGTTTGGAGGTGATTGATTGAATCAGAAAAAAAAAAAAAAAAACAAAAAAAAAACAAAAAAAAACCAAAACAACCCAGGAGTGTCTATAAGCACTTAAAAGTTTTAATTTGGAGGAGCAGGGTTTGTTGCAGCTGTGTGGTTAATTGCCAAAACTCATCAGTTTATCCCTCTCACCACACTTGCCAATAACCACCAAGTGAGTCACTGTAACCCCACTGTAACTCCCCGTCCCTTTTTTAGTGCTTGCTTGGTAAGGGAAGATTTCTTTGGCGTAGTTTGAATATTTTTTGCTTCGTACAAACCTCTTGCGCAGAAGTGAACACAGGTGTGCATGGCCTTGACTAAACCTGAAAAGAAATCAGGGCCACAGAAGTACTGCAGCAACGCTTTGGGTATAAAAATATTTAACATAAGTGTATTGTTACAACTCACGTACACCTGTTTATACAGAAATGGTTGATTATTTCAATAGACAAAATTATTTCCTTCGTTCTCGGTTCTATTCCCGCTCTCTCCCGTGGTGGTTGCTCCTTTGGGATGAACAGGAAGGAGCGGGGAGATGGCTGACACACACGCGTGCACGGAGGGAGCTAGTTAACCTGGTGGTGAGCGGTCTTGGTCGGAGCTGATTTTATCCAGATGTGTCTCTACAGCTGTTCGCATTTTCACGCCCAGTTACTCTAGGACTCGCTGCTAATTGAATTTTCTCTTTTCTCCCCTGTTCTTGTTAGGTATGATTACCGTGAAATGCTGCACAATGCCACTTTCTGTCTGGTTCCCCGCGGGCGCAGGCTCGGCTCTTTCAGGTTTCTGGAAGCCTTGCAGGTAAGAGTTGCAGTTTAAAGCATTGGCTGGACTGGCTGCCATTCAGCATGCAATGGCAAGGAGTTGGGGAGGAGGGGAATGTGTTTCATTTCCCTAGTGGACAGTAATCCACTTTGCGAAAGCCTCTATTGATACTTCTGGAGCAATTGGCAGCTTCTTCCCAGGAGGGGCTGAGCACTGAGCTTGTCTGAAGGTTGAACCTCCATGAAAAGGGTTTCCCTGGCTGTGGTGGGGCTGAGAGGTTGGACTGGTTTAGAGCTGTATTTTGTTAAGCTGTGAGACTTCCTGTGGGAGACGCTGCCCTCTACGAGAAAGCCTTGGGGCAGTAAAAAAATAGCTTCTTGTTTTGACTTGGTCAAAACAAGCCTGCTTATGCGTTGCCTGTCCTGTGATGGTGTTAGCTGAACCTGCAGAAGGTGGCTCAGAGGTTGTAATGCCCCAAATGGAAGCTTCACATGAAGGTGGATATCATCTGATCTCAGGGAGCTCACACTGGGGCAGCACCTGAATCCCCTTCACCTTTTAAAAATCTTTTGGTTAATGATCTCCACGTTTTGCTGTTGGCCAGCAGCAGAGGGCAACACGAAGGGCTCCTGAGTCACTGTGGCAGCAAGGCTTGGCAGCTCAGTGACCAAGCCTGACACTGACCTACTCTGGCTGTAGCTGCTATGACCTTTTTTTTTGGCAAGTATCAACTCAGGCCTGGGGTCCTGGATCTTCAGTCGGCCGTACAGAGGATCTTGGGAGGTGCTGCAGGGACTGGCATCCAGATTTCCATGGGAACTGGAGTGGAGAAAAGGGGAGGCGGAGGCGCTTCTTGGTATCATTGAGATGGCAAATGAGGACACCTCCTGCCTCCGGGTGTCCTTTTGCCATTCAGGAAGTGTCCCAGCATTGGCAGTAGAGTTGTTAATGAATAACATCACATTACTTTTCTTCATCAGCTACAAAATGTCCTAGCCAGAATTAAAGAGCATCGTTTACTGCAGTGCAGAGCAGGATTCAGGTACCAAACTGTAGGTGCATAATGGGATTTTAGAAGCCATGCGGTACCCTTCTGGCAATCTGCTGCTTCTCCAGAAGATCCCCAGGAGATCCTGTGTCATCTCTGCCAGCCTTTGATGGGTTGCTTGGATACCCTAGAGCATCCCAAATGCACTGGACACTTAGGTTTAAGCACTAAACCCCACACTTACTGTCACATTTGAGATCCAAGTTCTGGACTGTCACTTACCTCTATGCTCCTACTCAGGAAAAGATTAGTAGCCTGCGAAGTGCTGTTCCCTCTCCAGCTGCTTCGGAGGAAGAAGTGGGACTGGCTTATTTGGGATGACGAGTCACTTCAGATCCTCCTGAAGAGCACTGCTCAGCTCTTCTCTCATCTGAGCCATAGGTCACGCAGTTTCTGTCAGATGCTTTGTCTGAGGAGAAGAAAGCAGGGAGCATACCTCACTCTACAGAATTTGGATGATCCAGGTCAATGGTGATAAAACACAGGCATTGAGGATTTTCCTAGCAGACTAGCAGCGGTGTTCACCGATTATGATGAATTCCCAATTTCTGTCTGGCTTCAGGGCATGTTGAAAGGCATAATCCACATTATGGAATGTTTTAAACATAAAACCACATTGCTAAGTGTTTTCTGCTTGGCTTTTTTCATGCACTGATGCCATTTCCTTACAGAAGATCATAGTTCTTCACACATTATAAGCACCACTGTCATGTAGAGACTTGACCTATCCAAGATCCTGTGTGTAATGCATGTGACCCAGGAAGGTGCAGTCTGAAAGGTTCCCCTTTACACCACCTTTTGGGGTGTACAGGAGGGACTCACCCCAGTCAGGACCAAATTCAGAGCTCTTAATCTTGCCTTGATCCAAGTGAAACTGAACCAGAGCACAGGCTCAATGCAGATCCTCCAGTAACAGGTTCTTGCATCACATCAGGAGGCTTGTGGTTTGGATCTTATGTTGGGATCCAGGTGACCAGAACGTAGTGGCGATTATTTACAGAAATACTTCCCTATTTACTGAATATTCACAAACTTGCTGCCTGTGCAGAGGAACTTGCACAGCTCACAATAGATTAAATAATTTAGACAAGTCACACTGGTGTGAAATAGATACTAAATGTGCATGCTTTTTGTTTGTTTTAAGACAGAAAGCAATTCTTATGATGAGTTGTGTTTGTGCAGTTACCTCTGTTTTGAAAGTTGATAACAAACAGGATAGGGAATTCACTCCTCCTCTGTGGAAAAAGCGCTCTGGAATTAAACGTGATACGCATTTTCTGTAGAGTTGTCATGCAACGTGTTATAAAAATTGCGGGAGTTAGGCCCTGCTGCACGGTTCACAAAGCAGCGAGGGAGGCCATCATTCTGTGTTAAACGGTGTTCATCCCCCTGCACTCAGCACTGCTGAGCCCTCACCTCGAGTACTGTGTCCAGTTTTGGGCCCCCTACCACAAAAAAGACATTGAGGTGCTGGAGTGGGTCCAGAGAAGGGCGACAAAGCTGGTGAGGGGTCTGGAGAATAAGTCTTATGAGGAGAGGCTGAGGGAGGTGGGGGTGTTCAGTCTGGGGAAGAGAAGCCTGAGGGGAGACCTTATCGCTCTCTACAACTCCCTGAAAGGAGGCTGTAGCCAGGTGGGGTTGGTCTCTTCTCCCAAGTTACAAGTGATAGGGCAAGGGGAAATGGTCTCAAGTTGTGCCAGCGGAGGTTCAGGTTGGATATTAGGAGAAATTTCTTCACTGAAAGGGTTATCAAGCACTGGAATGGGCTGCCCAGGGAAGTGGTTGAGGCACCATCCCTGGAGATATTCAAAAGATGAATTGACATGGTGCTTGGGAATATTGGTTTAGTGTTGGAGTGTGTGTTTTGTTTGGGTTTTGATGTGGGGTGGTTTTTTGGTTGGTTTTTTTTGGCTTGGTTTGGTTTGGTTTGGATTTTCTAAGGTTGGACTAGATGATCTTAAAGGTCCCTTCCAACCTAGGCGATTCTGTGCTTCTGTGTTACATCTACAGCATTTTAACAGTTCTGCCCTTGCCTGGCAGAATAAGCACCAGGTTTCAAATGCCAGTCTCCGTGCAAACCCTGCCTTTCAGTGAACAGGAGTATGCACAACATGGAAAGCCATCAACTTTGGGCTGCCTCCAGCTTCTGGGATTCTTTGCCATGTTGCCTCTCCCTCTGAGCTTGTGGAGAAAAAAAGGGGATTGCGGGTGTGGGGTGCAAACCTCAAAGCTGGCCCTGATCCTGGGGTACCCGCTAACGAGGGCCATCTCTCTGTCCGCCCACAGGCTGCCTGCGTCCCGGTTATGCTCAGCAACGGGTGGGAGTTGCCCTTCTCGGAAGTGATTGATTGGAACCAAGCTGCCGTCATAGGCGATGAGAGATTGTTATTACAGGTAAGAAAAAGACCACGGCCTTCAGCAGATCAGTTGATTATTGCTGCCGCTGCCACCATCTAAATGGACGGGGAAGATGGATCCAAAAGGTCAGGGCTGTAAAAGAATTTTTATCATGAAGGGATTGTCTGTGTCACACCCGCCATGAACTCATTTAATGTGACATCATTCATTTTTTGACCTGAAGGTCATTGCAGCCACCAGGCCACATTCTTGAATGCAAGAGAGTCTTATTTTTTCTAAGAGCATGAAATGTCTTCTGGTGTGGAGCACCTGGATGCCCCTCTGAGGCAGGGCTGTGTCTGTCTGGTGGGTACGGAAGGGATTCCTTAGGGAAGCAGATATTTTCTCAGACAGGAGTTACCACCTAACAGTTTTGCAGGAAGCAGAATCTGTCCCTTTTCTGATGTCTGGACCATGTAACAATGCCTTCTGAAGTAGTGTTCAATGTCACTTTTTGCTAATCACCTTGAGATGATTGAAGAAAAATGGGCTGAGAAGTTAGAAATTCCCTCCTGCCTTCAGCATCTACTTTGGTTTTAAATTCACTACATTATTATTTTTTCTGTTTCTCTAGTTGTTTTTATTGTCTAAATACATTCTGTGAAGTATGTGGAGAAGTTCACGTAGAAAAATGGTTTCCCCAAAGAAGCTTTTGATGAAACGCCATCACCCAGCATGAAGCTGAGATCCCCAAGATCTGTAATACCACTAAGTAGCCCATACGAGGGGTTTTTCATGGTTGAATTTAACTCATTTCCAAAGTGACAAGCAATTGCTATCCATGAAGAGAAGCCTTCAAAGGTACAGGTGGCTTGGCACCCCAAAAATGAAGTACCTTTGAACATCTTGTTAGATGCCTGTTTACTTCTCTGAAGAAGTGAATATTTGTGAAGAACTGGCCTAGCAAGCCTTGTGAAATGCTGCCTGTTCTCCTTAATGTGTTACAAGCTGCAAATATAAAAGAGCCGTTTGATTTTTTGCTTCTGTGGACAGCACGTTTTTCTGAGCAAAATTATTTCTGTCTTTAAATAATAATAATTTGCTGATCTTCATGCTTTCCGGTAACATGCCATTCGTTCTCTTCACAGCTGCTTCCATACTGAACAGCTACTGCACCGTTATTAACAGTGTTTTTAAAGAGCTGGCAGGGGGCCTGAATGTCTGCTCTGGGAAATGTTTTTGTTATGTTACAGTTTTTCATTTCCTGTTTGAGAGCAGCTCGGATGTTTTTATTTGCATATTCTCCTCATCATAGCACTGGGAGAGTTTAATCCAGCCTTTCTGCATTTATTTGTGCTGGATGTTTTTTCCCTTCCCCCTACTTATTACTGAAATGACCTTTTATTAAGACGTCATCCCGTTCTAATAATTCCAGTGTAATCCTGCCAGATGAGTATTAATACATCATTTTCCCCACTTGTCTTTCTGGACAATTAGATTAATAACTAATAGGCAAATGCAGTTAAAATGGGAGCTCTGATTTTTCTTTCCAGCTGTTGTGATGGAGCAGACACCAAGACTTTTTTTTAACCTTGGCACTGCTTACAGGCACCCACGAGCATGCTGTGGTCTGTAAAATCATAATTTCTTGGAGTAACCTTCACAGCCAGAGCAGCCTCCCCTTTCAAAAGATGTAGTTGGGAATGAGTATTGATTTTATTTCTTGCTCACACACGGACACACACAGGGATGCACATAATGCAATGAAACGTTTAAGTTTATAGAAAAAATGCCGTATCACCACAGTGAAGTGACTTTGATCATGTGCTTGCTGTTGATAATGATCCCAGGTGTTATTAAGACACATCCACGCAAAGCCAGTAAAGGTAACATTCATTCTCCCACTGCTTTTTGGAACTTATTGGAAAAGTAATGAAAAGAAAGAATATTCACCCCAAAAGATGAAATTTAATGCAGTTATTTACTGCATCCCATGATGAATAGTGATGTGATCAGTTAGAAAAACATGTAGCAATACATGTTCTTAACTTCTGTCTTTCATACTAGTTTTGCAAGGAATATTTTACTTAAAGGGCCTATAGTGAAGGAACGTAAAGTACCATCTTCAACAGTCCGGCCATTTTCTTCAGTTCCACTGTTTGTTAGCTGTAGTGCTAACTCCCTCATAAGCTCAAATAATTTTTATTATGGTTATTATATTTTATTGTATTATTATAGTTAGTGTCTCTGAGATGAAAGTGTAAGAGACAAAGGTCTTGGAGAGCAAAGACTGACACATCTGACACTGCACGCTGTGGGGCCATGGTCCTTTTGCATGCAGTCTCCAGACATGAATGCAACCTATGCTGTAAAGAATTTGCTGATTCTTAGAGAAATTTTGTACATATAAATTCTTAAAATCTCATCAAGAAAATGTTTTGTGTGATATGATTTGATTCGGGAGCATGCAAAAGCAAATAATGATCACTGCCACCTCTCAGAAAATTCTAGGAATAAGTGAAATGTGTTCAGGTCAGGAAAGGGCAGGATGTGCAGGAGTGCACGTAAACTTCAGAACAAGCTGGGATGTGCAAAAAGCAACACACAGCCCAGGTATGCGCTTTTACAACTAGTGACTTAGATAAAAGATTTATGAGAAATGAATGTATGAGAATGAGGTGGCCTAATCTGAAATCACATAAAAAGTAGGCGCAAAAGCACAACTCTTCATTCCTCGAAAAAATGAGGAACAAGTCAGCAAAGTATCCTAGATACCTTTCTGGTGCTGTGAGTAGCCCTGTAATTGAAGCAAATTGCAGTTATATCAGTTTGCATTGTCCAAGTGGTGCACTGGAGGCCTTGGTCAAGGTCCTGAGAAGCTAAGCAATGACATGTATGTACATTAGTTTCCCTCCACTGTGCAAGAGGGATGTGGGGATGGGGAAAGACGTAGAAGTGAAGTCCTCCCCTTCTGATCCAGTGAGCAGTTACATTTTTTAATGGCAGAGCACTGCAACAGGACAACTTGGGATTAATTTATGAGGTAACTTATACCAGAATTTATGGGTTGATTTAATGGAAAGAGGAAAAAAGAGGCAGTGTTTTCCCTTGTGAATAACAAGTGTTGTGGGAGTCATTATTCTTTCCACCCACAGTAATTAGTAAAATGCTATTTGATCCACGGGCTCCCAAAAAGTGGAGTCTTACTTAAGATTTTGTGTTTTCCTTGGGGCACTTAATGTTGCCATGCTGCAGTAAATGCAATTCCAGATCCCTTTAATATACTTTAAGAGTGGGATTATTGTTGGACTCTCAACACCTGCAGATACCAGTTTGTTAAAATAGTAGTCCGTGAGAAGCTTTGTGCATGAGGGGTGTATGGAGGAGCCCCTTACTGTTCCTTGGCACAGCACTGGGGAGGGGGAGCTTTTGTTACCATGAAACAACCAAAAACTGAAAGAAAGCAGATAAAAAAAATTCATATATTCAGTACCAAAGGTTATAAAGGGTTGTGTCTCATTCGTTTTACATCAAGGTTTTAACTGTTGACACACGCATCCCTGTCGGACAGGAGCGCTGAGGCTGTGCAGCTTGCTAATAGAGGAGAGGGCTTGTCAGCAGCATATTAATTCGATGAGATTGTGTTGTTTTCTGAAGCTTCTGACTATATTACATCTTGTATTACAGATTCCTTCTACAATCAGGTCTATCCATCAGGATAAAATCCTAGCACTTAGACAGCAGACACAGTTCTTGTGGGAGGCTTATTTTTCTTCAGTTGAGAAGATTGTATTGACTACACTAGAGGTGAGTAAAAATTGTCTGAGACCTTGCTGAGCAGCAAGGTTCCCCTACCTGTCCAGCTGCTCCTGTCCTGAGCCCGTGTTGGACCTTGGTTTTCATGACATGCAATTGGTCACTGGGAAGAAAGCTTGGCATCTTGATAAGTTTTCTCCCCAAAGGAAATACTTTCTTCATTATCGGAATGCACATTAGCAAACTGGCACGGTGAAAAATGGGAGCTACCTGACACATGGAAAAATTGTCATGTGTGATCTTACCTTTGCAAGGTTTTATGGCTTATAAATCCGTATCCTTGTCATTGGTAGTGAATGTGTTTCTTTAAGAAACCTTTCTGGAATTCATTTTGGAAAAAAATATTACTGTAAAGCTCTTCCTTGACCATTCCTTAACATTTTGATGCTTTGTGATGGGGCTGTTGGTCTGGTTGAAGAAAGACGGGTGGTTTGTAAATCACTGTGTCTTATCTTCACCCACAGGGTAAGGGAAAGGCCTGATCATCCTTATAAAATATTAATAAATAATCATAATTAGACTACTATTAAACAGGGAGACAGAGGATCTCAAATGTGGAGAGAATGCTTTCTGAATTCAGAGACGGAGGAGAGATGAAAGGCTCTTTAGAAGTAGGGCCCAGGCTACAATTTCAAAAGCAGGTTTCTCTTCTAATTGTTTTGCAATTTTGCACATAAATTTTTGACACACTTTTACCACTGAAAGTGGCTCGCTCTGTAGGTGCAAATGCATTCGTCTTATGGTGATGCTTCTGCAATTGCATCCGTCTTTGTGAACAGTTGTAAAGCCCCACGTTTCCTGCTGTGCCTGCTTTCCCCTGAAAACTGCCAATGAGTGCCACTGCCCGCAGTCCGGGTTGCCCGTGGCTGATCTACCTCCAGCTGCTGCAAGACAGTCCCTTAGGTTTTTCTGCATCAGTGAGGAAAACCAGACAGGGAACATTTTCAGAGCCCCTGGCATAACTGTGCTCACAACCCTCTCCTCCCCCAAGAAGAGCACGTCTTCATTTGTGCTGCCTGTTGGGAACTGCTCTGCATCCTCAGACATGCTCCCAGCACTGATGAGGTGGTGATAATTACCACAACCCACGCCATGATCAGACTCAGAAAGCTGGAAGACCACATGGCAGTGCTCACAGTCTAATTTACCCTTACAGAAGTACCCTTAGGGACAGCCAGGGTGCCTCCTGTGTCACCTGCCTGCACCCTGTTATCATTAGGGATTGCTAAAAGGAGAGGGGTGCACGACTCTCCCCCCGACCCTCTCCTGCCTGTGCTGGGGCTGGTCTCAAGGGGATGTAACCTGCAGCCCCCCCGGCCGTGGTGTCCATCGCATCAAGCTCCAGCACTCACAGATGTGTCTTCAGCTCTGCCCTGGGACACATTGGCCCATGTGGCCTCAGGTGCAAAACCCGTAATGAAGCTGAAGCAGCTGGGCAACCAGCAAGCTTGGAGGGGAAAAACTAAAGCAAACCCAAAAATCTTCCTGGAAGGTTTAATTTAATGAAACCAAGTAATGTATGCCTGGTGTGGAAGTTATGTGCTGGGCTTTTTATTTGATTGTGAGGGTGGTTTTGGTTTGAGGGTTTTTTTGTCTATTTTTTTATTCAGGACTCTCGGAAATTTTTGAGACAGCTAAGAGGGATTCTGTTCTTATGAGCAGATACTCGTTTCACATTTCAGCTTGCCTAAGTAAAGTCCTGAGTTAACTTCCCTTAGGAAAGGAATAAAACAGTTGAGAGTGATTTTCAGTGTCTGAAATCTCCAAACACTATATCGTCTTCTTAAAATCTGATGCCTGGAAGTAAATTCCTGGCAGGATTATTTTTTTTATGGTGGATGTTATCCATCTTCTGTTGTAAGACTCTTGTGTCAGAGTGCTCTGATGATGCTAGATATCATCAGAATAATCACTTGCCTGCTGACTGCACTGCTGGTATGTGTCCACGTGTGAGATAACAGTACAGAAAAAGTCTTCACCAACTCAGATGTCTGCAAGGACATCACAGCTCTCCTCTGCCTTTTATCCTGGATACCTCTGAAAACATTAAGTCACATTTTAAGGTCCTTGATCTTCTTGCAGTATTTGGTGGCCTGAACCAAACAGCTCAAAGCCCAAAAATAAGAGGTTTGAATCATCTGGCCAACAACCCTACATTGCAGGCACAGAGGAGCTGCCCAATGCCATGGACATGGTGTGGGTTAGGAAAGGGTGTTCATGTCTGCTGTAGGCTGGTGAGCGGGAGTGCTGGCAGCATGCTGCAAACAGCATCTGGACACATGTCCCAGCCTATCTGCACTTCTTCAGCTTGGTCTTCTCTGAAAACAACCCCCAAAACATCCCTAAATCCCTGCGTGGAGTGCTCAGTGCTCCACTCAGGAAGAGGAAGGGAGAGGGAGAGTACAGAGAAGAAAAGTTTGATATTTGGCTAGGGCATGTTGAGAAGCAGCAAAGATTAAGGCAACATGTGAACTTTTTGAAGTGTGTGGATGGGAGAAAAAAATATTTGACTATTAATGAATTCCAAAAAGAAAAGGGAGATCTGGCCAGAGATCCTTACCCCTTCCTTCTCTTATTAAACTTGCTGTCATGCCTCATCATTGGAGAGACCATGTAGCTGCTGTCTGCCTCTGCAACATGCCCAACACTATGCGTTCTTCATTTTAATTGATTGGCCCTCCATGTTATCTTTTTTTATACTTTTCTGTTCTCTTTCTGCCAAGTTGTCTTTTCTCCCCCCTATTGTGACAGACAGCTATGTTTCTTACGTAAAGCATGATAAATTAATCTTCCATTTTTTAACTGTGATGAATCACCGAGGCCATCTCCCCAGCCTGGTGTGGGATGGCGCCTGTGAGATGTGTGTGTGCCTGACGTGCACCGAGGGCTGTGTGGCACCAGGGACCTGCTCTGTGTTAGAGCCACGATCGCTCCGGGTGCCCCGAGGCAGCTTTGAATGCCAGCCATGTGTTTCCCCTGCAGCCTTGTTGGCTACCAGCACCATGGAAAACTCCACCGTCTGTGAAAACCTCCTGACCGTGTAAATTCGCAGACTGCTCCTTATCTGATTGCGCCCCAGTTCTCAGAAAGCAGGAGGAAGGAGCTGTAATACTTGGGCTTTGTCGTAAACATTCAAAAATATGTACTTTCTAGGTTCTGTCTTTGTTTAGCAGCATAACTTGCAGATGGAGAAACAGCAGTCATCGTCTTTTTTTTTTCCCCCTCTCCCCACTACCATGCAGGAGATCTGACAACTGATACACCTGACTTTCCAAACAGAAATATTCAGATACGCTCTTGTCAGCAGTGGAAATACAGTCCTAAGTCTGTTATTCTGAGACCAAAATAAAAGTTAAATTGACTTAGGCATGTGAGTGAATTACTGTGTATTAGCTATGGTAATTGGCTGTAGGCAAAAGTAAGACAAGCATGCAAACAACTAACATTTGCCCCAGTTTAGCAGTGTGTGTATCGCCACCAGCAGTGGATTGTATAGCAGAATGTAGCTGATGTTTTAATGGGGTTTTTTTGTGGCAATCAAAAATTTGAGGAAAACCACTGCATGTGGCAACACTTATTCATGTTTGTATTGACCAAATGTCCCTGAACTCAGCTGCCTACAGAATTTTTAGCTTGTTTAGACTCCAGCAGCTGCTTTTGTTCAGCTTGTGTTAGGTCTTTTGGCCTGCTTTTAGTTTTCCTATGCTGTGGGTATATATCTTCTTTAGTTCCAGATTCTAAGGCCAGATGAGGGATCAGATTTAGTCCAACTTCAGAGCCGTAGAGTTTCACCCAGATATGCCTATGTTAATGCCAGAGATGTTAGGTTAGGAGAACCAATCTGTTCCTGGCACTTGAGCTCTGTGCAATGCAAAAACATTAGGTGAAATCTCTGCAGCCGACCTAGGGGAAGATTCTTTCTTCGTCATGCCCCAGCCCTTTGCAGTGTCCTGTCTCCAGACCCGCCAACCTACGATGCTCTGATGCAAATCTGCAAGAACGCGTGGCCCAACAGCAGATTGGGCTTAGAAAGTTGCATCCTATTTGGAGGCTGAATTTGTCCAGTTGCAGCTTCCCACCCCAGAATCTTGTTATGCCTTTGCAGCAAGTTTGGAAAAGCTCCCATTGGTGTAAGACACGCTATGGTTCTTGCATACTGGCAGTTGAGCTGAAGTAACTGTAATTAGTTTTATAAATATACATTAATCGTACAGCCCTTTTACAGTATCTTTTTTTTTTTGTGGCTTGTGGTATTCCAGATGATAAAGTAGATGACCTAGCAATCTGTTCTGACCTTAAAAATCTAGGAATCTATGTTTGTGGCCCTGTACAGAGACAGACGGTAATTGCCAAAAGATCTTTTTCTGCTTTGTCCAAGAAGGAACTGTTGTAGAACTGAGACATGGAATCAGTGATGTATCCGAATGCTAATATCCCTTTATAATTAAGCAAAAATGAATAATTAGTGCAGCCTGATTTGCTGGAGGTCTTTGTGGTTTTGAATGCTCTCATTATCTCAAAATAATACCTAGCTTTGTAATGTCATCCTCAAATAATTATCCTCTGTAAATTCTGGGTAGTGAAACTGACAATGAACTAATCGGGCTTACAACTGCTAAGATACTCTAATAGACAAAATATTTGACTTGAAGTACAAAATGCAATGAATTGCAAGGTCCTCATGTCCGGAGAGACTAATGAGGTGCTCTGAAACCTATTGCACAAAGCCTGAGCTGCTGAAGTGGTGTCAAAGTGTGCAGGTTCTGTGTCATTTTAAGAGAGATTAAGCAGGAATATCTAGCAATTTGTGTGCCTCAGCTTTTTGCAAAATGAGTGATGATGCCAGTCAGCTGGAGTCTCTGACACTTCTACCAGTGGCTATTACAGTCTATTTAAAAATCATCACCTCTCTTGTTTTCCAGATTATTCAGGACAGAATATTTAAGCACATATCACGTAACAGCTTAATATGGAACAAACATCCTGGAGGGTTATTTGTACTGCCACAGTATTCCTCATATCTGGGAGATTTTCCTTACTACTATGCTAATCTCGGTGAGTGAATCGTTGCTACAATCTAGTGGTATTTGGAATCTCTAGTGGAAATTTGGAATTTGATCTTTGAGTAGTATGTGCCAAGTGACTTACCATTCATTTCTAGTTAATGATGCCTTTCGTTTATCCTGTCTCAGTCTCCCCTGCCCACTGTAGACTGGGATGTCTCTGGCTCATCAACATGCATCATGTGCCTCTTACTTGCAAAGACTGTTTTAAAAAAAATCTATGTCCCTTCATACTTTTCAGTTGCCAGTAATTAGTGCCTGAGTTGCTGACCCATTCATGGCCCGAGGAGACATAAGAGGAATAGCTTTTTGCTTTCTTTGTTTATTTGTACTTAGCAAATTGGAAAAGTGGTAATTTACCCATGACACTTGTTATTGGAGTGCATAGTTGGTATGGATTTATTCTCCGTGCTGTGTGTTTTCATTTGGATACCACTAGAAGGAATGAACAGGGCTTAGGTTCATGGCTCTTTCCTGAAGCAGAGCTTAAACGCTGAGTTCTGGAGGGAGCTGTGCCTGCAGGCTGGAGTGATCCTGCTTCCCAGGCTCCTGCTACTTTTGGTTCAGCCTGTACCATCCCACTTGTGTGGCTCTGTACTGTTCACCTGCTAAAAATTCACAGTTACTGTGTTAAAGAGGGAGAAGGTGGTTTCTGTGGGAATTTTGATGAAAAATGACTGTGACCCCACACAGATGAATTTAGATAAGACTGAGAGCAGTAATGAAGGGTAGATGCCAGTAGGATCTGTTATTTGAGGCAGAAAAGGAAATCGTAGAGAGACAAAAATAATGGAATGTAAGGCAAGGATGCAAGCAGAATTATCAGCTCAGGAGGTAATTGAAGAGGCATGTGGATGGAGATCAACCCAGAAAGAGCAAAAATCTGACAGAGGCTGTAATGGAACTGAGGAAACAGAACAAGCTTTTGGAAGTTGTGGAGATAATCTGTAGAAAATATAAAGCATCCAGAGCCAGGCAGCAAAACAGAACGTGTGTCAAGAAAGACATTTGGTTGGACAAGCTAGATGTCGATATTATCTCTGGGACAAACTCGATGAAAGAAAGAGATTGCGGACATCTGTGGAAACAGTAAGGAAAGGCAATAATTGTGTTGGAACCGGGGATTTCAGAGGGTGTGGGAGTTAAAGGGAATTGTGATCTCCCCTGAAGCATCTGGTATCCTAGTATCTGAGACAAAAGGAGATGGCCTAAAAAAACATGGCAAGGTTCATGTTAAGTGCATGTATCTCCAGAGCCCTTTAGTCTGTTCTGTCTTTACTGAACACATATCTCTTCACTTTAGGTCTGAAGCCTCTTTCTACATTCACTGCCGTTATCCACGCAGTAACTCCCCTGGTTTCCCAATCTCAGCCTGTGCTGAAACTCCTGGTTGCTGTAGCCAAGTCCCAGTACTGTGCACAGGTAAGCAGTGCTCTGTGGCTGTCAGTCACATCGAAGGCAAAACCACTGTCCCAGGAGTGAGGAGCCTACTGACTTCAGATCTTCTCAGTCCTGTTTCAAACCCCTGTTTCAATTCTGATGTTTCTTTTCTCTGAGGTTTCTGCTGTCTGTGACTGGCATGTGTGGGAAACAAAAATTCTGAGTATAGTGTGAGTGGAATAGAGACAGTAATTAAACCCTTTGTTTCATGAGGCTGGCCAAATAATGACTGCACTTTAAAGATCAGGATTTTATGTGCTGCACATGCTAAAGGATGTCCTTGCCTCAAGAACCCCTATGTGATCTTCCTTCGTCCTGCTGTGGCTCTTAGTCTCAGCAGTGCTAGGATTTTGGCTTCTCTAAAAGAAACCCTGGGGAGTTCAATAGGAGCACCCTCTTGCAGTGGAGTGTCACAAGTGGTTTAGCCTTCAATGAGAGCCAAAATCGGTGGCATCCATGTGACCTGGCCTAGACAGAGACTTGCTGAGTTCCTATGCAGCCTGTGTTTGCCTGAGAGGATGTATCCCGTAAATAGTCGGGGTGGGGGAAATTACTGTAGGAAGTGTTATTTTTATGCAGATTTGCATCAGTGTTGTTGATTTTGAAATTCCTAACTTGAATTTAACGTGTCTGTCTGGAGATCTGAATTTCTCTGGGTTTGGACTGCATTGCCACTAAGCTCTCTGATCATGGTCCAATGTTATCTTTCAGATTATTGTTTTATGGAATTGTGATAAACCCCTCCCAGCCAAACACCGCTGGCCTGCCACTTCTGTGCCTGTCATAGTCATTGAAGGAGAGAGCAAGGTAAGTGGAAAGAAACATCATAAAAGATCGCATATATCCTCCAGTGGGACCAGAATTTATTTTTCCAGCTGCTTTGGTGAAAGCTTTGTAGTTCCCAACAGTGTGACAGCTCCTTTCTGTTCCATGGCCCTTTGTACTAGCTTGGTCACAGATTTGTGTTTCATGCATGAGGCCCTGTGCTCTCAGAAATCATCAGCGTGGCAATTAATGCCATAAATCTGAAATTCACAGGTGGGACCCCGTTTTGAAATGTAGCCCCAAGAGTGGATAGTGCTGTCCCTGGTTTTGGAGATTTCTGTTTCTCTGCAGGTGCATGAAAGCAGTGATGCAGCTGGATTAATTGAGTCTGAGCAGTCAGATGAAAGACTTGGGGGTCAGCAGTGGACTCAGAAGCAGAGGAAAAGATGAGAAGGAAAGGTGTTAACGTGCCTTTGAAAAGTACCTTCTCTCATGGCCTTGTAGGGCACTGCTGCCGGTGGTGAGGTCCCACCATCAGAAAAAAGGAAGGGACAAGGGACACTTGCAGGAGAACAAAACCACCATGATCTCTTGCTGTGCAGCACACTTGTTCCTTTGCACTTCCATAAAGTCAAAACAGACACTGCCCAGATGAGAAAAGAGACTTTTTTTTTAAATCCACACTGAAGTATATGGTTCCTTTACTCTCAGATGCAAGCCTGAGAGAAGCAAGCCTCCTTGCTTCTAGACTCTGACTGAGACAGATTTGGGCTGGTCCTCTCTTCAGTCTGTCTCAGCTGGCCCTTGCGTTCTGCGTTTGCAAAGGGAACTTTTAGTTGCTTTGGCTGTACAGTCCTGTTTTGAATTTGTAGTCCTGTCTTTGGTCTTTTCCCCCAGTCTCCTTAACAAGGGGAGAGCGAGAGCCCTGCGAGGCTGGCAGCTAATGGCTCTTGCCTTTGCCAGCCGTGTCAACAGTGTCAGGAGGGTTGCTGCAGGGCCAAGAAAGGCCACAGTGATTTCTGAGTCTTTTGAACGTTGTGGGGATTTTTTCTTTCTTTTTGGAAAACTTGCAGAGGTGAGATAGAGGAGAAAATCTCTGACCAGCTCTAGAGTATTTGTAGAAATTGGCCCAGGCGCTGTTTAGATTACAAATGAGTCTCCTGAGTACACAAAGGTGTGTTTATAGTGGACGGTCTCTTCCCACTAATACCCCAACGTAAGCCAAATGGCTTCTCGTGTGGAAAAGCTGTTTGTTTGGACAAAGCCTGCAGAGCCAGAGCAGTGCAATTCAAAGGTTGCACAAAGGAACTGCTTTTCATCTTCAGTCTTAACTGAAGCATACTGTCAGGCACAGTTACTCTGTGCAGGTAATCAGAGAGGTCTGCCTTTACCTAACCTTCACTCTTCCTCATGAAATCTTAGATATATTATCACACCTGTTTTATAAAAGGAAGCTTCAACTGCAAAAAAAAAATAAAAATAAATGTATGGGTCGCCCCAACTGTTTTACTATTTGACAATTTTACATGTTCTATAAAAGAGCTGGGGTGAGAGTGCTGGTCTCCTGCCAGATGCTTGCTCTGCTTTGCCTTTGTGTAAGCAAAGCAAAACCATCAACCCCTGCCAGATCACCTCTTCCTCACAGCCACCACCGAGGCCGTCACAGCGATGAAGGGGTGCTCTCCAGACAGACACTTTGAACCTCCTGATTATAGAGACAGGGCTCTCTCTGAGTCAGGACATAGATTTAGGGGCTTGCTTCCGAACAGGTTGCAGAGGATGCAGAACTGACCATGGACTTTATGAGGGATGTGTAAAACTTCTTCATCTCCCTGTTTCCACACAGTGATTTCCTTGTACTGGGCCTGATTTTTGAAGTGGTTTCTTGGCATAATAAATTGAAAAAGAAGTCTATTAACTAACCAGGATATTTTTCCTAACAAATGAAGGAAACAAATAGTGTTGTGTCCTTGTTACTATTCATCAGTTCTCAAAAGGTGCTAATTGGTCTGCTGAAGAAACCATATGGATTCTTATTTCTTGCTGTTATCTTTTTGATCCTGCTTTCCCATCTATTTCCTCTTGCTTTGAGAACTGTCCTGCCTTATTTTTTAAAAGCTTATTCTGCATATAGGCATATAGATTATATATATATATATAGCTATATCACTTATGAATGTGACTTTTTAAAATGCTACACGACCAACCTAGCAGGTGAAGCTGAACTGATACCCATGTTCTTTAGTGTATTGTCCTTTAGTAATGGAGAATGTTACACCATTTGGCAGCAGCTCCCTGTGGATACAACAGCAGCACACGGAGACAGAGCTCTACCACTTTACAGGGGAACCGTCCTGGTCGCACAGCATCCTTCACACACAGCCTGGACTTCCCAGCTGCATAACCTTATGAATGCTGCAAATCCTTCTCAGTATTCATTATCTTTGAGCCTCAAACCCTGTTGGAGGACAGAGGGACAGTCCTAGTTACCAGGGAAAATGTCCTCCCTACAGAAGCTGTAGGTACATCTGATTCTCAGTATGGGCCATTGCAGTTCGTCACAGAAGGAAAGCAGCATGCTCCAAAGAGGGAAGTCTGTTCAGAAATTACTCCTCAGGGAGAAGGTGTAGGCTGACTGCCGGGGTGACAGAAATGACAGTCTTTCACTGTTGAGCTGAAGGGTCCTTTTCATCAGACGGAGATAAGGGATGTATCTTAGACAAGAGGAAATAAGAAAGGAATAAAATGGAGTATTTCCCATGGAAATGAGTCCTTCAAGTGATTTTTTTTCCTCCCCTTTCTGCCTTGGATACCCACAGGTTATGAGCAGTCGCTTCCTACCCTACGACAACATAGTGACAGATGCAGTGCTAAGCCTGGACGAGGACACAGTGCTTTCAACCACTGAGGTAAGGGTCTCCGTCACCCTGGGAGTCTGCTTGGCTCCTCAGCTCATCCTGAGCACAGCAGACAGGCTCTTTTCTTGCCTTTGCCAGTGAGCAAATGTTATAAGATTTCCTGCTACACTCCTCAGACTGAGCGTGTTGCACTTGTTTCAGCAACCCTGCCACAGCCTGCCATCAGAGGAGCTTTTCGCCCTGGTTAATTGGCTCTTCATTAGCATATGGTTCTTATGTTCTTCATGATTTTAGTAACATAGCTGCAGGCGGGTGTAGGCAGCCAAGAGCAGTCAGCTTTAATACTCTGTTCTCACTTTTCTGATTGGGGTAGCTTTTTACCCCCCCACATGTTATCAGTAGGGTGTAGGTGGGGAAGGAAGGGGTGTCAGCAGCAGGGGGCTGCTGTCGCTCCAAAAGACAGCATTGCCACCCTAATCCAGGATTTCACTGAGGAATGCTCTCGCCATTGTCTCGCCCCATAAAATTGGAGATCTTTGCTAGTTTAGGTGTTAGAGTGTTTGTGCTAAGAGCAAGATAGTGCTAAGAAAAGAAAAATACTGTAGAAAACCAATTTTTACAACTGGGATGAGTATTGATTTCTGGAACCTCTTCCTGAGAACCACAGGGGAAACTGATGACAGTTTATATAGCGTGCAATATTTGGGAAATACATTATTAATGATGGCCAGGGAATAGCTTGAAGAACTCGATTTTCTTTTGGTTTTCCTTTTTTTTTCCAATGTTCATGGCCCTTCTTGCTTCTGCCCACTTCACCTTTATAAAAATGCTTTTATATCAGTGATGGGGATCTTTCGGTGATGCTACTACTCGTTATATGTCAGTAGAGAAATGCCTAACATTAGTCACCCATCACTGCAATATACTGTAAGATGTCACTGAAGTTTTTCTAAATGGATGAGACTGCAACTGTTCTTCTCCCCAGTATGGATTTGTGCTGTGCTTAGACTTCAGACGTAGAAGGAGACATGGTAGCCTTCTTCTACTGCACAGATGGAAGTAGTTGGCATTGAACTTCTTTGATACCAAGGTTACACCTTGGTAGCTTCTGCTAGATAAGGAAGAATATGGCTGCTGCTAAAGCACTTGTGTTCAAACCCCTGCACAGCCAAAATAAAACCCAAACCAAACCCAATAAAAGACATTTATCCTAGGGCTGGAGTTCCTAAGCAGTTTGTTGCTCAGGATGAAGGGTCCTGTCTCAGCTGCCCTAGGGGCTGTGGTAAGACCTGTCAGGGACTTCATTGCACTGTGGTGGTGTTTACAGCAATCCAGCCTGTGGATTCCATGCAGATTTGGAGCTTTGTTTTGTTTTGACTGGTATTTAGTCATCATCCAAACTTTGGAGTCATTCAGGCTTCTGGAACACATATGAAATAAATAGTGTTTCTCATTCGGCTTGGCCATGTTTTACCCTAAACATTCTGAAATGCAAATCTTTGGTGTGTGAGACAACATACACATTTCTTTGTGGCTTCTCCCCTCCTTTTGGCAGCTTGCAGCCGATATTGCATGTTTGCGTGGTGGGTAGTGGCTCTACGAGCCCCATGGCCCCTGTGCCATGAGAGACCCAGCTGGCCAGCCCACAAGAGCACCCGCCTTGCAGCTTCAGCCTGCCTGTGCCAGAGTCAGCGGCTCTCTGGAGCCTTTCTGTGAAGAACTGGGGTCTTTCTGTCCCTTCAGTTCCCCCATGGTATGGCTTAGGAAGAGAAACAGCTCCTTGAAACACTTACATGAAACACATGGTGTGAAACTGCCCTTGAAACTGGCTGCTGATGGCAAAGCTTCAGGGCCCAGAGAAGGCAATTTAGAAACGTGGTCAAACATGATGACATTCCTGTTGGGAGGAGCAGTCACCAGGTGCATCCTCTGCTCTGTCAGGCTCTCGCGTAGTAAAGGTTTTCCGTTCACAACAGAGGGGCACGTAATTGCTCTTGTGAGAGGACCTGTGTCACGTGCACAGAGGGACATTTGCGTGGGAAGTAATTAGAAATCAGCACGGGTCAGAAGAGGGGGTCCAAGAGACTGGCAGCTTGGCCGGCTTTTCCTACTGATCAGCTGAGTGATAATGCGGCTGAAGATTATATGGGAAGAGGCCTGGGTTTTTTTAATAAAGGGAGTTTTCTCCTAGAGTGGTTGCTTTAGTGTGTCTCACTGCTACAAGGACAGATACTTGAAAGCACAAGTGAGGGCACCGAGTGCAGCTGCTTTATTATTTATTTAAGTTTGAGGTTCTCAGACTTCTCTAAAGAAAACAGATGTCATGTTTTATGGGAAAGGCCTTTACAGGGAAAAAAAAAACACTTTAGTTCTTTCATGTGGTATTGATTTGGATGAGATCAGAACTATCACAACGGTAACTGGTTTGTGCACATTGTCTTTCTAGTTGGCCTCAGATTCCTTGAAACAACTTGAAAGAAAATAACCAGTCCCTAACTTTGTGTTCCAGTACATATGCAACTCTTCTGTTTCATAAAAACACTTCTAAATGAGAGAAGTCTGACAGTAATCACACAAAATGTGACTGTTCTCAGAGCATCTATTCTTTATCTAACCTCTACACCCTTGACTTTGGCTGGGTTCTTGGAAAGCTTTTCAAGTTTTAGGTCCCTCTGGTAGTGGAAGAAACTTGGTGTGCAGTGCAGAAACAAATCCCTCATTTTCTTGGGTTTAGACAATTAGAATTGTCTTTAATTCTTTTTAAATTTTTGGTCTAGCTTGGGCTCTAAAACCTAAGTTGAAGTGAAGGGACAGCCAACCAACTTCAGAGTGATAGAAATCTTTCCATATATATTTCTACCAAACTCCTTTCAAATCTAGTGCTGCTGAGCCTTCTGCAAACTACCCCAATCATCCCTTTCCCAGTGTCACCAGGATTTGCTTGGTGGGATCCTGGGGTAGCACTGTCCTGTCACCTTTTCAGTTCTCAGAGATTTGAGGTATTTAAATAGTTACAGCAGGACAATAAAATAAAAAACCACTATTGGCAGCATTTGACATCTTGTGGCTCATACAGTATCGAGCATTTTTTTTTTAAGTATAGCATCCTAAAGCCATTTAACTACATGGGAATCTTATTTTCCTATTTATTAAGCTGTATGTTTAATCCTCTTGGTCATATAGACAGTCTTAAAAGTATGGCCTGCATGTACCTCAGAGGCTCAAAATGGATGGAAAATACAAAAGGACTCCGAATTGATTGTCTGGTTTTATCTCACTGAGCCACCCTTATAATTTAAGGTGTTTGACTCCTGATTTTCCAAGCTTTGTGTTGACAGTGCTGAAATGGTAGGGGAGATGCACAAAGACGGTGCAAAAGGTTCAGTTTACAACACAGCTATTACCACTCTATACTGCAGCTAAGTATAAATACATGCACCTACACCCATTCTTTCTGTAACTTGAAAAGGTTTGATATGTAAAGGGCAAGCTTGAAAATGTTAATGTAATGCTGTGATGCTCTAGACTGCCTTTAACAGGAACCATTAAAATGTGCATAATTATAGGGCAAAATGTCAAGCAGTCAGTTTAATTTACTGATGAATACATAGAATTAATGTTTTGCAACAGTTCCAAGATTCTGAATTAGGAATTAGTGGCAAGGTGGTATTTTGTTTTGTTGACATTTGTTGAAATAGTTTCAGCGTTCACTTGGCCTATGCCTTTGTCCGCAGGTGGATTTTGCCTTCACAGTTTGGCAGAGTTTTCCGGAGAGGATTGTAGGGTACCCTGCTCGCAGTCACTTCTGGGACAACACTAAGGAGAGGTGGGGCTATACCTCCAAATGGACTAATGACTATTCCATGGTATTGACAGGAGCTGCTATTTACCACAAGTAAGAACCCAAAGCATCTGCTGTTCTCCTTGTATGAAACGAAATAGTAAGGGGGAGGCGGGGGGTTCCGGGGGTGGGGGGGGGGACGAACTGGAAAGATTATAAATGGGTCTACTTTTTTATGGGGTAATAATTTAAGTTCTTGGTTTAGCTCTGGGGATCTGGTAATCATTATTGCGCTTGTTGGGTCTCTTTGAAGTCACTTGTATTTTGAGGCAGTCAGACCGCTCTTTTTAACATCAGGAATTACACACTTCAAAGAGTTCCCGAATTCATTAAGCTGCTCGGCTGAATGGCCTGTAGCACAGCAGAAAGGAGGTTACTTCCAGACCAGCTCTGGGTATGTGTTGGCTGACAGCTGCAGACTGCAAAGTCTGCTGGCCACTCTAGAAATGGAGTGCAATGGACACAACGCCAATCAGTGTATTCTCCATTTATGTTGGAGAAAGCCCTGTTGTTAGGACTTCAGCAGACCAAAGGCCTCTCTAGATTTTAGGAGAAAATGGACAAATTCTGGAGTGCCTAATCCATATCCCTACAAAGGAAAAGACAGGCCATAGGGGATGACAAAGGCCCAAAGGAGAATAATTTCAACAATAAGGACAGTAGTAGGCTGGTTTAATAGAGTTGTCTCCAACTGAACAGTTTTGAAGGAAGAGGTGGAGGATGAATGTATCGATGCTGTCTTATCACATGGCGCTCTCTCTCCTACCTCTCCATTATCCTCATACTTATGTCTGCATTATTTCTTTCAACCCAGTTATAAAAAAGGCGTAAGTTTTGTTTCTCCATTATCACTATTTACTGTCTTGATGAGACAGTGATTTGTTCTCCCTTCTTGTTGGAGAATGGGACTAAAGAAAGGAAGTGGTGTATCCAGAGTTGAGTACAAAACTAGTATCTCAACTGGAATGGAAATTTCCTGGAGTTCATAATCTCTGAAAGACCAGTGTCTTGTATTAATAATGATGCTATTGGTTTCCAGATACTATCACTACCTGTACACTCATTACCTGCCTGCCAGCCTAAAGAATATGGTGGACCAACTGGCCAATTGTGAGGACATCCTAATGAATTTTTTGGTGTCAGCCGTGACAAAATTGCCTCCAATCAAAGTAACACAGAAAAAACAGTATAAGGAGACCATGATGGGACAGGTATGTATCCCCAGCATGTTGTAGCAGTTGGGATGTGCTGATAATATAATGGTTTGACTTCTAGGTTAGGCTTACAGAGTGATGCAATTCTGTAATTTTTTTTCCAGTTTTTAGTTTAGCAGAAATGTAAATGGATTTTAAGTGTGCTTATTGTAGTGAAGGAAAAGGAGAAATGGCAAACATTTACTGTGGATGACAGCTTCTTTTCCTCATGCAGTGTTATTCACTGTGATTCCAAACTTACAGAATTGATGATCGTGTGACCGAATTTCTGTTAAACTCCAATTTCCTAATTAAATATTCCAGACCTAGTCATGGAATGCTAGCAGCAGAAGTAAATTCTAGAAAGGTTTTCTATTTTTAATTATTATTAATGAATATAATGTACCAGGCTGTCCCTGTGCTATTTTAAAGTATATAGTGTGATTCGAGCACTGACATTGAACTCTCACAACAGAGGTAATTAGTGATATTCAAGAGTTTTTTCCCAAAAGGAACATTTTTTTCCCATGGTGACACCATCACTTACTAGCAGCCATGAAATTCTTGTTTTAGATCCTCTTCCAGCTCCTGGATAAGCACTCTGTCATTGCAGAAATGGATATACCTTCTAGGAACAGGGATACACGGTAACCTGGGGGCACTTTTCCTCCTGGCCTGGGTGAGAGAGCAATGGGAGGAATAGCAAGTCTTACAAGACCTGCTAGTCCTAAACATGTTCCCATCTGTGCTGCCATGGCATCTGTGATCTGCAGTACAAACCAGTACCGTGGTTACTAGGGGGCAGGAGAAAGAAGGGGCCCTCTCTTTTCCCCTCACATTTTCTCCTATTGGCTTTGCTCAGAGCTTTGACTGGGGAGTGGCTGTTCCACTCTGTAGACTCCCTTGTCTGTATGACACTGTGCTTTCATCTGAAATGTAGGTGGCATTCAGCAATTCTGACTCATCTGGGTACCCAGGAGACCTCCTATGAACAAGAAGGTGCCATCCAGAACAAACCTATTGCTTCCCGTTTGAGCTTCCCCTCTCCACAGGGTTGTTTGGCAGAGTCTGTACATCCATTTTTCTTTTTATAGCACGGGTGACTTGAGTCAGCCATGAACTATTACTCTCTCCTAAAGACAAGTTGTTCCTGCAGCTTTGGGAAATGTAATGGACCATGTTCATAATTCCTTGAAAGACAAATAAAAAATTAACATAACCTCAATGTTGTGACAGAGATTAATAGTCGTATGGAAATTCACTGTTAATGGCCAGAATGTCTGCTATAATCCTCTGGCAACAAGCTCTTGCTTGCTCTTTAGTGGCTCAGTATAATCAAGAAGTCTGTAATCGATGCACATTATAACCTACCACTTGAGCTAAGCTGGACAGGCCTTGGACAAAGATCAAGTCTGATACCACATTCATTTGGCAAGTCCCTGGCTTTATCAGTTCTCTGCATTTTAATTAACACACTTTGAGTTTATGAATTTATATTTGTTTTTAAAGTATAGTGGAAACATAAGTGCTATAGAGAGATGCATGAGAAGTGGCACAAAACAAAACTTAGGTTCTCAGCATTTATAGGTTATCTTAAATAATAGTTTTATTATGTTTATACGTGTAGTTTAGGTACAGATAGAGGATAATAATTGCCTCAGAGTTGTTAGGGCCTTATTTTTCTAGAGGTGCTGAATTTCAGTGGGCTTTCATGGGAATTGCAGCTGCCCTGAGCTTTGGAAAATCAGGCCATAGCGTTTTGCATGTATGCAACCTGTGGTCTTTTTCTCAGGGTAGAGTTTAACATGATATAACTTCAAACTTCAGTTAATTTTCTCTGTCCATAACATGTACTTGTCTTATGCACTGGCCTTGGCTGGTGGGATGCCTGGAAGCACCTGCTTTTCTCTGCAGGACATCTACGTGCATGAGTAATGCCAAGCACCTGAAGACTTCTGTTAAGCTACAAGCAGCTGGTTGTAATTACTTGTGTATAGATTTTTGCATATCTGGACTGAAAAAGTGCATTTTTGACCTGAAAAGCTATAATAATTGCAGGGTGTTTTCCTCCTACGACTGAACGGGCAGCAGCTGGCAGGAGGATGTGTACCTCCAGTACAAAGCCATCTTGTGGCCTTCTTGTCTTTCCTCATGGTTTTTAAGGACTTGTTTTACCTCTGAAATAGCTTGAGGGTTTGAAAAAGTCCGGAGTGAGGAGTGGGGTGAAGTAGTGTGTTGGCAGAGTCTGGGAGGCCTGCTGCAGGTGTCATGCCCAGGTCAGGCTGGTTCATGGTCAAACTTGGGTCACCACACTGCACTGCCCACTGTGCTGCTTTGAAAGCCAGGGGCCCATGGGAGTCCTGGTGGACAACAAGTTGACCATGAGGCAGCAATGTGCCTTTGTGGCCAAGAAGGCCAATGGTCTCTTGAGGTCCATAAAAAAGAATGTGGCCAGCAGGTCAAGGGAAGTTATCCTCCCTCTCTACTCTGCCCTGCACTGGTGAGGCCCCATCTGGAATACTGTGTCCAGTTCTGGGCCCCCCAGTTCAAGAAGGACTGGAAACTACTGGAGAGAATCCAGGGGAGAGCTACAAAGATAATCAAGGGAATGGAGCACCTCTCTTATGAGGAAAGGCTGAGAGACCTGGGTCTGTTTAGCCCAGAGAAGACTGAGAGGGGGTCTAATCAATGCTTATAAATATCTAAAGGGCAAGTGTCAAGAGGATGGGGTCAGGCTCTTCTCAGTGGCAGGATAAGGGACAGTGGGCACAAACTGGAACATGGGAAATTCCATCTCAACATGAGAAAAAACTTCTTTGCTTTGAGGGTGGCAGAGCACTGGAACAGGCTGCCCAGGGAGGCTGGGGAGTCTCCTTCTCTGGACATGTTCAAAACCCGCCTGGATGCATTCCTGTCCAACCTGCTCTGGGTGACCCTGCTTTGGCGGGAGGTGTTAGACTAGATGATCTCCAAAGGTGCCTTCCAGCCCCTACCATTCTGTGATTCTGTGGATGGCCAGCTCACCGTCGCTTGCTTCTGCTGCAGGCAGGGTGTCCTACCCTTGGTTTGAACCCCTCTGCTGAGCAGATTCCAGCTACCACAGCATGGCGTCAGCCATCCTTCCCTGTCATTTTGTTGTGTCATGGCCAATGTCTGACTTCTCCTCTCCTCTCTCCTCCACACAGACCTCCCGGGCCTCGCGCTGGGCTGACCCCGACCACTTTGCCCAGCGGCAGAGCTGCATGAACACTTTCGCCAGCTGGTTTGGCTATATGCCGCTGATCCACTCTCAGATGAGGCTCGACCCTGTCCTCTTTAAAGACCAGGTCTCCATCCTGAGGAAGAAGTACCGAGACATCGAACGGCTCTGAGGAGTGCTGCTGAGGGGGACGGGCCGTCCCGGCGCCTGGAGTCAGACTGTGCCACCCACAGCAAGCGCCCCGTCCCGGCCTGGGGCTGGCTGCTCCGGACTGCGCCGAGCCGCCCGGCAGGCTCCTCTCACTCCAGACTAGGTCGTGTACAGTTTCATTATGGAACATTAAATAATTATTTTTGAAATGATTGCTATGCAGGTTTAAACTTTTTTAATGATCAAAAAAAAAAAAAACAAACCTATTAAAAACAGAGTTCTTTCTTTAATCAAAATTGTGTTGGTTGTGAATATTTCAAAGCTGCCGTTTCTTTTCTTTCATGCATTTGATTGTCTTTGCAATTTTTATTCATTTTCCCCTACAAAGTTAAACGCTTGAATCTCGTGTGGAGAAAATGCAGCAGGTTCAGAAACAGACTGAGCAGGACAGAACCGAAGTGTTAGCGTTTCTCATTTACTGCTGACTTTTTAATTTTTTTTCCTTGGTTTTCCCCAAGCCATTAGCAGCCACTAGGGCAAAGCCCCTTTGGAGGGATGGGAAACTGGAGAGCCCCCAGCAAGCCAGGCGAGAGCGTAGATCCTCCAGGCTGGGGACCCCATTTTTAAAGGCCGTCGGCCTCGAAGGGGGAGAGGGACGGTGCTGCTGAGGAGCAAAGGGCTGGCGTGGAGCGCAGGGTGCCAGTTGTGTGTCCCGGCAGGAGAGGAGCATGGCCGGTGTGGGGCACACACAGCCTGCCCGAGTCCCTGCTGCCCCGGGGACACTGGTGCCGCTTGGCTGTGGCTTCTAAATTTCTAGAAATAGCTTTGTTCTGAGGACAAAAGGGGTGTTGCCAAAAAAAAAAAAAAAAAGAAAAAAAAAAGAAAGGAAAGCACGGTAGTGCTTGCAATGCAGGAATTTGTCCTGTAACAAATTGGTTTATATGAAATCAAAGCATGGACTTTTTTGGTTTTTTCTTTTTTTTTTAAGTGCAAATGGGTGAAGGAATTATTCCCTCCTGGAGGTCTGACCCCTGAAGTAAGGTGTGTGGTCAGACACTGGGTTCTGATGGCGGCGGGTGCTCCCGGGCGTCCTTGGGGCAGGGTAACTCAGACAAAAAACTGCCCCTGAAATAACGGCGTTGCTCACGCTCCAAAATGGTTTTATCATTTCAAATGGAAGTATTTTTAAATGGAAATACTCTGGTTGTTTATTTCTCTGTAGTGCTTTGCTTATTTATGTGTTTCTTTCAATTGAAGAATGAAAACAAAAGCAGTGATTTGGGTCAGGAAGATGCCGTTCCAATTTGCTAAGAAAATAAGCACTTTAAAAATGTTTTGAACTATCACATTTTGATGAGGTGCATCTGGGGTGCTCTGTGACCATCGCCACTCCCCAAGAGCTCTGTTAAAGTCACAGTGGGAGTGTTTAGTTCTGATGCCCAAGAGACCAGCAAGCCTTTCTATACCTCATTCCTGTGTAAACAGAGGGTCCGGCAGCAGGGGTGAGGAGTAGCTGGAGTGGTCGGAAGGGTGGACCAGGATCATCACCAGTTTCATTCAGGCTTGGGCACTGCGTGATTATTGTAGGTTTAAGCAACTTCCATAACCGGGGCGTGCCTCAGGTCCCTCATTTGTAAAACTAATAGTTGCTGGTTGTAGAGGGAATGCTGTGAAGCCTGAGTAATCTTTCTTGCTTGTAAGATGAGAATCCCAAAACAAAAAAGTTACTTTAAAAGTGCAAAGAGCACTTTGCTAGATGTTTGTATGACATGTAAAGACTTGCAAAGAATGCTGTGCTCTGCCTATGTATTGCAATATTTGAACAGAGCACGGTGAGGTTGGGCAGGAACATCAGGTTCCTCACATTTTGTGTTAAATCTGAACCAAATCTTTAACGGAATCTGCCAAAACAGTGTGAGTGCAGCCAGTGACTTACGCTGCTGGAAGGAAGAGGTGCCACTTTTCCCCCCATTCCCATTGCTCTCCCAGCCCCTGGCCATGCAGTCTCGCCTCACACTTTCTGCCACGCTGGTGCCCACCAGCTGCTCCTCTGAGCCCATACAACTCTACAGTCACAGAAAACTGTCTGGTGATTTATTGGACACTTTTGATGCCATTTTAGAGAGTTAAATCAGCATGTGGAGAGAGGTGTAAAGAGGCAAGAGTTGGGTATGTAGGGCCAGGGAGGGAAGGGGAGCAGGCTGTGGGCCTGTCTTCGCAGGGTGCGCTGCTAATTCAGCTCCCCACATCCCATAAAATCCCAAATCCCATTTCCCTGTGCTCCCAGGTCTGTGGGGAAAGGTGAAGTCCTGTGGTTTGATTTTCCAGGGTAAACGGCTCGGCAGCTCCCATGCCACTTTTTCCTCTGGGAGACCAGGCAGCGCTTTCAGGGTCGGGAACAGGCCTTCTCCTTAGAGTCAGTTTTTGGAGAATGTGTCGGACACGGGGTGAGGGTGGCAGGGCTCCCGCTTTGCCGGTGTCCCCGTTTGCAGGCGGGGTGTGGAGGTGTCCGCGGGAGCACCCGCAGCTCGGGGAAGTGGCCGGTGGGCTGCAGCCAGAGGGCACGGGGACAGGGAGAGGGAAAGAGGCGACCCTACAAAACCAAGAATGACAGTTCTGCTTGGGTTTTAGTTAATGCCATTTTGGGGCACATGGGTTGGGCTTTTAGTAAAAAAGGGAGTAGCTAACCAGTTTTTGGAGTGTAGCGAGTCAGGCCAAGCTTTCAAGCTGTTTGACATTCTCCTATCATCATTTTTTGTGGTGGCTGAAAGAGACTTCTGTAAAGCTCACTCTCGGTGCGATTTGAGGCCCTGTCTGTTTAGAGGTCGCTAATTAAACAAGTGACAGTGAAAGGCTGGGCTGCAGGCGGGATGCGGATAGGTAGGAGAGTCTCTTTTGCAGCACGTTTCCCGGGCACAACCGTCCCTCTAGGAAAGAATGTGCCTCATGGCCCATCTCCAGAGTGGCCACCGGTCTCCGTGTCCACGGCCCGGGGAACCCAGGGGAAGAGCGGGACACGGATCCAGCTCAGAGCCGCGGAGTGGTGCCGGCCAGCGCTCCCGAGGACAGGGGACATGCGACTGAGCCTCCCGTGCGCACGGACCCGCATTGGGTAGAGCTGTGGTGTTTCCTTAGAGGATGAAATCACCCTTTTACCCGTCCTCCGTGCGAGTTAATGGTTCTTTAGCCTCCTGCCACCACCACCCCTTAATTCAGATGGTGCTGAAACAAGGTTCACTCCTTGTTGCTCCTTTTGTAGTTTTTTTTAATTATTATTTTTCTTTAACAGCAGGCTATGTTAGCCTTTACTTTACAGGTACTTGAATGCCTGATGACTTGACTGAGTGTTACGCATGTGGCCTTTCGTAAAGGTTACTGACCTTAATTTAATCAGGGGTGAGATGGATGGATGAATGTGAATAGATCCATGCCATTAAAACAGAATAAAAGTAGGGATTAGAGTTTGGGAGAACTGATGAATTTTTAATTGAATTTATTAAAGGAAAAAAAAAAAAAGAGAGAGAGAAGGAAACCCTTCCCAGTTATAATTTGAATGAAATCTATTGCTGGAGGAGGGTTTCATAATGAGAAAAATGCGGCACAAAAATAGGGGCAAACTTCCAGGATAGAAAGTGCCTGGCTCTCCTTGCGGTCCCTTGGGCCTGTACAAGATTTTATTTGCCCTCTTTCTATTTTGTGGAAAAACTCTAATTATTACCATAACTTTTTCTAGATGTGGATGTTTAAGCTTTGTAACAATTTCATAGTGAACACACTGGTGTGCTAATGCATGGCTATCGAGCGCTTTGATCATTTCCATCAGCAAACATAGTGGATTTGATCAGTTTCAGATTGCAATTTCTTTTTTAGAGCCAACTTTGACAAAGAAATTAATCTTTCACCAATGAGCGCCTTTTAAAATAGCTCATTTACCAAAAGATGTCATTTGGAGAATGGAAGTAATCATTTGACGCTGAAGCAATGAAAGAAACAGCTAGAAGTAGACTTGGATTATTTTTTTTTTAAATCTTTACATTCCTGTTGTAAAATGCAGCGTCCTCCTCTTTCTGTCTCCCCCCATAGTGACACTAAGGGTCTGCTCAGTGTGTGCCATAACATCTGTATGGAATGTCAGCAATTCTATTAATTCCCCCACTCACACACCCTCTTACAGCACGGGGCCGGTTGGGGCTCGGCTCTTTTTTTCCCAGGCTGGCTCCACTGCAGAAACGTGGCCTTCAAGGGCACCAGCCTGACAGAGCTTCTGCCCTGGGCTTCAGCGGGACTTCTCGGGGACGGGGCTGGGGGCTTCTGGCAAGGGGCCTGCCCCCCACAGGCTCTCAGCTGGTGTCTGCTGGAAATGAAACCGCATCTCCCAAAATCTGGTGTATCTCACCCTTGTTTAAAACTAAGTCACACTGGCCTTTATACCACTATTTTAACTGTCTTCACACATGTTTTTTTTATGTTGGAGTTAAATTTGGGGGAGTTAAATTCAGGGGAGTTAAATTAGGGGGGGGTTATGGGACTCATCAGATGCTTTTGGATGCTCCCTTCCACCCTTTCGTGATGTTTTTAGCGATGATCCAATGGGCCTTGCGACCTTGTACATAAGCCTGTATATTTATTTTGAGAGAAATTATGTATAGTGTTTGAATGATGAGAATGGAAACCTGAAATGGGAGTTCTTAGGTGGTCAAATGTAAAGCAAAAAAGCAAACAAAAAATACAATCTTATTTTGTATAAAATGTACATTTTTGAGAAAAATTTTCTAATGCGTTACCAATGTTTTCATAGTGCTGCCACATCTTTTTTAAAGTGTTTCTCCCTCTTTGTTTGACTATTGACAACATGGTGCAATTAAACCTAAAGCAAGTCTGTGAGTGAGAGAAAAAGCGAGAATGAGAAATTAAAAAGCCATATAGTTTGGTTTACTTCATTAACCTGTATAACATCATAGGTTTACCATCTAAGATAGGTTGTTTTTATAGATAGTGTCACCAAAGACTTTTTTTCTTCAGATTTATTTTGAAAAGTTGTTAATAAAGGACGTACATTTCTGTTGCAGTGTGTTTTTATTTTTAAGCTAGAATAACAAATCTTGCCTGTGCTCTTGAGAATGCAAATTAGGGAGCATGATTGCCATGTGCCTCAAGCTCAGGGCAGGTAAATGAATGGCTCTTGTTCTACTTTCTCCCTCAACTTGAGCTGAGCAATGACTATATGTATAGCCTGTGTCTGTTACGTAGATCGTATGTGTGGTATGGCATCCATACGCAGCACTAACCAGTCCAGCAACATTGACAGGGGTTTACTGTCTTACCTGGGGGCAGAAAAGAAAGCTGGAGAAGGACTTTTTACAAGGGCATGTAGTGATAGGACCAGGCATAATGGCTTCAAGCTGGAAGAGGGGAGATTTAGATTAGATATCAGGAGGAAATTTTTCACTATGAGGGTGGTGAGACACTGGAACAGGTTGCCCAGGGAAGCTGTGGATGCCCCATCCCTCAAAATGTTCAAGGCCAGGGTGGATGGGGCTTTGAGCAACCTGGTCGGGTGGGAGGTGTCCCTGCCCAAGGCAGGGGGGTTGGGACAAAATGATCTTTAACGTCGCTTCCAACCCAAACTATTCTATGATTCTGTGATTCTAAAAACACTCAGTCTGTGTCACCTGTCCATGGCAGGACAGTATCCCTGTGTTGTGACACAGTCATTGGTAGGTAACAGTGACTGTTAGAAGGAGGCATCTTTAGAGGAATTGTTCCATCAGCCTGGAGACCTTTGAAGGCTGATGCCTGCAGGCTGAGAATATATTAACTGATTGACCCATATTTATTGTTAAGGGTTTATTGGAAGCCTGTCAGAGTCATGAGGGTTTGCATTCATCCCACCTGACTCCAGATGCCTACAAAGCACTTCTCTCTGGCAGAGCTGGAGCTCACTGTTGCTCTGCATAGTCAATGGACAGAACAAAGGTTTGCTCAGGATTATCCCTCTCACCCGTTTCAGACATGGGCTTTAACATGGCATAAGTTACATCCCATGTGTATTGGTTTCTCTCTGCTGGCAGCACAGGCACACTGATTGCAGGTCCTGCAGCACAGACACCAACATCCGCTCAGGTGAATCCCATGCTGGGAAAGTTCCTGATAACACCAGTGGGCCTGGGAGCACGGCCTGTAAATGTGAGGGATTAGTCACTGGTTTGTTCCCATCAGAGATGTCTGGGCTGGCCTCATCTCTCTGGGCTTCAGACTACCAGAGCATGAAGAGGTCCATATATTGTCATTCCACCTGATCTTCCAGCCACACGAGACAGATGTATCTTGGAAAGAGGCTGAAAGATGTGTGTGAGGCTGCTTTGCTCCTGGTTTTCTGAGTCACTACAGGTTCCTCCAACAGAGCATCCCAACAGCCATTAATGTTTGATACTGGCTATGGGCTTCTTCCTGCCAGAAAACGAGCACAAAATGTTACCCTGAAAAGAGTCTGAGAATAACATTCTTACTACTTCAACACTTCAATCCTTGGCTTGTGGCCATATTATTTATACAAGACACCTTAGGGTAGAATTCATTTGATTAAATGCAGATAATCACATCTGCAGGAGCTACCAGAAGACTATTACCTACCTTAGCAATTAGCATGGGCTAGCTGGTGCAGAGCTGTAGTCCAAATCCCGACATCCACACTATATCTTTCTTGGGGGTGGGCAGTGATTTGCGGAGATGAAGTGTGTCAGACCTACGTCTGCACCTTCCAGCTTAATTTCATCTGAAAAGGATCCATTAGATCTACGTCTGCACCTTCCAGCTTAATTTCATCTGAAAAGGATCCATTAGATCTACGTCTGCACCTTCCAGCTTAATTT
>JAOTQQ010000012.1:138352703-138369353 GCA_026546715.1 Gallinago undulata | reverse complement strand
TCCATATCTCTCCAATTTGGCAAGCAGGATGTCATGGGGGACCGTGTCAAAGGCCTTACAGAAGTCCAGATAGATCATGTCCATAGGTTGTCTCTTATCTAGTGATATAGTCACTCCATCATAGAAGGCCACTAGGTTAGTCAGGCGTGTCCTCTATCCGGGGTATACATCTTGCCCTTGCAAGGAGCTGTACAGCATAAGTCTCTCATCTATAGATGTTGTGATCATATATTGAATGAAGGCATCTGGTGACATCCCGTCGTGGGCAGCAGCACGCTATTACTTTGCTGTTGACAGGAGTGCAGGGATGGGGTTTGCCTGCTTCTCACTGTCTAGTGTATTTTTAAATATTTAAGGGAAAGAAAGGGACAACCTGAGTATGCTGAAGGTAAAAATAAAAGCATAAGAGTACCATTGGACCAGCTGAAGAGTGAGGAACTGCCCAGAGCTGGCTCAGGAGGGAGTCTGTGACATGAGAAGAGCCTGATCCGGACCACCCCCTTGGCAGTGGAATAAGATGGGGCAGTGACACTCTCACAGGGCTGTTGCTCATTTTGGAATGACAGATTTGCTTCTGAGGGGCTTTCTGTGCAGCCTTTTCCAAAGAGGAGGAGAAAAGGGGAGGGACAAAAGTTCTTGCTCTTCCAGGAAAGCTGTCAGTCGCTCGGACGCTTTGGGATGTGAGAGCTAAGAGAAAGAAAGCTTCCAAGCTTTGGCCTCCCATGACCATCCTCCCTACTGTGCTGCAGGGAGGATGTGTGCTGTGCTGTTTCTTTGTCTGCTTCTTCCTCTTCACCCTTTTTTTTCCTGTTTCTTTTGGAGACGTTCACTTTTTATGACTAATTAACAATTAATTTGACTAGAGAGCAAGTGAGCAGAAATATGTGGTAGAACATATGGAGGAACACTCTATGCTCAGTCCCTGCAGATGTGAACTAAGAAGCAAGGTCCAGAAATGATCAGTTTATGAGCAGAATAGGCTGGAAATAAACTTTGGAAGAGGAGAAGAAGAGAAATGGGAGCAGATATACACATCATTTCTCCCTGAAAGTCGTAGAGAAGGTGAAGAAAAGCCCTGAGGAGTTATTAAAAAGATATGAGAGCAACCAGGGAAAGTGGTAAAGGTTTCCAGACTGAGAATGAAGGGGAAGACAAATTGGGCCAGATTTTTTGTAAAGAACAAAAGCATCAAAATTGTGTTTGTATAGCCATGAGAGGACAGGAGGTATTCTGTCCTAGAGGATTTGGGGGACTAGAGGGAGATAAATTTGTGACTTGCTGGTGGAGGGGAGGAGAGAATGAAGTGAGCAGAGGGAGATCTGGTTTCTTCTGCAAGAAATTCCTGGAGACAAAAGTTAGATGGGACAAGCTGAGGATTTGAAGAGTGGGAGAAAAATGTCTGGCTGGGAGCCTGGGTTGGGTTGTATCAGAAACTGATTGTTTAGCAAAAGCAGCAGAAATTGAAGATGAGAGCTGTCTCTGAGGCACAGAAATCTGAATTACTCATGTGATTTCCACCATCAGAATCCTGTAATGTGTTAATGAAGGCATCAAGTCATGCTGCTGGAATGAGGCATGCTAGACCCAGACCTGGAACTTGGATGTTTGGTGCAAAGAAAGGGAACAGAGGGTACAGAGGAAAGCAGGGGAGAGTTTGCTGACACCCATGGACTGGAAATGGCTGGAAAGTCTATGGCCTTTCATGGACTGAAAGGCTGGAAAATGGCTCCAACTACAGAGCTAAACCAGTGTAAGATATGTTCTCCAACCCTAAGGCTGAGTGTCACAGTCTGGCTCACATCCACTCACCTCAAGTTTTTCCCTTCCCTCCCTTTCCACCCTCAAAACCATGGGAGACATGGACCAAAACTATGCCAGTATAGGAGCCAATGGGGACCAGCATGGGCAGCTGGGTGCTCTGGCCCTGCTTTATTTACTTGTACAAATACTGCCAAGGAGTTCATGGATCAAGAAGAGGGATCTACAATACAAAGCCAATGCTTGGTGATGCCTGGGGTGCTTGAACAGCCAGAGAACCACTAGAGCAGAGTATATGCTGTACAGGAAGCTTAGGGCAGGTTTTCTGTTTGGTAGATCCTGGTTTCACTGTGTGTGTGTTGGTGTTGGCCAAGGTCAAGCAACGTCTCTGTGCTCCCAGAAGGAGGGGTGCTGCCTGGGTGCTGTGACTGTTGGGTCCTTGTCCTTTCTTCTACTCATGCTCTTCATTGGCTGTCTTCGTCATTTCACTTCCTGGGCCTGGGACTGCTCCACAAGGTTAGGCTGCTCTCACTGCTGCTGCCATGGTCCAGATTGGATCACATCCATGCTCTTCTGACAAGGGAATAGTTCCCTGCCATCCTCACTGCCACTTACTGGGCTATTCAGAGGCATGATTTTCCCCAAGGCTCAGCTCCCATTTAAGCACCTGCAGATAAGGGCCAAATTTACTGAAGTGCTCATCAGACCGCTGCCTCCCCTGGGACACTTAATCATAGATTTTTCATAAAAAAAAAAAAAAAAAAAGAAAAAAACCCCATGCTGAATTGTTCAGAAAGATCCAGCCATTTGTAAGCCCTTGGGAGCAATGACTGTTGTTTATTTTATGCCTTTGCCTATTACCATGGGGCTCGGTGTTGGGCACATGTCATGATGATTTATATAAAATTAACTCCTTAATCCCCACCTTGGAAGAATTGATAGCAATTTGTTTAGTGTTTTCTTTGGAAGCTGAAGATGCTGAGGGAAGAAGAAGGCTTCAGATTCCTGCTGTTTGCTCAATTGACACCATCCACTAGAAATGAAGTTCCTGTTTCACTCTGTGTTAACAGATGTATTCTGGAGGAAGAAGTATTAATTTCTAAATATATCTGAAGAAGTCAGAAGTCCACCTAGGACAGACCCCTTAAGATTTCAAAGGGATGTCAAAATTTTCTCCCGTGCAGTTTCCTATCAGGGTGAGAAAAGCAGCAGTTCCAGCAGCTGGGCTGCTGAGAACAGATGCTTGGGTTCAGCTGGCCACTGGCTAGCCAGTAAAACCTGTGGAAGTGAAGGACAGCCTTGCCACAACCTCACTGTGTGCTTTGCCCTGAGATCTGCTTTGGCAACCATCCTACCTGTGCAGGGACAAGCTCAGGGTTGGGCACATGTGGGCGAGGGCCCATGGTTCCTCAGCAACCCGATGCTTTAAAATCCCTTCCTACTAATAGTTATGACACCAATTCTGAAAACCTGGATGCAAGCTGAGGGTTTATTTCTTTCATCTTTTTGCTTTTCAGCAGAGAAATGTGGCTGCAGTATCCCCTTGGTTGGAGCAGAGTGATGGGGAGGATGCTGAAGTCTGGAAGAACTCAGCCCTAGTGCCCTGTCCTGCTCTCACCCACACCTTACTCTTTGCTGGGAAAAGAAGGTCTGGAGGGCTGGGCCCAAAGAGTGGTGGTGAATGGAATTAAATCCAGTTGGCAGCCAGTCTCAAGTGGTGTTTCCCAGGGCGTGATGATGGAGAAGGTTGTTCAGAGCCTTAAGAGCCTTCATCTCTTCAGTCTTCAGAGATGTAGGCAGGCAGTTTGCTATGGTCAAAATGGACCACTCAGCCTGACTGTACCTGGTTTGTAGCAGTAGATTTTACCCTGGACCATCAGGGCTTTTATCCTCCTGGGCACAGCTTGAGAGGACACAGGGAAGGCGTATGATGCAGCAGGGCCATGTTGCCTTCTTTGATCTGTGACTGAGATGTTGCAAGAATTTGGCCAAATCACTTCTCAATTTCTGGGCATCAGTTTCTCTGCCAGTAAAACAGGAACGATGCCATCAGCTTCCTCTGCAAAGTGCTCCAAGATGGAGGTTAGAAAGCACTAATGAAGAGCTGGCTACAATTACATCCAAATTTAGAAAGAAAAAGGGCTCTTGTTCCCTTGGACCTAATGTAATAAATAAATAAATGGAGCAGCCCTGGCTTTATTGCCAATTCCATCTGATTAGATGGAACTTAATTTCCGACATTATTTCTGCTGGTGGCCGTATTATAAAGGCACCCCACAGAACCAGCTTGACCTCTGGGTGCCTCATAATTTTCCTGGGTATGAAGTTACTCTCTTACAGAATTAGTTTCCTCAGCATGCCTTTGTGGGGCTGGTGCTTTAAATCAGGCAGACCCAAGCAGCTGTAGCCCTGACACGGTCATTTTACAGCTGGCTGCTGTTTGTCGCCTCTCCCTCTCTCCCAGCTGGTAAGTACTGTTTTACCTTTCTTATTGCTGTGGAGATGACATTATCTTACACTGGAGAATTTCCCTGCCATACAGTTGCTCTGGATAATGTTTGTGTACAGATGATGTTTATGAAAGCCAGGGGGCAATTTACTTACTGCAGTGGGCACCATTGCAACATGTAAAATCATTGTACACAAATACCGTTGACTAAACGGCTCCCTTCCTTCTCATAATTCATTATCGGAACAGGTTGCCTGGGGATGGGAGGGAATCTCCATCACTTGGAGCCTGTAAATCAGGGGTGGCTGTCTTTCCAAGGAACGTGCTCTTGCCTAACTGCGCAAGGCTGGGCTGGATGGGGGCATCGCCAGGGAACAATGAAGGGTTCCCTTGGGCAGGAGGGCACATGAGATGACCATAGTGTTCCCGCTGGCCTTAAACCTGCAGATCTACTGCTGCAACTCCGCTTGTGCCAGTGCAGAAATCAGAAGACTAATGGATAAAATATGTCCCTCCGCCTTCCTGAAATCTCTCCAAAGGCCAGGCCTGTGATATGCGTTGAGCACGCCAGTCTGCTCCAGAAATGGTAGATCCAGCTTGCATGGAAAACTTAATTGCTTTCCCTGCCTGGGCCCCTTGACTTGCTGCCGTCTGTGGAAACCTGAGTACAGACTGCCCGGATCCATGACAGTCAATGGAAAAGGGCTCTCTCCTAGCCAAGAAGGAGAGCGAGTGCTGAGCCAAAGCCCTTGCTCTGGATGTATTGCTCTCCCAAATTCAGCTGCTGCTGATGGCCTGAGGAGGGGAAGATGTGCCTTACCATCCACTCCACGAAGCCTCTGCTTTGAAATATTCTCCTAAGCAACTTTGCCAAGTTCATCATGGGTCTTGTCTATCCCAGCAGCCAGCTCTGACCACCTGGGATCACCCTTCATTTGCTAATTGGAGGGAAGGCAGTGTTAGCACCACGGTGAATAGGTGGACACTTCCACACTGCCTGGCTCTATACGCAGGATGGCAGGAGGCTCCTTAGACTCTGGTGTTTGTGGTGTGGCACTGAAGACCAAAAGTAGAAATGAGCAGCACCACTCAGCTTTTAAACATACAAACATGCTGAAATTATTATGAGGGGTGACCTCCTCTTGTTCATCTTGCACTTTAACTGGGACCATAAAAGTGCTTGCTTGTGATAAATTGCTTTTATTACTGATCAATTATTAGGCAGTACAAAGAGTAGGTTTACACTATTTTATTAGTGTTGTGCAAAGAACAAGAATAAAGTTATTATTTATGGTCGGGAATACTTGTTTTATGCTTTCTGTGACGTCAATAGCCACTTGCTCTCCTTTAGTGCTGCCCGGTCTGTAAATTCATCAGGGCAGGGGAATTCCTGGTTGGCACCTAACAGAGCAAAATTCTGACCTCTTGGCTCCCAGTGATGGATACCCTCCTATCTCAGGTATAAAGTTTCTCCGGTCTGTGATAAAGAGGGTGTGTAGGGACCGAGATAAACAGATTTCTGCTGAATTTGGGTTCAGCTGGTACAGGTGGCTATTGCATGTGATGCGGGTGGTGGTTGGCAGCTGTGGGTCTGCTCCAGGCCTGCCTTAGCCCCATGGCCTGCAGATGGCAGAAGCCAGCGCCTTGTCCCGTGACTGCTGGCCACCTTCCACACTTCTCTGGAGCTTGGCATAGTGGTTACCACATAAAAATTATGAGGCTGGGTCAACTCCTTGCTCAGCACAGGAGGATCATCTGGTTTCTGGTAGATGTCCCACTTTACCCAACCTATGTGGTTTGATCAGGCAACCATTAGTTTTCTTCTAGGAGGACAGGAACAAATAACATCATACTTAGCAATTTCTGGCCTCATTTGCATATGCCATATTTCAGCTGTTTCTTTTTGCTGCTTGACATCATCCATTACAACCCACTGTTGGTTAAACAACCTGTAGTGTCAGATGCAATGGCGTGTGTTGGACAAGCAGCCCCTTCTCAACTACTGAGGAAGGCATGTCCCAAGTAACATTGTACCAAGACTGCGTAGCTGTTATGGTGACTGCCTCTGTCTTGTGAATTTGGCCATCTGTTTGCATGATACCTTGTTTTAATGTCCTTGACCATCTACCTCTGCACTCCTGACTTTCAGACCACCTGTGTGTACAGCAGTAATTTCCCCTCTCTGCCACTGTATACCAGCAAGAAATGAAAATACAAGGCTTTCAGCAGTAACCCTGGGGTTAGAGGAAAGACTGTCCTGATAATAAATAGTTCTATTAGCTCCATACAGGACTTTATCTTGGAATTAATAGCATTAATCTTCCCCATTTGTAGCCCAGATTTTGGCTCCAAAGCGCAGAACAAAGACTGGTGTAATTGTTGTGTAATTCAGCACCTATCCTGCAGCATGTGTAGTTATCCCTCTTGTGTGACTGGGAGAGAGAATATGCAAGAAAGAGGCCAGAGAGACCACAGGTCTTGCTCAAGAGCACAGCGATCCTGTAGCAGATCAGAGTCTCCATCTCCCTTTGTTTTTTTCCTTTATTCTGTCCTTAGGTGAAACAAGGGAAGTTGCTTTCCATAATAAAATACGCAGCTTTGAATGGCTGTGTCTGGTCTCCCCCATGACCTACCTCAAACTTGTTTCTTTTGGAGCTTGGCATTCACAAGCATCTCCCTCCTCTCTACCACCGAGCACTTACTGCCTTTTGCTCTCTGAGGATTTCCAAAGAGTTCCCAGCAAACTCGACCTGCAAACCCCACTGCAATCAATTAAGGGAATCCAACTGACTTAGACAGCATTTTGTCAGGCTCGACAGACGGTGAGGATCACATGCATCAGGATTAGGAAGTTCAGATCAGGGGACTCCCCAGCAAATGTCTCTTGTTACAAGATGTGTTGCAGGATTTCCTCTGTCTTGGGGCAGCTCTAGGGTCCTCATTTTCCAGGGATATTCTGAAGAACCAGGCTGTAGGGTACTATGGAAAGGGGGGTTTGTTTGTTTGTTTGTTTGTTTGTTTGTTTTTAAACTATGAAAGGAAGCTGAACTGTTCTGACCCTGCCAGGAGCTGAACACGTGTTGCTGAGGTCATTTTGCAATATCGATTGGGTGCTTGGAAGTACTAAATCATCTCCTGCTTCCACATAAACCTTCTCATCCTTGTTTTTGTGTCTTAATCCAAAACCCTTACTCTGCTCTAAGATTGCTAACTGTTTCAAATTAACTTGTTGAGGCCCAAACAGTAATGGAGTCTGATGATGCTTTATAAAACAAAGCTTTATTGAGGCAGTAGGAAAGATGAGCAACAATGTGCCGATACGGTGACTCAAGCAATCATTGATAGTAAGCACAGGATCATAAGTGACTCCACGGCTCCTGTGCACTGCCGGGGACACTTGTTGGCCTGTCATCTGGCAGCAACACCCAAGGACGCAAACAGTTTTTGAATGCAGTAAGAGATGCGCCATCCCTTGACTCCACCAATGTTAGTGAGATGAGACAAGCATCCCTTGCATGGATAATGTGGGCAGTACTCTGATGACTGATGTCAAGCAGAGGGCAGGGTGTTGGCAGTCTGTCTTTACTGTCGATACTGGTCAAAGGCAGAGTGTCAGCAGTCTGCCTACGTTGCCAATATTGGCCATAGGGCAGGGTCTCAGGAGGCAGAGTGTCACTTGGCCACTGTCCTATGGCTACAAAGACATGGCAAAGTGGCCTATTACTGTATCTGGGTCAAATGTGTATGTTTGAGTCCTTTGATCTCAGCTCATCTGGAAGAATGATCAGCACCGATAATATCAACAGAAATAGCTCATCTCTACCTCGATGCCACCCCTCCCCTCCCACCTCCTGTGCAAACAGAGGAAGAAAGGTCAAATGCTCTTTACTCTTAGTGACCTGGCTGCCATTTACATTTACTCAGTGCTTTACACCGCATCATCTCAAAGCCCTTCATGTCACCATAGTAAGCAGGTTTTTTTTCTTCACTGTGCAGATGAGGAGAATAGGGATGACAGGCACAGCCCCAGGCAGCAGAGGAGACAGATCTCTGACTGTGGCCCCTTTCTGAACGTGTGGGAAGATGAAAGCACCATCAAGTGTACGTGGTCTGGTGACATCTGCAGTGCAACATGACACGAACAGAGGTGAGACTCCATTGCCATGTCTCCTCTGAAACCTCATCCAACCCTTTCCCCTGTAGTGCTCCACAGTGCCATGTTCTCCCACACTTTCATCACTCAGGATTTGGGGAAGGTGGTGGAATACACCTTCAGGCAGCAAGTCAAGAGTGGTTTGTAAACCACGTTGCGTTTGCTGACTTCTCTGGTGTCACACCATGTGGCAGAGAACCCTTCCTTGTTGTTGGAAGTGCCTGCCCAATAAATAACGCATCTGCCTAGTCAGGGCCTCATTTTGCTTCATGTACGCCTCTGTCATGAGCAATATTCTCTTAATATTTACAATGTTTTTTCTGGTGCTAGCATTCATATGCTCTCAGAAGAAGAACTGTCTTTACCAATGTACTGTACTAACATTCCTATACTGAATCCTTCAAAAATATTGACTTTTCAGAATAAAGTGGAAGAGGTCCAGAATTGCATGAATCAATGATCTAGGCATATTTACTGAAACTCTCTTGGGCAAGGGCTGACACATCTAAAGATTCACTTAAAAAATCTCTGACTGTACAAGGCACATTATGATCTTATTGAATAAAAATGAGTCTACCCAGGAAAACAGTACAATTCTGTTAAGTAGTTTCAGATCCTATGGGACAAAGGTGTTCTACAAACATGAGATGATGTTTATTACTACTGAACTAGATAAGATCATGTAGTGTGAACGGCTCCCTAAATAGTTGTATGTGTTGAAAAGAGACAGAGAAATAGCAACCACAATTTATGTTCTACGATACCAAACAGGAAGACGAAATACCTCTGCTGGTTTGATATTAGACTGAGAACAAACACTCTTTCAGTAGAGAGTATCTTGATAAAGATGTGAGTGGTGCATATGACAAGTCGTGATGAAGAGTGATGCTTTGAAGGTGTAGGACTGCAACTTTCATATGCATCCAGTCCCTCCACCATGCCAGAGGTTCCTTTGCTCATAGGTCAGTGGTGTTCAACATATGCCCTGCACTAACTTTCAGTATTCTGGAACTACCCAAGAAATGTCTTATTGGTAGGACTATGGACCTATTTGATATGGGGGTTTGAAGGGGTAGAGAAGATGTTGGAGACAACCCAAGGAGCTGATGTAACATGAGGGTGAGGAAGAAAGAGGAAAGCATTTGACGAAAGCAGGGAGGATCAGAACTATTCAGTACCTTGCCCGGAGGAAGATCCTCCAAGAGGCTGCTGCTGGTAGAGGGACACAGCCCCGCTCTCCCTGTGCTGAGGCACTGTCCTTGCAGCTGGCTGGATCGCAGAAGTCCCAATGGCATGTTAAGGGCCTATGAAGATTTTAGAGAGAGTCTGAGCAAAACCTTTTGGTGCAGAGGCCGGAAAACATGTTTTTTTTCCTTTCCATTCTGCTTTCACACATGCTGCTTCTGGATCTGGCTGCTGGTTCCCAAGCATGGGGAGTGAGGTGCTTGGCTCCATGCCACCCCTGACCTAAGCAGAAAGGGGTGCCCAGGTTGATGGGAAGGCATTTGGCCATCAGGGCAACAGGTGTAGTTTGAACAGCCATTTTCTGTCTTCTCTGCCCTATGTACCGCCCTAGTTACTTTATGAGCTTCCAGACAGACCTTGCGGATGGATTAACACACATGAATAAACACAAAGGTATTTACTCCTGAAAAACAATGCAATTCTCTCTTCACTTAAGGAAGGAAATTCTGCTGACTCTGTTGATGTCCCTCATGGCTTGTGCAGGTCTCTCTGAGCTGAGACTCAGTCTCCAGTCTCCTTTCATCCTTCAAAACCTTCAGACTGCAATTTACTGTATTCCTGACTCAAAAGCAATATCCACTACGCAAATTATTGGCAGAAAGAGATCATTTTGTATCCAAGGTCAGCACAAATCTACACTGAATTCCTTATACCGCAATTGGCTTGGAAAGGCTTTTGAATACTAAGATTGTTTATACAGTTTTTATTTCTTTATCTTATGCAGAGTTGGTCTTACACCTAGAAAGAAATGTTGATGTTTTAATGGAAATATATAGTCGTTTTGCAGAGAGAATTGGAGAGAAATAGGAGTGCTGAAAAGGACTCTCTGTGCCTTGTTATTGTTCACTCTGAGTCTGCAAACAGACTGAGAGCAGCTGGCTGCACGTGCAACCACAGCTTTTGCATGTGGACAGCAGGTAGGTGTAAAGAAGAACCAGTGATTTACCAGCCCCACTACATGAATGGCTGCCAGTCACATGCCCTGGGCAACTGTGATTCACTGTGTCAAGCAGGATCTGTCATGGCAAATAATGTGAGTGATGGTGGTTGACATATTGTGTCACCCAAGGAATCTGGAAAATGAACAATGTGATAAAATTCATTCTTTTTTTATTAGCCTCTTTTTTAAGGAGATCTTCCTGATAATCATGCCTCCTGAGCAGTTTCTTTCCTTCTTTCCTTCCTTCCTTTTTAAGGGAAAGAATTTCCATCTTATCAAAATGGAAAATCTCAACAGCATCCCATTGAAAATGAAAAAAATATGTTAAAATAATTCCTAAAATCCATCCAGTTTGAATTTATTCAGCAATTTCTGTCAGAAAACTCTTCCACTGGAAATTTTTTTACTAGATCTACATAAACCTTAGCTGAGCAAAGACTTTCTTCAGACTGAGGAGTTATATATCAGACTGTGTAAGAAAAATGCCTTCCTGATCACACTTTAAAGCAATCATTTCATGGAGTTTGACTGCCCCGTAGCAGTCTATCTTTAGCAGGATCATTATGAGCTATTGGATATTGAATTAACAAAATGCCAGCTAGATTCTGAGGGTAGAAGGGTGTAAATCAATAGTAGCTGGAAATAAAGAGTGTTGTCCAATAGCTAGCTGACGAAAATCAGAGCTCACATGTTTGTACGCTCCACTCAACCTGAGATACTGATTCCCGTTGTGACCTTGGGCAATCTTTTGGCCTCCTCGCGTTTGGTACTCTTTTACTGCATAACTGAGAAGCAGCAAAACTTTACCAAAACCAGATTTCTGCATAAAAATCTTGTGTGTTTGGGAAAACTGATTTCCAGAAATATTTCTTATTTCTATAGTGGTCCTAAGCAATCGATTCTTTGGAGTGCTTTCAGTTTCTGAAACGGGAGTAGAGTGTAAAAGAAGGAAGCTATCAAGGACAATATGAGAGAAGAGAAGCATATAAATACGAGGAGTGGTAACCATAAACTGCCATACTCAGAGTGCGTTCCTCTCCTGGGAGGATGGCTTCTTGACCAGGTGCAGCCATGTAGAGTTGCTTTAACTCCATCTGGTCTGGAATCTGCTTAGTAAGTCAGCCATTTATTGCTCTTATTCTTTACATGAATCCCTGAGGGGTAAAGTATATTAATACAGGCCCAGACATGAGCAAAAGGGACTTGACTTGCTTGTCCTGCTCACACAGGCATACCTGGAGCAGCAGATTAATTTCTAAATGCTTCAGAGAAGTAACATCCCCTTCTGATGTCCTCTTGCCAGGATGTTTCCTGCAGCAAGTTATAACCAGTATTTACAATGCTGTAGCACTGTAAATGTAGAACAGGACATTTTCCACTGAAAAACAACAGGGCAGAGAGGGGGGAACAAACTGAAATGGCACATTGTTTGTCCTGGTTACAATACACAGACATTATGAAAAAACAGCACTAAGAAACCTTAGGATATGTGATTCTAAGAGTTGGGTTTACCTTTAAATTTTATTCTGAAAAAATTATTGGACAATAGTGTACTACAGACTCCAGATCCCTTGTGCAATTGACCAACAAGATTAATAATTTATTCATTTATTTCTTAGGTTATTTTTAAACAAAAAGTGTGTTACAGCTAATATGAGACAGCTGTTCAGGGAAGGCTTGGGACCAGATGTGGTGTTTTCAATATGAAGATGAGATAGATGTTGTCAGTCCATAGCATCTAAAAGAGTTCAGCTACCCCCCACATGGGGGACCTGGGTGCTCTTTCTGGGACTTACTCACTTCTCCAAATGTGGAAGATGGCAAGTCAACCATAACAATAGTCAGTGGCATACATTAAGTTGGGTAATGGAGCCTTTGCCCAAAACCATCCCAGATGCTCTTGTGCTGTGGTGCAAGGCAGGCAACACCTGCCTTCTCTTTCACACTGTAAAGTGGAGCTTTGGTGGCTCTGGTACAGGACCCCCTGTGTGTCTGAGAAAAAAAAAAAAAAAACAACAAACTTCTATCTTAGGGTCTCAGGTGCATTGCGTGGGGCCCAAAGGAGATGTGGGTCCCCTGCTGGTGTGCAAGTGGTATGGAAGGTGGAGCTGGCTGGTCTGCTCCAGAGGGTGGATATAGTGAATTATGGGCCTGCAATAGCTTTGCACCACTTGATAAGGGACTCAGCACCCATATTGGAGGCTGCTAAAGTGGCATAATATGTCCCAAATGTCCTGCCTGCCTTTGATGCTGTTGACTGTCCCTTTTCCCATCACTCACATATTACTTTGCTACTTTTTTTGTGCAAATGTGAATCTGACTGTAGGAAAAGGGACATGTGAGTTTTTCCTCAACTCTTGTTCCAGACAGTCATCTGCATGGCTGTGACCAAGGTGACAACTTATGATGAAATAGGATCTCCTCAAATTATTTTGTCATTTTTTATTTTTAAAATTATATTTTACATTTTTGGGTTTTTTTAAGTGAGAGGAAAAAACAGTCATGTTATTTCAATTTCTACCATCTCCCTTTTCTCCCCTTTGATGGAAGACAATTGTTTACTTAACAGTCCTCCTTTTGATTTTTATTTTTTTTTCCTTGTTCACCTCTTTAAAAGAGAGAAGGTCATCTCCGTGTTACACAAAGTCAAATTCAGACTGGAACTTCTTTCTTTAAGAAAGAATGATTGCTCTCCTTCCCAACTTTTTCACCCCCCTGCTCCCTACCTTCATTTCACCCTTTCAAACAATAGAATTTGCTAAATAAAAGAAATTAAAAACTGGGGGTTTTTTGATCCAGTTCTCAATTAAAAATAGACTTTCACTCAGTAGAAAGATTTTTCTTTTTGAGGTTGGGTTTTTTTCAGCTTTTTTTCAGTTATTAAAAGGTACAGAAAGATCCACCTTCAATATCTAATTTATTTCGCCTTTCACACATCTGCCCATGCTGATCTTTAATTCCATGCAACCTTCTCAAATTGAAATTCCTTACTTAAAACAAAAAGATGTTCCTGGCACATTTAAATTTACACTGCATGTAGGAATAAAATATATATCCATGATATTAATGTCAAGGTTATGTAGTGGACCCAAGCATGTGCTTTGAGAGACTGGCAGTGCCTGCTTGACCTGGAAGGTAGGGTGTGTGGGCAAAGGCTGAGTGAGGTGGCCTTAGATGGAAGTTAAGCTCTTGGCATATGACAGTGTCAGTTCTCCTTCTGCTTCCCCTCTTGCATTGACTTCTGTACCCTTTCTTTGGGTTACAACCCAAAAGCTGAGCAGTGCCAATTCAACCTACTTATTCTTTCTTGATCAGTTCTGTTTCTGCTATACCTTTATTTGAAATGAGACGACCCAAGTTAATGCCATTTTCAGGGCTTTTTTTCTTTCCTTATTCACCTTTTCACTTTTCATAGCTCACCTCTAACTGGAAACTTTCAGAGCACGTTAATGGTATTTCTAATAGTAGAATATTTCCGTGACTTTTCAGCAGCATAGTCTGTTTGTAGGTCATTGCAAAGCTGAATTTGATTCCCCCATGTACTAATGCCTGACTCTATGACTTTAACTCCTCTCTTCTTATTTTGTTCATGACTGTGATGGCGATAGCGGTTCCTTTCCACCTTTAAAAGTCTGAACGTGAACCACTCCAGTAGGTGGTGGTTCACATTCTCTGCCTGTACCTTCATTCATCTGAGGTTTAGCTACTTTTACTTAATTTTCTTCGAACCTCCTTAACTCAGGCTTTGTGTTAGTACCACTGTTTCTTACCTCAGTACTATCCTTACATTCTTTACCTCCTTTTGATTCTGCAAATCAACTCTACTAATATTACTGTGAAACTACATATATATGACACGGCCTTGACAGATTAGATGCATTGTTCTGCACATTTATTTCCCAATTAATACCCTGTGTTTTTCCCATTCTGCAGAAACATACAGAAAACACAGAGAAATGGTTTGTAACCTATGTAATATATAGCCAAAGGTGAAAAAACAGACAAAACCAGGGATGTGCAAAATGGGCACAGAAAGTTGAAACAGCTGACTGATTGCTGGCTGCCCCACTTGAGGTCCAAACCTGCAACAACTGAACCAGTGAGTATGATTCCCCTTGGTCTAACCTCTGATAATCCATGATATATAGATTTTTTCCTATGTATGGGAATGTCTACCCACAAACAAACCTAGCCATCTACTCAGAGTGCTTCCCATCCAACAGTCAGAACAGGCCTGTAATTTTATTTGCTTTCTTGCTCTTCTCTCTCTCTGATCCTCTCTAGATTGAAATTCTCTATCAGTCGTGAAGGTCTGCAGCCCTCATCCAAACTTCATTTCAACCCTTTGCTCTTTACTCAGTTTGTGAACAGAGAATCAAATTTATCACCCCTTGTTATTATTTAATTCTGCTATTAGGATTCTTTGGTTTGCAAGGCTCTTTGGGCTGTAGATTTCAAAGAGGTGGCATACAAAAAAAAAGTGTCTATTGACTTGGCAAGGCTAAGGATGTCTCATTGATTCCAATGCTCTGTATTTTTCTCTGTCTGCTCAATATCCCCTAAATTTTTATTCTTTTTTTTTTTTTTGATTGCTGCTGCATGTTGAAGACATGTCTTCATTGAGCTGTCCACAATAATGCCTTTATCGTTTTCCTTAGAGGTTACAACTAATTCAGAGCCAATAAATGTTTACAAGTAGTTTTAAACTATTTCCTGCAAACCACATGTCTAGGCTGAGTTTCATCTAGTATACTCCTGCCTAATTACCTAGTCTGGTTTAGACCATTTGGAAGTCCTTGCAATCTGCTCTATTGGTTAGACTGACTTGTCTTTGTTTCATCAGCGTGTTTTATCCCTTCCCGTTTCCTTTCTGCAGGTTAATGAATGTGCATTTTTTATTACACTTTTGTGATGAGTTGCAGTGTGATATATATGGCCGTTTCTTTGAAAGGGAAATGAGACAGCTATCTATTGAGAATGGCCCCAATCTTGAGTTATAATCTTTGGACAATGCTATTTGCTGATCTCCTGGGAATGGGTTTATTGACTTCTTTTTATGGCGTTTCAAATAGTTATTATTTACAAGCATAAGAACACACGGTTTTTCATGATCTGCATTTATCTGAAGATCTAACAGCCCCTTATTATAATGAATATAGTCTGACAAAGTCCTTGCATTAATGGAATAAAGGTTTTCTCCCCCATTTTATGGATAGAAATAAAAATTACTTGGGTAAAAAGATTACAAAAGGTAACAGGAAAAAGTCTACCCAGCCCAGTCCCCCATAGGAATGGGACAGAAAAGCAGTAATACTTTTAGGATACTTTTCCAGCCTTCAGCAAGTTGGGTTTCTCAGGGATTTCCACAGGCAGAGTAGGTATGTTTGCATTTACTAGCCCTCCATGGCAAACAGGCATTTAAATCAGGATAAAGAAAACTGTGGTAGAAATGGTGGAAGTTTTTTGAGTGGTTCTTGCTCTGGTGGCTGCTCCCACTGGTGATGTTCTCCATGGCTTCTCCAGAGGCAGCAAAATTGTTCTCAGACAAGTCCAGGCCTGCACCACAGGTCTCTGCTGGAGACAACATGACTGTGAACATATCTGTGAATCTTCAGCACAGTTGTCATCATTATGCCCTTGGCTCCAGGAAAGCTGCCTGTGTTTTAGTAGTCATTCCCGTGGCTGGGTTGTTGGTTTTCCGTATTTTTACATCAGCCAGGCAGGAAACAGCATGGCTTTAACCACTTTAACCACTGGAAGAATTTTCCCTGAGACTTCTTCAAATCTACACAGCAAACCAAGGACAGTGCTGGTAGAAGCAACTTTTCTGCCTTGAACTGTAGACTTGCTCCTTTATGCTCCTTTTTTATTTTCTTGCCGGTTAATCTCTGTTCCTAATCTTTGCTTTAATTGGCATTGCTGCTCTTCCTCTTGCCAGACACTCTCAAGGGTTTTATTCTGTAGCATTCCTAAGTTTCCAAGGTGTAATGGGGGCTTCCATTTCTCTTTTCTCAGCTGGCTCCTCTTTGATCATAGGATTGCAGGATAATTCAGGCTGAAAGGGACCTCAGAAGGTCTCTGGTCCAAACTCACCTTAAAGGAAGA
>JAOTQQ010000012.1:138331082-138352603 GCA_026546715.1 Gallinago undulata | reverse complement strand
GATCATAGGATTGCAGGATAATTCAGGCTGAAAGGGACCTCAGAAGGTCTCTGGTCCAAACTCACCTTAAAGGAAGACCATATGTGAGATCAGGTCAGGTAGCTCAGGACTTTATCCAGTTTAGTCTTGATAACTTCCCAGGAGGGAGACTGCACAAGTAACCTGCTCCAATACCTGACTGTCCTCATGGGGAAAAAGTTTTTCCTGACACACAATTTGTATCTGGTGTCTCTCATGTCTCTCATCCTTCCACTGTGCATCACTGTGAAGAACTTGGGCATCTTCTTGATGACCTCCTCATGGGTCCTGACAGGCTGCTATCAGTTCCACCTAAAGCCACCTCTTCTTCAGGCTGGACAAATCTAGTACACCAGTACTAACATTTTTTTCTCAATTTTTCACTGCCTTTCTTGTACTGGGGGGCTCAAAAGGATACATCTAGATGAAAGTGTCTAGATGTGGTCCAACATGTGCTGAGGGGAGGATAATTCCTTCCCTCAGGCTGCTGGCTGTGCTCCCTCTAGCACAGCCCAGGATGCTGTTAGCCTTCTTGCCTTCCAGGGCACACTCCTCATGTGTGGGCAACGAGCTGTCTGCCAGGACTCACCAGAGCCTTCACAGTAAAACCAGTCAGCCCCAGATTCTGAATAGAGTACAGCCCATTAACCACTCCCCTCTGAACCCTCCAACCAATTTTTCCCACCTGGTTGTCCACCATCCAGACCATAGGGTTTGAACTCAAATACAAGAATGTTGTGGGAGACACTGTCAAAAACCTTCTTAAAGTTGACATAAGTGATGTCCACTGATCTCCCCTTGCCCACAAATCCAGTTATTTTATCATAGAAAGGAGTCGATTTGATCAGAAATTATTTACATTCAGTAAATCCAAGATGACTCTGTTTAAGGGGCTCCTTGCTGTGCTCTTCCCAATGAGTGGGAAGAGACCTGTTTAGACCCTCAGAAACGATATCTCAGAATCTAATTGCTTTATCGCTTTGTATTCTTTGATTTCAAGTTCTTTTTTGTGTTTCATTTTTCTCACTCAGGAAAGTACATTTCTCTCTTTGGCAAAGGTTCATCCTCCTCCCTCATGAACAGTGAAGCAAAAAGTTCATTTAATTTTTCAGTAATGCCTACCCTTTCTGGCATCTGGTCTCTGCTTTTCTGTCTCTGGGAGACCCTAACGATTCCTTTGTTGACCTTTACTTCTTTATACATTTGAAAAAATGTTCCATTATTTACCTCAAGTCCTTGTGCAGTCTTCATTTCACCCTTTCCTTAGCTTTTCGTGTTTGTTTGGTGTGGGATTTTTTTGCAACAGCCATCACCCTGTGTTGCAAGATTTCTCTGTCTTCCTTATTACTGTACCTGCTGGTTTTTATGACTTATATTCTTATCTTTGATTATTTTTTGTTAAATGTGAATTTGATGAAATTACTCTAGCAGAAGCACAAGAACATTTGACTTTTTTATTATTTTTGGTACCACTCTCTTTTTTTCCCCCCTGGTTTCTAAGTTATTTTTTAATATTACTGTTCTCTAAAATGCTGACTACTGGAAGCCTGATACCTGTCTTAGAAAACCTGCAAATACATGACTCCATTTTCTTTTTAATCCTATTTGGGGAATATAGGAGCAATAGAGCAGTCCCGGAATCCTTCTGCCATGTGGGCTGCATTGATGACTTCCCCACTGTGCAACACATCTGTCTGTGTTACACCCATCTGATAGCCCAGTTAACCAAAAGGCAGGGGTGTGGTACTACCTTTTTAATGTCTTTCTCACACAAAAGCCCTTTGAAAAGGACAGCACCATTTCACCTGTTACAGAAATAAGGGTCTGAGGATGAGAAGGTTACAGAACATATCTAGGCTGTGGGAGACACAGAATCGTGGAACTGTACTGTCCAGTTCCTTTGGGGGTTACACAGTGTCCCTGAAACCACTGGTTTCTTCTCATAACAAAATCTTAGATGATTTACACTCAGATACCTAAATGTATTTGCCAGAACTGAGCAACCGGCAAAGCAAAGGCCAGGTGTCACTCCCAGGTTATAGATGTCGGGAAGGGCTGGAGGGCATTTTTGAAAGGGTGGGAATAGTCTTGCTTCCTTAAGTTTTATATAGGATTTACATGGATAAAGTACAATGTCCTTCCTAGAGAAGAATCACAGACAGATTTACTCTTGGGTTTGCTTGTTGTTTGGTATTTTTTTAAAGAAATCTCTGGTATAGTTTTCACTTCCTTGGTACTTGCACTTAGGTTATTTATGGTCTCGGCTCTGTGTGGTGTTAATTTCAGTCAGGATTTTCATTCTTAGAAGTTCTGGTTGCAGTGTAGAAGGCTGCTCCTTTGCTTCAGTACATTTTTTTTTCCTATTTCAAAACATTTGATATATCCCCCTGTAAATTATTCACGGAATATTTTACTGAATACTTGTGGATTGGTAGGTCTTTTTAAAAAAAGATCAGGATAATTGGGCAAAGACTGTTAAAAAATAAAGCAACTAGCTATGAATTAGAGACGCAGCTGTAACCTGCTCTCTCCCCCACTCTAATCAGAACCCATCCTGCTCCTGGATATACAGTTTCCTTCTTGGTTTTTTTTTTTGTTGTTTTGTTTTTGTTTGGTTTTGGTTTTGGTTTTGTTTTCTGTTTTTGTTTTTTCCTTCAGTTTGGTTTTCACTATGATAGAAGAGTAATTAAAAAATAAGGCACAACAGCTTTAAGTGTTCCCAACTGTTACTCTATTGTGCATCTTTATCCTTTTTGCAAATAGATACATGCATGTAATATTTATAATATGGACATATAACATTTAAAAGAATTCCAGTTTTCTAAAAGCAGGCTGGTGACTTTAGCCTCAGCTCCATAGCCCCGCAGACAATTACTTGACATGATTTTTGTACGTGCCAAGTGTCAGTAGCGCCTTCTTCACTGCTTGGAAGAAGATCATTGCTTGAAAAAAGTGCAGTTGCAGCCCTTAGCCACGTGGCCCTTCTGAACTAGGGAAGAAAATCTGAGGATTCAAGGAACTACTGGAGGCCCCCCTTGAAACCTCATAACAAAATAGGAGATGGCATCTTGCCAGACCGAGAGCCCCCTGATCTAGCCATCTCTCTTGTGTTTAGGGATTGCTCATACATGCCTTTCTCATTTCATAAAGGAAGGCATTAATAATTCCTGGCGGAGGATAAGCTTTTTACCACCCATGAAGATCAGAGAATAAAGCCTCCAGTGAAGGACATTGTCTGACACTCAAACAGTGGAGATTTTTGTCTGTGGCTCTACAGCAGCCAATGGGCAGCTGTGAGAAGATGCCCAAGCCTGGCACTTCTCATGCCTGCCCACGCTGTGACTCTGGCTGCCTCACTGTGCACTGCTTGCAGTGTAATTTGGGTGGCCATATGAGATGAGATGACAGGACAACCTTGTAGGTATCAGTGTCCACCCAGGAGCTGAAGGACAGTACGTGCTGGTGATCCCTGCTGGCAGAGCAGCTGGTGCATAGGCCACACAGCCGATGAACTCAGTCTCCCAGGTGGGTGGCCTCTCCAGCAGCATGTGTCAGGCAGGACAGACATCCCCCTCCTCATCCCAACTGCAGGCATTTTTGCTTCTAAGCTCATGCTCATGTGGGATTTTGGAAAGCAGCCTGTCTCCTGCCTCTAACCAGGTGTACTGGTTTAGACTGGGATGGAGTCTCTGCTTTTGCATTGAGAAATGCAAATGGCTGTTGGTGGGGTTCTGGAAGAGAGTTATCCTGTCTCCCCCAGCCTACACTGGGCAGAGACATCCCTTGCACACATCTAGCACGCATGGTACGAGACTCAGCACTAGCCCTTATCCTGCTACTATAAATGCTGCCTCAGTGGTCCTTTAGCCAAAAGCTTTGGATGACCAGCTGTTCTCCATCGCTGCTTTGTATCTAACAGAACTGTTATTCCAATCTGCACTTCTTTACCTTATAACACTTAACTCTTTTTACACAAAGGATCATTGCGACTACCAACTCGGTAAATGTTTTAACTTCTGAAGCATAAAAAAAAGGGTGAATAGTGAGCTTGAAATGATTCACTTAAGTTTCCAGTGTGAAGCAGAAATCCCAAGTGTTCATGGACTTGAGGTTGCCTGTGGGGAAAGAAAAATAAAACGTGTTTTGTTGTTCATGGATTCAAAATAAAGATGTTGCTCACCAACACAATAGGAAAATCATCAGACAACTCTTTTGAAATTGTTTACTGACCTTTCTAGCCTGCCAAAGGTTAGTGAAGACATTTAATACAAAACTAAAAAATTATCAAATGTTATAAGAATTGCTGTGAAAACTAAAAAGACATTTTTTCATCATCAGGATTAATTGCTTGGCATGAGAAATGAATGAAAATAAATTTAGCCCACCCAATGTGATGCCAGCCATTAGGCTGGCATGACAGCACACCAATCATCTTTTGTAGATAGATAGATAAATAGATATACGCACACGTGCTGGCTACACCACTTCTTTTCCCTTGGTCTATGCTCAATTCACAAAATTATATATGTCATTTTGGTTTACATAAAAATATTTTATTGTAACAGAAACTCAGACCACTATGTAGCCTGTGGTTCTCTCTATGAAATCTTAGATCATTAGTTTCAATGTTTTAGAGCTTCAGGCATTGCTTTGCACTGATGGTCTAATAAGCCGTGTTACCCATTGCAGTTAAAACATGTAAGACTGCTTTAAAAATGTAGTATTTGTGAGAAATAAAGCAGTCATTCAAAGCTGTTGGGAAAATTTGCCAACATAGTTACAACATCTTCTCATCTGCTCTCTGCTTCCATTATTGATCGTAATGGACAAAATGTATTCAATGGAAATTACTCACACTGGGTGACTGTAATTTTGTAAGGGAAGGTCACAGAATAAATGAAAATTAGTTTTATATGATTTTGCTTTGTAATTTGAGGCAGATCCTTAACTGGTGTAAAATGGCAAGTTTTGCTGAGAACAAGAGCGGTAAACAAATTTACTCTGGCTGAGCAGCTGTGGAGTATGAGGCTCAATCAGAAATGTGACACTTTAAAGTCAATTGATCTAAAATTTACTGTTGATCAGACTTATTCAGCTGTCTTTAAAAATATTTTTTTTTCAAGATCAGTTATATTTCAGGGAAAAAAATCCCATCTTTACTGAAGTCAATGGAGAAAAAGGCATTCTGCTGTCTTCACTGGAGCATATGCAGAATTAGTGCTTTCATATGCTGCTGACAAAAATTAGGGCAATGGAGGGAGAAAAGCAGTCAGTGACTACACTACAGTTCTTAAGGTAGAAAATAACTGTGCTGAGCTTAGTATTTGTATTGCATAACACGTAGGTGTCCTGGTCTCATTCACAATGAACACTTGATGTCCACAGAATATAAAGGGGAGTTTTAATAGTCTCGAAAGCCAGGGGTTTACACTTTGGTAGTACATCACAAAACTACAAGGAAGAGCAAAGGACTACATCTGATAAGGATGTGGTGCTTTTAAAAGAAAACTGCACAAGTGGCCAGAAAGACATAAAGAAAAGCTGTATCTAGTGTGACAACTGCATGCTTGGAGACTTGGACGAAAGGCATAAAGCAGGGGAGAGATAATCAGCAGTCACGTCTGTGTTTAGCACCAGTGCATGAAGCCATTGCAAGGCCTTGTGCAATACACAAGCTATGAGAATACTATTGCAATCACTGTTATTCAAGCTCCTTGTGATGGGATGAATTTTGATCCTTTGAGAGACTTTATGCTCTTTCAAAAATAAATATTTTTTTTCTAACATATTGTAGATTGCGTTTTGGAGCCCCAATTTCTAGAACTACACAACCATTTTTCTAAGATGGCCTTGCAGACAGACTTGGCCATAAATCTGCTCATAGGATGTGCAAGAATGTCATGTAAATCTTGCAGGCTATTCTACTGAGGGGAACTGCAGCTGCTAATATCTGTGAGTCAAATAAACCTCTGCCTCACTATTGTGTTGCTATTTAAAAATATGGAACAACCATCTCTCTTCTAATAATAACAGAAAAGTTGATTGTTCCATGCCTTGGGGGCACAAATTTCTGAGGTCAGTAGGGACAGCAAAAAAATACTGAAATAAAGTGAAAATGTTGGAGGTTTGTGGATCCCTCTGAAAAACAATTCAGCTTCAATTTCATTCCACTGGGGCCTGGGGATCTGGAAAATATTCTTGATCTACCAGACATTTGCAGAGTTACTGCTCTTTAAAAAAAGAAATGTTTTCATATGATTCCTAATTATATTCTTTTCTAATGAATGGAGACAATTTCAGATGATTTGTGGCAGAAGATAGACAGAAATGATGAAAAATCAAATGGGAACAATGTACGCTGATGACTTTCCTTGAGTCTCTGTAGGGCGATTATTATTGCTTTTTACCAGACATAGTGAGGAAAGTGTATCAGTGAATTGGCAAAAGGTCGTTCTACATTTCTTTCTCATTTCCCTAAGAATACAAAGATTAATCTCTTAACTCCCTTCTCTCTAAAGTAGATCCATTAGCAAGTCAAGAATCAAGCTATCAAGATAGACATCCTCAGTGCTGTCACACACTGATGCTTTCCTCCCTCCATGGGTCTACAGAGAGCTGGTGGCATCCAACACTGGCTCTTCTCACACACATAAGGTATTGTAGAGCCCAGGACTAGTCCACACTGTCATTTCTACATGGAATCAATTTGCTGTCTTTCCTTCCAGCATCTCACAGGACAAGTCTCACTAATATTAAGGTATTAAGGTTTAACCTGGCTCTGTGGTGAAGTACATGAGACCATCAGATATGTATGACAGGAGAGACCAGCTCCTCCAGCCTCCTGCTCAAAGCAAGGCTAACTTACTGCAGGTTGCTCAGAGCCTTGTCCAGTCTGGTTTTGAATACCTCCAAAGATGGAGGTGCCACTGCCTCTCTGGGGCCTTGCTCCCTCTGGGAAACCTTCTTTCCTTGTGCAGGGTCAGAGTTTTCCTCGTTGCAGCCCATGAGCATTGCCTCATTTTTTCACTATGACCCTGAGCAGAGGGGCTCTGAGGACCATCCTGGGGCTGGCAATGAGTGCAGGAGGCAGTGCGGTGGGCCAGGTCTGACAGTGCATCTGGAAGTGCCCTCTTCTTCTTTTAAAAGAGGGTACCAGAAGCCCTTCGTTAATGAGAGCTACTGCTTTATGCATCCTCTTCATCCAACTCATTACAGGCAGGCTCCAGCAATGAAGTAAGACTTCAAAGTAAGCATGAGAAAGATCAGTACTCTTCTTAGTAAGAGTAAAAACTGTAGCAATTTTCACTCACACCAACTTTATCAATGCAGTATTCATACCCAGTTCTTTCACCTCCTCACCTTCAACACTGCCCTGCAGCACTAAGGTCCACCACATAGATTCACTTGTCAGGAAGGAACTTTCTGTTGTATTTGTGTTGGTTCAGTGTTTAATTTCATCGCTATTCCCTTCTTACCACCTCCATTCCTGCCTCCAGCTTGTGCCTTTAGACAGGAAGAGCACATATGTCCCTTCCGCTTTCCCTAAGGTCTCCACTTCACAGCCCATAAGGGAGTTGACGCTGATGGTCTCCTGCTCCAGCTGACCTGCACCATGGGGCTCAGCGCTACCTCTACAAACATCACTGCTGCACAAATGTGATCTTCCAAGAAGGCAGAGCCAAGATCTGGAGGTCAGAAACCACTGCAGCCATCCTAAGCTAACTGGTTCCTATTCATGAACTGGGACTTTCAGGTAAATAACTCCAATCATTGCAATTTCTTCTCCTAGGAGAATGTTTCCAAGACTTTATTGAGTCTATTGACCTGCCTTGCCTGCTTGTAGCCCTGCGGCTCTTCAATATTGTCTCTGAAAAAAGGGGACCCGTAATTCAGACAGTGTTTATTTGACAGCCTTTGTGTAGGCAGGGTAAGGGAAGACAATGCTGGGGAGGCACGTTTTCCCCATTCCACTTGCTGTGATCCCAGTATGTTTTGTCTCTTCTGCCTGAGTTGATGTGGTCATATAGTTGGCACATACTGAAAATGTCCTGTGCTTCTAATGTTCAGCATTTCAGCTTCTGACTGTTTGCTGAGCCTGACTCACAAACAAGTTTAATGATCAAGTCAGGGTGAACATTTTGTCAATGTGACATTTTTAGAATAATAAATAGACCAGTAATTTATTTAAAAGATGTTCTCATTTCATAAATATTTCTATAAAAGCTTGAGGAAGCTTAATTATATGGCAATTCTTCACCCCATTGCGAAGGAGCAGAATTATAACTAGCTTCACTTTCCCTGCTCAGCAGCTCTGTGATTTCTGATCATACCTCTAATTGCTCAGAAGCAGAACCTGCTCTCCTTTAAATGATTGTTAAATGATTCAGGAATCATATTTATCTGGAGCAATTGTTCCACTGATCTTCACAAAAACCCTTGATGGGAAAATCATCACTCATTTTGTAAATGGCAGTTCTTAAATCTCTTGTATTTCTTCCTTTCACCAAATATGTATCTTCTGTAATAGAGCATTGGGTCATTTTTTTTTTATTTTTCTCTAAAGAAAACCATGCTAATTACAGCTTGATTAGATAAGTAGTTAGTGAGAGATATTGTTGCCTGTGTAGCCTGGAAGAACTGTTAGAAAAGGTTTTAGCAATTGAAGCTCATGGGAATATACGGCTTAAACTTTTCAGAATGAGACTGGGCATCCAATCAATATTTAAGCCTGTTTCGTGACCTTTTCTCCCTGTGAATTTTACTTGCTGCTCAGCTAACCAAGAGCCTGTGATATGACCCTTTCTATTTCAGTATGTCTTTTTTGCAAAGATTGATAGGGGAATTTTTCTTAACACTGAAAATCATTAGAACTATTTCACCTCACAATTTCTTTGTTAGACTACAAACAGAATTATACATGGATACAGGAATCTTGAGTCTGAATACTTCATATTGACAACAGCCCAGACTCCACTCTCAGCTACACTAGTGCAAATCAGATTTTTAAAAAAAAAATTAATCGGTGTAGTTACTGAGTTTTTTAGCTGGTATAACTATTAAGATGATTCTTTCCAGGAAGAAAGTTCTTGCAAAGTCAAAAATGGTACATATATACATTGCTGTTCTTTGTATTTAACAATTTACACTTTTGTTTTCCACTGAATAATCCTCTGCTGCTGGAATTTAAGGATTCTGGTAGATATTTGGTAGCTTAACAAAGGAAAAATGTAAGATGCAATGAAGACTCCCTCTAATTTCCTTTAATCTCTTGCTGAGTTACTACCAGCATGACCCTGAGAGAAGTATTACTTCCTGAATACATAGTCTTGATGAACAATAATTTTTTCTTTCAAGACAGGTTTATTCCTTTGTTGAGCAATTGCTTGAGAGCTATTTCATTGTATATAGTGAAGGTGTAATTGGGCTATAGCAGGCTTATTCCTTTAATAGGTTAGGGAATAATTTCACATCACCTTTTAGTACACAGGGCTTTCATTCTGTTAAACTGATTGATTACTTTATCAGAATTCATTTGCCAGCATTTGTATAAAGCAGTGTCTTGCAGAGGGAAGAAGAACACAACTTTACTCCTTTGCCAAGGGGGCAGGATCTGTTCGAGAGGAGACAACAGCAAAACAGCCTGTGCTGCACAGAGAGGTCTGCTGGGGACTTCAGACTAAGAAGTTGTCCAGTCTCTTTTTCCACCCAAGGCAGACCTGATTAAGCCTACCGGTTGCCTTTCCTCTCAGAAATATGTGTAAACTGTTCTTAAAGTCCTGCACATCCTTTGTGGCCTGAATCTCCAGGCATGCAAACCTCTCTCTTACACCTCTTTCCACTGACACTGGGGAAACCAATGTTGATGTCCACAGAGGCAAAGACGTACTTTTGGAAATTACACCCAGTCATGACTGAGTGGTGACTCACCATCCATGAAAAAAAAATTGTCCCTAAGTTCTGAAAAATATCTATCATTGGTTTTTCAGAAGCACCTGCTGTTGTTCTGACAGTCATCTAAATTGGATTGTGCTGAGGAAAAGCTGACCTTCTCCTTTCTCCAGTAAGGTCTTCCATTGGAATTCAATAAATAAAATCAGTCAAAATGCTCTTAAAATTCCTCTTAGAATATTTCCCTAGACATAAGCCAGAGTAGGGAATATTAGGCTAAATTCTCTCTTGACATAAATCCATTGAATCTAAATTAATCTACCACTTGGAGCAACCTGATTGTGGTATCAGGTGAAGTATCCTTTTGGCGTGACACGCAGGACCTAAACTAAGTTACATCAGCAGAGGATTTGTTTTGCTATCACTGCAGTCAGAGCACCAGCTCTGATTTTAGCACCACGTTAATAAATCTTCTTCGCAATATGGCATGACAAAAATTCAGCAATAAAAACTTGCTAGGGTTTCCTTACAATTTTAATTTACAAGTTTGATCCAGACAGAAAACTGGAGCATTTTCTTTCAGAAGCAAGCAGGATGTTTCTGTGCAGTTTTGAAGAAAATCTATTAAGCTATGTTTGAATCTTACTTCATTAAACATTTGGGCTGACTTGCTGCTTTGATATTTTTTATAATGGCTTTTGTGTCTCAGTGAAAAACTTGTTGCACTATTGCTCTCAGTACAGAATTGCCAGAGAGCTACAACTTTTTTGGAAGCAGAGTGCTAGCTACGTGTGAAGAAGCAGTCATCAAATGAAAAAAACTGAAGTAACAATATCTGCTTGGCTATTTTTGCCCAATGTGACAAGGAGCCCAAAGCATAGTCTGCATTAGTGAAGGTTCCCAACAACGATCAAACCTGAATTCCCCGGAATGAAGCAAGACAGACTCTTGCCCCTGTATTGTCTCTGCATTTGGCTGTGGAAGGTTTTCTTATTGAGGTACACTTTTCATGCACATTAGTCAAAGTTGATCCTGATCTGCACTGTGCCGTTGCTTGCCAGCAGGCTTCCCTGCTAATCTGCCATGAAGGATGCTTCATTTGCTGCCAGGTGGGTTGCACAGAGGGGCTTGTGTTGTCCCACTTTTCTTGCCCCTGTCCAGAAAATTGCAATCATGCTTTAAAATGGGCAAGTGCAAAAAGGCAGCCTCACATACCATGCACACATTCTGCCTCATTTAGCGCCTATATGCAAAAAAGAAAAAAGTTAATAGAGCTGCCAAACCAATTACATTAGATTAAATAAGATTAGTGAGCCAAAAAATTAAGACATCATGGCAGACAGGCCTAGGAATGCTATGGCAAAAAGGAGCATGGGATACTCGATTCTAGAAGAAATGAATTTACTCAGTGAGCTACCACTGAAATAAAAATATTTTAAAAATGTCAGATGGAACTAAAACATTTTAGACATATGGTGCATTAACCAAATGTTTAAACATTTGCCTTTAGCTGCATAAATGTAAAACTGATGGAATGTGTTTAGCAAGCGATACAGATTATCTTTAACTGCATTAAACTGCACATGCTCATTGTAATGCAGGCCAGTTATAAATGCAATACAGACCACATCTCTCTAATCTCATCTGCTGATGTTATCTACACTTTTCTATTGCTATGAAAATTGTTGGTCATCTCTATTTCAGGGTATTGTTTCTACTGACTGAAAAGATGGACATCAAACATTAGTAATCAACAGTCCCCCAGAACCCAAACCAAGAAATGCTTTGATTTCTCTAATTATGATAATGGGCTGGGTGTCAGAAGGAGCTTTTGCTATACATACTATAAATGATCTTGGGAAATCACTGCAATTCTCTGGGTTTAGGTGGTTGGCCAGATTTGCAAAGATAGCCAAGTGATAATTCAGAATAAGCCTTTTCTGTCAGCCCCTATCTGGTTTATATAGATGCACTGGGAGTTGTAGGGACCTTGGACAATTTAAACAATAATTGCAAAAAAATGTACACTCAGCAGATGTTCCCAGATGAGTAGTCATCCCTCCCACAACTCCTGGGGTTTTCATAAATATCCACTGATCGTCTGAATAGGAAACAATGTGACAGAAAACCAACTTCCCTATCATGAGTAAACATCTGAAGAAAAGAGCCAACTTTTTCTGTTGTACAAGTCATAGTCTTTCTATAAATTATATTCTTTAAAAAGTGCCAAACGAAACAATTTTCTGGACTTTGAAAGTAGATGTCTTGACAATCCTTACTTTAATTGACCATGAAAGCTTCCCACTGAAGCACCTGAGAGCTCTACAAATTGTATGTCTTGAGATGATATTTAGGGCTGGTTGGGATTCCTACTTCCTATTATTGAAAGCTTCAGACAGGCACACAGATCTATTAGGTGGGAAAGGACAGGGGCTGATAAGTCAAAGGGGAAAAAATGTAATTGCTGTGATAGCAGTTAGAAAGCAAGTGAACTGACTGCAAAGAGGGAAGGAGAGCACCTGGGTTAACCTGTGGCTCAGCAGTGGCTGCGGTATATGGAAACCATCTGCAGGCGCTGCAGAAATGTTTGAGGAAGGCCACTGAGCAGAGCACGGTAATAATTGATGATCCAGGTCAGAAATGCTTTAAGTTTTGTTTTAAAATCAGGCAACGTCAGAAAGCTGGTGATACTGTGTGGCAGTGATGGATTAACGTTTTTGCTTGCCCTGTGAGGAGACTGAATACGATGGCTCCTCAGCCTCTTTACCCAGGGGCGAGAAATAGAAAGCGAGACACATCGGCGAGGCGGTGCTGGGAGTGCAAGCTCCAAGAAGGGCTGGTGAGCACAGCACAGCACAGCCCCAGAGGGGGGGCAGGAGCTGCTGTGGGGCTTCAGGGCTCTTTGCTGCCTGTTGCAGCACAGCTCTCCTCCTCTGCCTTCTCCTTCTCCTTCTTCTTCTCCTCCTCTCTGGCCTCTTACAGTGTTTAAGTAAAAGTGTTTTTCTCTGCTGTCAAGACCACACGAGGAATGTTTTGCACTGTATTGCTAGTTACCCCTTTATCTTCTGGGCTTGCTAGTAAAGGGCAGAATAGGAGCTTTTCCTTCCCATTTATCTCACACCATAATTTCTAACACCATATGGGGGACCTAGTTACTCCAAAGAGCATATGCAGGTGCACCGTGTTGGCGCGTGTATGGGCTTCATGAAGGATGGTGTGATTCAACATGATTTCCAAACCAGAGGAGAACACAGCGTGCTCAGGACAAGTTAAAAACTGTTGGCAGTTGCTCTTCTCATCATTGCTGCCCAGCTGCACTCCCCGCAGCGCCTCGAGCCAGCGGGCTTGCTGGCTAGCAGAGATGTCTGCTCGGCATGCCAACGGCAACCCAATATGGACTCACGGCCAGCCTGGCTTCTCTTGCAGACCACGAGTCTACAAGTGTGGGCTGAGGCAAAGCTGGGACACTTGGAGAGACACCTTCCTCCAGCTGCCCGCGGTGGGGATGGGCGGGCTGGGAGGGGAGTTGGGGGCCAAGCCCAGCGAGCTCCCGGCTGCTCGGCACACTGCTCTTTCCAAGTGACAGAAACATGCCCAAAGCCATTACTCACCTGCCTGAAGCAGAAGAGGCCCATATGTAATGGGACAATTTGGCCTCTAGTTGGTTCAGCAGGTTTCCATATCACACTAAGAAATGTTCAACAATATAAAACCTGACATTTTTCTACTAGAATCTAGTTCAGTCAAGGACGACCCAAAAAATAAGAGGAAAAGCAAGCTGGCAGTACCAGGTTGGATTACCTTGGAGAGAGCTGGAGGGAAGAGGGTAAGCATACAGGCAGAGGAGGGAAACGGGGATCTCTGGAGTCAATTTGCCATATTAAACCTTTGTCTGCTTCTCTAAGACAGCCACCTCCAGGAGCTGAACCCAGGCTGTGCCTCTTCAGACGGGTTGTGAGTCACAATGACTCTGGACCCACAAGACACGTCTGGTGGTACCTTGGGAGAGGGTGGCCAGCTGACAAGGGTCACTAGCTAAACAACTGCAATACTAAAAGACAGGTCATACTCTCAAGAGGTTTCTTCAGTCTTTTATCCCCTATTTCTCTTCCTCATGTAATTTTTCAGCCATTCAGACCAAAGTGGACATACCCAAACAACGTGCAAGAGACCACTGCCCAGAGGAATTTAGCAGCCCTGTTTACCATGATACAGAATTGCCATTTTGGTTTTGTTCTCTTCCATCTCTGATTTGTATCCTGAGATCTCAAAGCAGGTGCAAAGGTGTATAAATGCTGTTTGCTGATAAGGGCATTGCACAAACGCTGTGGCACAAAAGGGCAATAACCTGCCAAGTTTATGCGGCTATCAAGCCTCCCATACAGACAGGCATTTATTTAGCTCTTGAGAGTAAATCTCTCCAGTGAAATTCAGAATCTCCCAGACACAGGAATACTGAGCCTAAGGCATATTACCATCTTAATACTGATCTTCTGCGAGAGGTATTTCTGTGCGAATTGGCCTTGTTACTCCAGATGATTATAGTGCCTTTCCCAAACAGTAAAACTGCCCTAGAGAATCCCATATAATTTAGAAAGAGACGACTGGAAACCAGTTCTGTGAAAGGAATGAGTTTTATGTGACGATAATAAACTTGGGTGTGACAGACATACTGAAGGAAAACTACTTTAAAGTAATGCATGCGTGCCTCAGAAGCTGTGGCTATCTGCCCATCCCCTCCTGCTCACACTAACTTACCCAGATGTATGTGTGCCTCCTCACTTGGAAAATACTTTCTAACTCTCCTGCCTTTATGACTGACTGGCCCAAGTCCAAAGTCCCGGTCGTATCATATTTCTGTCTGCATGCCTTAGTGTTCATAGCTAAACTAATCACTGCAACTAGAGTCGGTTAAGTACCTTAGTGTCTGGATGGATGGAAGAACACTGCTGGAGATTAATTTCTCTGCTTTAACACTAATATCCATGTAAGAAGGCTGGGTCAAATCATCCTCACCTCTTAGTATAAGACTATATCAATGGACATTATTATGTCTCTTATACCGAGCACTGAGGGGGGTACATCTGCACCCAGAAAACAACGAGTAACCCTTTTTTGGTCAAATCGTGTGCAGCTGATACAGGCAATGGGGCAGATGGCACTTACTGGACAGAAGTGTCTGCTGACCAACAAATACCATTTTCTATGAAATATGGCAAGCGAAGCATGTTCTTTTTTATGGATGTGGACCTTGCTTTAATGATCTTCTAGCTGTCTAACAACTGTATCTCTCAGGTGATTCCTTAGCATTACAGAGAAGTTTCAGAAGTTGAAGCAAGTCCATGATGCAGAACACCACTTCCTATGGTGATTGTTATCCCTGCAGCATGGACAAAAGTTACACTGCTTGCCCATTAACTTGTAGATTGAATTCAAAAGCTTGGATGATGGTACCGGAGAGATGACTTCTCTTCTTGAAACACAGTTGTCACTTTTGATAATACTCAACCAAAAATATGGGGTCTTCTGTTTCACATGTTGGCAGCTGCAATCAGCTTCCAACACAACAGCAAATCTATAAATATAATTTGATTTTTCATCCCAAACCTGAGGAAATCTGTGACCCTCACTAGTCTCTGTAGCTGTAGCAGAGAGATGTTGTTCTTACTAATCCCTATTCAGGTTTTAAAGTGTACAGTGATGAACAAACACATTCACCTTTCCTTTGCTATAAGTCCTTGTCTTGTCTTGATCCCACTCCTTCTTTAAAAATCGAAAACAATTTTGGAGGGTAACCAATCAGGAAGCATATGTTTTGCTGCCGTCTTTGATGTGAAGCTAGTGTGTGATGGTAGAACAGGTAAATTGGACCAAAATGTGGAAATAGAAATAAACAAGACAAATTAACTCATCTCAGAGAGGGATGTGGACTACCTGTGATTACTTTGAAAATATTGGTCTTACCTCCATGAAGGTAAAGGTGTCTCTCTCTGTTTCCACAACTGAAAAGCCGAGATAAAAAGGGCTGTCTATTTTTACAGGGGCGCTGCTACATTTGTGCACAAAAAATAAATACAAATAATTATCTGCTTACTTATTGTGGTAGAATTGACACTATGGCAAGGAAAACTACAATAGGAATGGTATTGCTAAAGCAAAAATGTCCAGTTGATAAATAACATTTGGAATACCTGTACAACAGATACCTCTCTTCATAAGGGAAGTCTTCCTCTATTAGAGAAGCCATCTCTTCAGAAGGTGTTTTTGGAGACACTCAGACTATGTAATAAAAAGAATTTATTGAGATGGATCACAGCACCTTATTTGTATCATAGCACATCACTGCATTGCTTTCCTGGGTCTTTGGAGCTTTTGACACATCAGCCTTGATATGCATAAGTTTATTGCTTCTTTTGTTATGTTGATGGTCATGAATTCCTAACTCCTTTGAACTAGATTTTTGAAAAGACGGAGTGGAAAAAAGTGCTCTCAGTAAACATCTGTTAAGAGTGTGAGACACAAGAGAGGAAACTTTGCTGTCACGGCAGCCGCCTTTGTTCAGAGTAATCTAACTAGTCATCTCCTGTACTTGGAGCTATCTTGTCAGCTAGGTATTGTTTCTCTTCTGCTGAGCAAAATCAGACAGACTTTTGTGTTACTAATTCCCCAAAGAAACCAGAATGTTTACACTTCTGAATCATTTCTCAAACTATTACCTTTTTAGGGGTTTATTTCACATTCTGTGCCGGATTCAGGATTTCCATTTCTCATCCGGCTCCTCAGTGTATGACCCCTGTCCCCTCTTTCCCACCTCCCTCCACATGATGTGAACACTGCTTGGATTTCCTCCCCATGCACACAGCATACAACAAGGGCTTTTCCTCCTCAGTGGCCTCTCCCCCAGCTCCCCAGCCAGCATTTGCCTGGAGGAAAGACATCTGCATCTGAAAAATCTGGGAGAAGAACAGCAGTATCAAAAGACACTGCCAAATAATGCAGGAGGGAGCTGAAAGAGGTAATATTTCAAGTCAGCCCAAGCTTCCTGAAACATTTCTTTTTGGATCAGACTGTAAACTAAGTGAGGTTCAATCAGATTTCAGGTTGCAGAACCCTGTTTCTGAGGCTTTTTTCTCCTCGCCTTAATATACCATAGTCTTCAGGTGGCCATTCTTGACCTGGTTGAGACATGTCTTTGAGGCCAGCAGATTGCTTCAGAAGTGAGTCAGATTGGTGCATTGTCTCCTTTTCCACTCCTCTCTGATAAAACTATTAATGTTCTTCATGAGCAAGCTGTGGCAGTCTGTGAACCATTAACCTTAATCCATTTGACATTCTCCTTTCCATGTTTTAATTATATTTACAGCTTTCCAGGAGGATCTTAGCCTTTCTCTTTTTATCATGGGCTTTTCTCAGAGTACCTCAGCTTCACTTCAGTTTCCCCTGCATGCACTTAGTAACCTATCCAATGAACCTTTCTTGTGACCACAAGATTCGGCTTGTAAGAAGTGATTTGAAAAATAGGAACATAAGTAATTTATATTTGTATTTCCAAGGCTCTTACCTATTAGTGATTTTCTGAGCCCTTTACATAAAATCACAATAAATCAGGTAAAAATAGAAATAAAAAATCTGATCAATGCTGAAGACCATCCAACAGAAATGACTCTGGCACCGTTTGCACCTTGGCCTTGATTCTCCCTTGGTTTCTGGAGCTCACTCCTTGCCGTGCAGCTGCATCTCAGGGGTGCTGTCACCCAAAGTACAGCCATGTATATTGTTATTTTTTCACAGAGACACTGGGCTTGAGATAAAAGGCATCTGGTTTACAGTGTAGAAAAGTAGCTCACAGCGCAGCTTCGAAAAGAAAAGATGGTCAGCTCCGTGAAACTGATGGGCTTTGTCAGCGGGTAGTGATTCACAGCCACCAAAAGAGCTCTCCCTGTCACTGCAAAGGCCAAAGGTCCCACCCGTGCTGACCAGTGGGGCAGGCCTCAGCCAGCATTCTGGTCCTCAGGGGTCAAATCCCAAAGCAGCTCGATCTGACTTGAATCGCTCTGTGGCTGTAAAACACTGAGGGCAGTTCACTGTGGCGCCGCAGGTGACCTCAGTACCCCTCTCTCTGCGACCGACCCTCTGAAAGGGGGGTTTCTGATGGGTTCCCTGGAAACTTGGAGCCTCACTTGGATGTCCTGGGTACACAAAAGCAACTCAAAAGATACTAGATGCCTATTTGCAGCTAAAGGAATCGTGGCAGGTTTTGTCTACCTTACACTGCTGAAGAAAATTGTTTAACCCTTGCTAGCAGAGATAGTCCAGAGCTCACATGGGTTCCATTTCCCTGCAGACCTCTCTTAAATAACTTTTTGAAGGGCTCATTTTTTTTTTCTTCTGGGCTGCTAATGCTAGTAGTGGCATGATGGAAGCCATATCAAGTCACGACTGGGTGTCCCTGAGAGCCTGGAAATTGTAACCCAGGGCTTTCTTCCATTACTTCACAGGAACACAGTTTACAGGGCTATGTTAGCAGAAACACAGATGATCATATTAAAAAAAAAAAGAGATTCATTGTTGCTGTGTTATTGCACACTGCTATGCTTCCATGTAGCATTTTTTTACCCTACTCTCAACTTGGGAGTCATTAAAGCATTCTGCTGAAGTGAATTCTGTTCTTTATCTTTCATAAAACCAGCGACAGACCATGTCTGTATTCCTACAACACATTTTTTTCTGCCCTCTCTGTAAATAGGGTGTCTCCTGTCCCTCATTATGGCAAAGTCAAGGCACCTCTTGGTCTTTCACATCATGTCAGTGAGGTAGGGAAGTAGAGCAACTGCCATTTAATGAGGAGGAGCTAAACCCCAGTGGGAAGAAAATTGAGAAAAGAGAGATTCAAGCTCATTCCCAACTTTGTTTCTTGCTCTGATGATGACCCTTTATCGCTGATTAATGGAAGGTGCTGAAATAGCTGGATAAAATGTCAGTCAGATCAAAGGCTTATGTAGCTTGGCATTCTTGTATGTGTAGGGAAGAGTAAAGATGTTTGTACAATGAAGAGTACAGGAACAAGGCAAACATACACAATACTGGAGCCACTTTCAACCATTTTCAGCTCAGGGATTTTCTATACGAGAAATTATTGTTACTTTACCTCCTTGGCCATTAACTTATTGAGTGTTCAGTGAAACTATGCAAAAAAAAATTCATGCAGAAAAGCCTTTGGCAAAGAAGCTCTTACCGACCAGATCCCCTTTACCCATGTGTTTGTCAACTCCTTCAAAGGCTTATCGTTGAATTCTAAAGCAGGACTTACCTTTATAAAAGCTGTGCTGACTTCCAAAAATAAATTATATATATTCAGGCATTACTTATTTCTATTTTTACTACAATTCCTACTAATTTTTCTGGTAGCCTTGTCAGTCTTAAATGTCAGTACCTCCCTCAATCTCCCCTACAAAAAGGGAGGACATTGCAGCTTTCCAGTTCTGAAGTCGTTTTAAGGGAGAAGTTAAAGTGTCACAGCTGACCATTCAACAAGTTGGTCAAATAACTCAGAATTCAGATTTTTAACCTGCATAGGTTCATCTTGACAGTATCTGAATGCCTTGCACTGATGCCTTAAATTATGTGCTTAATATCTATCACGTGATGTTTACTCTTCTCTCCTCTAGAGAGAAGTGTGTGCCCTGGAATGTCTTATTTTGGTACAGCTTTATCAGTTTTGGTTTTGTTTGGCTTTGTTTTCTTTGAAAAAGGCACAGGTTGCTCTGTATTTATTTTAGAGAAGGCAAGGTTAGAGAAACAAAGACCTTAAGTCTTGAGGGAGCTCATTCCACAGTCGCAGGCTGACCAGTTCTGTCTCCTCCACAGATAAAATTTGCTCTAGTTTTAGAGAGTTCCAGCAGGAGAGCAAAGTTACTGACTTACTTACTGACTACAGATTTTACTGAGGGCTTTAAGCAATCTTTAAGATGTTTTGGGCCAAAAATGTGAATCATTTGAATGATCCATCACATTGTGAATTCCATTTGGTAGTCTTTGGGAAGAAAACACTAGATCTGGAGGAAAAGTCTTGTGGTCAGCTCTACTATTTGAGAGGTTGAGTGAACCTCTAGGGTACAAGCTGGTTACCTTAAGCCAGATTTATCACACTAGTGATGCAGGAGTAAATTACTGAAGTGTGTCACTGCTTGGCAGGCAACAGGTTCCAGCCAACTGCAAGCCCTCATGCAACAAGTTAGCATTGACAGGAAATGACTGGTCCACAAGTGAAGACCAAGGGAATCCCCCTAGAGGTGCTGGGTTTGGGGTCCAAGCTTCTGAGCCCTTTGACACACCAGAATCCCTCTTCACGTGGACTCTGTGTGTGGTTTCAGGCTCTCAGAACATGGACTGGTTGAGAAATTAGTGCCGATGAGGAGTTCAGCAGAGGGAGCTTTCTCATTAATATTAATCTGTATTCTGCTGTGTCGTGGGATGCCTAAACAATTGCATTCCTGGTGTTCAAGAGCCAACCTCACGTTCCTGCTAGTGCTTTCTGTGCTGCTCTGAGCAGCCACCAAAGGGTTGTTACAGAATGGCTTGAAGCCTTTTCATATTTAAGAGGTTGAGACTGATGTTTTCTAGCCCTGCTAGCTCAGGTGCCTCTGCTGTGGTCGTTTTAAATCCTCTCATGCTGAAGCTGAGCAACAGAAAATGATAAAAAGCAACAAAGGACTCACTAGGACTTTGGTATGAAGGGAGGGCATCTAAGCTTGCTAGTGCACTCATAGATTTTTTCAAGCATACATCCAGTATTAGACTCAGACTCTTAATTTCCTTTAGGCTATGATTTCATGTGGCTCAGTTTATTCATAGGTACCCCAAGAGTTTAAAAATCTCATACAATCCAGAAACTTCCTAATGACCCCAGACAGTTCCATAAAGCAAGCAAGCACTGGAAAAGTAATAGCACCTGTAATAGCTGCAGATTATTTCCTGGAGTTTAAGCCCTCCCCTCAGAGCACACAGCCAGGGGGTCAGTTGGGCCATCCACTGCGTAGGATGCACCCAGGTCGCAGCCCTTGGCAAACTGCAGAGCTGACTCTTTACTCCCACCCGAACCAGTTATAAGGGGGCTGTGCAGTTTAATAGGAGTTAGTTCCTTCAGATGGCTGGAACAGTGCAGCCACTACGGTGCCACTGCCAGCAGCTCCCCCCGGTTCCTTGGCCCGGTGACAGCTCGGGTAGCTGCAATCTGCCGACTTACAGTCTCCCCGGAGCTCCTGTTGGCAGCACTATTCCTTTTCTGCTTCTTGTCCTAATTTAGTTGGGTTATCTTGCTATGCACTGCTAAATGCTACCACAAAACAGATCAGAGGTGGCTAAGTGTCAGGTTCGGGTGAGCCTGATCTTCCAGGCTTCACTCCTCTAATAATCCAAAGATGTGTAATTAGGCTTCCAAAGGTCCAGCACTACTACTGGGCAATACATTCAGAAGGATAACATCACATGAAAAGCCTAGAGTTTGTATGCACATCTACACAGCATCCTTGCTGCAAATATGAAGTTTCTGTCTAAATTTTCTGTTTCAAACCAATTTGAAAATAAATATAATATTGGGGGGGGGGGGGGGGGGG
>JAOTQQ010000012.1:138262429-138331072 GCA_026546715.1 Gallinago undulata | reverse complement strand
AAGTGAGAAACTGAAGGTATTTACCTTCCTTGCTCTGAAGTCATTAAAAGCTTGGGGCTTTGAATGCTCTTGTATACTGAACAATAATATCCACAGCCCTTCAGCTCAGTTTGAGTTCAGAGTTAAAAAGCCAGAATTAAAAATAGAGCCCACTGGGCTCGAGTGTAAATGAACTAAAACCAGTGGAGCAAAGACTCCACTGTTCTTGGGAGTTTTGCACAAAGGAACAAACTATATGGATGCCGATCAAGAAGTCTGAGAAAAAAAAAATTAAATAAATGCAAAACTCTAATACGTCTGTTTTACCAGTAGAGGTTAATTTTTCTTCCTTTCTGTGGTCTCTGGGCTAAGCAACTCATCAGCAACACGTGGTGAGAGGTGGGCACCTCCAGAGAGCAACTCCTTCTACCCGAAGACAAGATCTAAGACAGAGAAGGTGAATTATCCCTAGGGCTACCTTTTCCTCTGCTCTGACTATGGAGGAAGCTTTTGTTCATCAGTTGGCAGGATGGAGTTCAGCCCCCCTGCCTAAGTAAATAATGGGAAAGGCATCTGTATTTCCTGTGTGTGATGTAAAATAGAACTTTGATTGAGCAACACAAAGTTTCTTGAGCAACAAAAGACTGAGTTACTTGAGCAACAAAACATATCAGCTGTGAGTTTTGCCCAGTGGGAAGTACATACGAAATGTATGCACATATTTAAAAATTGCACAGGTTTAATGTAAGTCATACATGCTGACTTACACATGCATTTGTTTTCAGATGCAGTCAATATCTATACCGGCAGGAGATTTTTAAGTTTTGATATACTGCTCTGATGATTGCCTATGTAGGGTGAGATGCATCCTTAAACACTGCACTGTCAAAGTAATATCCACAAATCATTCAGTGCCCATCACTGGCAGATAGTAAATATTTTATACCTTATTGAAAAATCATATTTCTTCTCAAGTATTGCTCATGTGTTCCCTTTGGGCAACTCTCAGAATAGCCTTTTGGGATTCATAAAAACTAATAGTTCCCTTTATGCTTTTAAAGCTTTCGTCACATGGGCTCTCCAAAACACTTCCATGGCAGCAATTCTAGTCACTTAGTTTGAAAGATTAAGGGAACGTAGGGAGAGTAAAACTTATTTCCTTTGTGCCAGCATGAAGGTGTCACCTATGCTGTATGGGGGGCTGCCACTAGCATGGATGGCCTCTCTGCAGGGGTGCCATGGAGGAACAGCCCAGCTCTGGGAAGATGCTTCGAAGCAACATACAAAGAAAATTAATTATGTGCGTGGGGAATTCTTTGAGGCTCAGCAGAAACGCTGTGGAAGGAAGGTGTTATATTTCCTTTTTTGTTTTTTGTTTTTTTTTTTTTTAAATTTATGTTATTTTTCCCACATCCTGATCCATCTTTTTATTGTTGTGTTCGCAACTGGATATTGGGTTTGCTGATAACTTTTTCTTTAGAAGACAGATGTCCCTTACATCTTACCAGATAAGACTAATGCTGAGCAGGACTTCCGCAGTGACATTCATGGTGGCCCACAGGCACCTCTGCCCTGTCTGTTTTCAGGCTTCCTGTTAGCAAGGCATTGCTTGGTTTGGCTGTAGCAAGCATTGTCTGTCTTGTCAATCCAAAATTACATGGTAATTGAATTCTGCCACTCCTCATGACCTGTGTGCTTAGCAAGGCCGTTAAAACCTGCAGATAGCTTGCCCTCACATTATCCACATTATCACCAGGTTCCAAAACTGAGCTGGGGAATACCTTCCAGAGAGAAAACTTTTGGACCTGTCCATGAACAGCCTGGTCCTACCTGTGTGATGGTAGGATTGCACAAAGGTCTGTCACTCTATGGGGATCTTCTTAAGATCAAATCCATGCCTGTAAGTACACCAGCTGGGAGGGGGGGTTCCAGCCAGGCACCAGGTATGGACTCATGTGGCCCTGGTTCTGCAGGCAGCACGTAAGATGTGGGGATGCACTACCAAGGCTGGTACTAAATATCACCGTAGAAACTGAATAGGGTTCTACAGGTGGAGAAGATAAGATCCCACTGACGACAATTAATTCCTTTCACCACATCTGTTGCTGAAATGCTTTCCCTCCAGTGGTGGAGCAGGCTGATGTTGTCTGGGCAGTCCTTGCTCTTCATAGTCTGGGGAGAAGGGAGGCAGCCAAGCCATCCACATGCTGTAGCCCTCATAAAGCTTAAAGATGGCACCAGTGCTGCGTGCTTTTAGCTGCTATTGTTGATGGTGCTGGCCCAGGTTTAATTTGCCATGTGTACGGTTTTGAGAAACAACAGTGTGTTGTTATGTCCCTGGAAGCTGGAGATTATAAAGGAAGGAACAGAAATAATAATAATAATAATAATAATAATAATAATAATAATAATAATAATAATAATAATAATAATAATGATGTGGCTTCCAGAATGTTGTTTATGAAAGCAGTCTAACATTCTGCCTTTCAGCTATTCCTCCAAAGAAAATTTCCAGCATGTATTCTTCCCTTTCAAACATCTAATGCAGTGTTGAGCCAGCAAGACAGCTGGAAAGTTCGAGTTTCTGCTTGCACAATGGCAGCAGTGTCTGGGCTGTCAAAATTAACTCTGCATTTTTTCCTGCTCGTGCTGGAAAAAAGATCTCTCTAACCTTTGAAAAATATACTGTGTACTCAGAGATCTTATGTTCCTCCTCTGGTTTAGTTGAAAGCAAGCTGATCAAAAAATTTGATTCTAGTGTCATTCAGACAGCCACTGATATTCAAATATCAGTGTCATGAAGGTCTATTTTAAACACATGATCTCAAGGTGTGGGAAAGGATAAGCACTGTGGATCACTGCTTGGCTAATGAGGGGATGGGCTCTACATAAAAACCTGAAAAGAAGCATCAGTCCAGTTCTATAGATATTTCCAGACGAGGTTGACACAATACCTGCTGTTACAGGCACTTGCCAGGTAAATCCACTCTGGGTTGCACTTACTCAAGGAATTTCACCGTGCTCTGTGGGTTTTTGCACCTGAAAGGGAAGACAGGATCCAGACGATTTTATTACACACCTAATTGCTGTCGAATGGTGGATTTTGTGATACATTTATCAGCCAATGCACAAACTGCATCAAAACATCAGACACGTGAAAAGCTGCTAGACAAAGAAGGTTTGTACAGATTTGTAATATCCCTTTTGACCTCTCTGCCTTTGATGCTAATAGCACATGTTCAGTGTGAGCCCAGTTTTTAAAATATAAGTGACCCCCTTGAGGTTCTGTTCTAAAAAGCTCAGGCATCTCAATGATGGAAAGCAATGTTTTTCTCTTTAAGGAGAGGAAGGAGGCAGGTAAGGAGCGAGTACTATGCTCCTTGGATACAGAAGGCACATGTAAATGCAAGATGCCATTTATCATTATTTGATATATAGCAAAATACAGTAATTTCGTTTAGCAGCAGGTTTTAAGAAGATTAAACATGCTAGGAAAATTGTTTTAAAATAACAATGTAACAGGATATTGTAAATTATTTTGCAGTAGGCTGTCATACCGTGTCACCATAATTCTTCAATATTTAATTAAAACCCACAACAACTTAATATTCAAGTCCTGTCAAGAAAACTAATTGGATACAGGGACCAGCTGCTGGAGAACTTTGGATGTCAACTTCAAATGGTAATGTGAGTGGTTCACACTGGCTTGTGGATATACATTTAAAACACTCAATCACCATGGACTTATGGAAATGGATGGTTTTCTTTAAAGTAAAGTCTTGGAATTTTAGCCAGAAAGATTCAACCTTAATAACAAGATATACTAATCCTATTTAATGAGAGATTGGGCTTTTTAAAAAGCAATTCTCAGCTTAATGCCCTGTGATAGAAAGTTCTCTCTTCGGAAAGGTGACACCCACCAGTGTCCACAGCCTTAGGCAGCTCTGCTTCTGAACAGATACCCAATAGACCTTCCATTTCTCCCCTGGTCTATGAGATTAAGCTCTTTTAAGGTAAGGATGGATATTTCAAACCACTAGTTCCCTTTCTAGCGTTATGATCATTGCACTGGGCTGAGTGGCCACTAGATCAGGCCACATGATTATGGGGGGGTGAGTTTGGGAACTGTAGTCCCCATTGGAGTGGGGCCAGCCATGCTGGCCAGGTTTCCCGTTGAATAATGAAAATCCTGACATCAAATATATTGCAATGAATCATGTGCCTATTTGGGGTGATACTTTATATCTCTGCAGTCTCAGAGCTGCGTGTATTTTTTAAAAAATAAGTTTTAAATTACAAGTGTTTTGTACAGCTCATTTGTAAACTCACAAGTACTGGGTATTGCAAGGTATCTATTTCAGTGTTTATCAGAAAACAGAACACTGTTTGCAAATTACTCAGGAATATAAAAAAAAAGTTTAAAATGATGGAAACTGGCACAATAGGGATTTATAAATATTGTGTTAGCAGAGCAAGAAAGCTCTGTAATTCTACTACCTTTGCAACATTATAAAATATCCACAATAAAAGATACACTCTTTTCTAGTAAATTGCTACATTTTTTTCCATCATTGATTTATATTGAAGTGCTGAACTCTAACACTTTTGTTGCTAGCTAGCAATTAAGATGAAAGCACTGTCCTTTCTGAGAACAGCATTCATTCAGGTGATATGGAGATCTGACACAGCTTTGCTCTTTTAGTCAAAAGTTGTTTGCAAAACAATAGAGAGGAACTGTACTTGATTTCATTGCCCTGAAGAAAGAGGGGAAAAAAAAAAAGGAAAGAAAAAAGGCTGGAAATATTTAGCTTACAAAGAGATGAGAAGGGTTTTGCAGGGAGCCAATGTCATGCTTTATGGAAGCTAATATAGTAAATTCAGAGTGAATGCAAATTCTGTATGTTAGGCAAATTAGAGATGGCTGAATTAATCATGAATAAGTGACCACCATTGTGCTGCTTCTCTCTGGGTTCTCTAGCTGATGCTGAGTTCTGGTTATGCTCTCATTGCTGTTTGAGCAGATTCTTCTATGGCTTAACCCTGTGAGTACCTGAACTGTTTGTGCAGACGCCAAGGACATCAACCTATCCATCCCACGGCACAGCGTGAGGAATCACTTGGCATTGGGAATGGGGAGATGCGATGAAACTCAGTGGGAGTCCTGGCCCTGGGGCTTGCTCCCAGCTCCTCTGAGTCAAAGGACCTCAGCCTGGGCTCTCGGCAGTCTGGACCTGGCCCTGGGGAGTTCTGCATGCCCTACTGAGCCTCATCCTCAAGTTTCACTGTGCTAGCCTCATGGCTCTTCTCCAGAGGCTGGAAGACACACACACACATGCAATGGAAGAGTTCAAGGGGGGCAGAAGGCATGTGTCTTGCCTGGCTGAGAGCTATTTGTTTGGGTTGGGTTAGCTGCTACACCTGGTGAGTGACACACTTGGTGTTAATCCTGCTTATATTGCATTTTCTGTCTTGACAGTGCTTGGGCAGGGTCTCTCTGCTGCCCAGTGACATGATTACCACAGGAAAGCAGCTGTCCTTGTCCCTTGTGATTCAGAATGAGCATCCATGGGACCAGGCAATGAGTCTCCTCCAAGCTTTTATCACATACTGAATTCACTGGAGGAAGAAGAACATCCTGCTAGGCTTTGGTTCGACATCAGGTAGTAAATACCCTGTTCTTGTAAAGCTTGTTCTGCCATAGAGAACAGTGTTCCTCTGCATTAGATTAGTGTACATCTTCCACGTGCAACTTCTGCTAATTTAATGAATTATTTAGCAACATCGTGCTCACAGGCTCGTGCCAACACGGTAATGGAATTCTGTACCGGCTTCGGGTATAGCCAGATGTTCACAATTTTTCTCCCTCTTTCTGCACAGATTTTATGCAAATTTCAGGAAGAACAGCACTGCCATCACCACCTTCTCCGTTAATAAATCTCATAATGGGCTCCACGCCTGTACAACCCAATCCACAAGGGACAAGCTGTCGGGTATGATCCTCAGTCTTTGTGACTTAAAGATGCTCAGTGGTGGGAAGGTAAGAGCCACCAGGGCCATTTCTTCTCTCTCCTGCTCCTGCTGGTGTAAATCGTGTGTAACCACAGTTGGTGGATTTACACTGAAGTGTTGTCAGGGGAGAACCGGGCTCAGCAAACTCAGGAAGAATTAGATAAGCTATGAAGGTAAAGGGTGATCAGAAGGTGATGACAGAAGCACAGTAGGAAATCCTGAGCTGTTGTGCATGACGGTTTTACAGAAACCCTTTTCTCTTTTTATTTTTTTTTTCCTAGGGATTGTTTTTCCATTGCTGGTGCGATTTTACGGAGTACCTACGGAGAGAAGAGCTGGCCTCACTCCCTCCGTTTCCACTATTCAGTCCCCTCCTCAGAGGATTTACTTATGTATTTACACTTGGAGAAGTGAGAAGAGATTCAAGCTGTGCTCATACAATTATACTGAAGGGGGAAGAGAGAACTGCAGTCGGTGGATTTTGGGGCTGGGGCTGTTTCTGCACAGCCGTGGTCCCTGCCCGGCTGATCCAGAGTGAGACGAAGCAGATGTAACCGCTCTGGAGTCAGAGCAGTCTAAGTCCAGGGCTGCTTTTCAACTCAGAATGACACCCCTGTTTTGTAAAGTATTTAAATATGAGCTTTACTCCCAACAACTTCTCTGCATCACTTAAACCTAAGCATGTGCTTAAATGTTTTTCTGAAGCAGGTCCTTGGTTTGATAGCATTTGATACATGAGGTCAAAGTTAATAAGCATCAGGCTCACTACACGACAGTGTGAGAATTACCCATTTATAGAGATCTAGAAATGTCATTTATAATTCAAGTCTTTCAAGGGAAGGATAATTGCCCAATTTTGCACTGCTGCATGGGAGAAAACAAAAGCTGGTTGTGTGTTAGTGTGCTCTGCACCTTTTTGGTTTATGTTGTTTTGCTTTATAAATTGCTCCAGATTTTCAGAGGATTGAAATCCACCTGATGCCATAAAATGCTTTCTATAACGGAAAGTTCTGCATCCCGCCATATGTGAGGAGGGTGCTGTGGCTTGGGCTGTGGGCTTCTGTGGGAGTGTCGCTTGCTCCAGCCTCCATCTGCAGCCCTGCTCACCCATTAATTACATGCTAACTTCATAGCCTGGCACAGGGACCGATGATGGATGATCTCCAGCCAGAGTGATCTCTCCTTTCTGGTCACTTGAGTTGCCTTGCCAATGAGGCTGTACTTCTGTTTACTCAGTTAATGAGGATCAGCATTGTGAAACGTGTGGCAGGGATTCAGTATACGTTACCAGTTAATGGAGATAATTGAGTGGAAGGAAAACTAGTTTCTGATGTCACAAAATGTTTCTTGTGATAAAGTGTTTGGAATACAGTGGCTAACATTTCATTTACAGAGATTTCTGTAACGGTTAATACATATTGTTTGTGAAATTATAATGACATAATAATTGTTTGCAGATACATTCCTATTATATTGGATGAAGCCTTCTCCATTTTTCTTGTCTATACAGTCTTACTAATTCTCCAAACATGCCATCAGACATCTGGTGCCAGGATTTGAGTATCTATTTTTCTGTCTCCACGTCTAGACTCCTGAAAAGATAGCCAAATCTTTTTCTTGTTTTGTTTTGTGGTGTTTTGTGTTTTTTTTTTCCCCAGAAATGTAAACACTGAGATCAGTGGGAGTTGAAGACTGAGTAATACTTCAAATTAGGCAACTTATCTATGCTATAGCACATATGTATGTAGCAGACCAATAGATAAGTGCCAGGAAAGGACACTCAGAAAATGTAGCATGATTTCTAAACTTGGCATGACCACTAAAAGTTCCTGTTGTGCAAACTTTTTTGGTACCTATTGACACTCATTTTTGGCTCTGGGTTGGGAAAACATCTAGCAAACTAACCCTGTTTACTTGGTTATTTGACCATCTTCTAATTTAACAAATATTCATCAATAAGGATTTTTATTTTGAAAGAATCGGACTCAACTGATACATCACTTTACTATTTTTTCAGTAAGTCTTCATATCAGTTACAACTAAAAAGATGTGTTTAACTCACAAGTATATTTACTTTTCCAGCATGAAGAACCTTGAGAAGAAGAGGAAAATAAGAACACACTGGGGAAGTAAACAGTACTTTCCTCTTTCTATATAGAAATAAATAATGTCTAAAAATCTTTTTGCCTCCTACTTGAGTAGGCTAAAATCCTAGATGCTTCTTATATGTGCTGTCTGACTAAAAATAGAGAGCATATATCACATTCATACAAAAACTGCCTGCACAGCCTGTGTAGTACCCTGCAGGAGGCAGGGAGAATATCTCGTGGCAGTACCAGTATATGTGGCTGTGCTCTTCCTTTGCTATGTCTCAGAAATAGGATACTGGACAACACACAGCTTCAGGCTGATGTGTTATGACCAATGTTAGCTTCTTAAGCTCGAAAACACAATTTCCTAGTCAAGGTACTGCCAATTAGTTCAGTATTGGTAGTGCTTTCTGAAGTACTAAGCAAAATATGAAAGAGAGACTAGAAAATAAAGAAGTTGAGCTTTAGGCTTCACATGTTGCTTGTGTGTACTTTGAAGTACATTTTGTGTGCTGGCATGTGAGTGCTCTCCATGCTGTAGGAGTCAAGCATGTATCGCTGAAAACGTCTCCGTGACTGGTTGTGTACTTTAATTTGGATAAGGAAGGACTAAGGGAGGCTGTGGATGGAAAGAAGAAGGTGATTTGTTCTACCAGGAAGAAAAGTAATAAGGAAATAGCTTTCTGGTGAGGGGGGATCTCAGAGGTGAGGGAGGGGTATGGACTTAGCACCCTTTGGGAATCACACTTGGTATAGCCCAACCCAAGAAGATGATGTGAATGGGACTTCCTGATGTTACATCTAATTTCTTGATGTAGAAAGAGGCAGGGATTTCTTGAGCTGATGCTGGCTGGGCTTTACCTCAGATGGACTGGCAATTACTCCCACTGGCAAACAGAGAAAGCTGACTTCTCTGAGATCACTTGGGTGGAAAAGTGACCAGGGACAGGAACAATTTACAAAAAAGGAGGAAGGAACCCACCATGCTCTGCTCTTCATGCTGGTGCAGTCCCCTGCTTCAGGCAGGGTGGCACTGTCAGAAACCAGAGCAACACACAGGGAGTCCAGCACATTAGTGGTAGCTCTTAGACCACAGATGTCCGTCAGTGTGAAATAACCTACGAAACATCTGGAGGGAAATGTCTGTTACAAGGACAGTGAGGGCTGGTGTGGTGTCCTGAAGCACCCACAGCAGCTGTCTGTAAGTCAGTAGTATCAAGCCTTTGCTGATACTACCTGCTTACAAGGAACTTGCAGACATGTAAGAGAGGAACAAGAGGCCACCACAAAGAACTAAGCATATAAAACCTCTGTTCTCTAACATTCACATGTGCTTTAAAGCATTGAATGTTGACTCATTTAGGTGGACCTCAGTGATTCACTCTGGTAACTCAGTGTATCGTCAGTTCCCATAACTTTTTAGTCTGAATGAAGATGGCTTACACCTCAGAGCTGGATGAACATACAACCAGCTTGCTTTGCCTACAATCTACAAAGCCTTCCTGATCACTGGATATAGGAAAACTGTTCTGTAACACCACCCCATGCTGTCACAACCAGGCCTGCCATACCTTGCGGAACATTAACCTTAATATACTTAATATATATCAGGGGAAATCTCTGTCTCAGGAAAATTTCCAGACAGGGCTAGTGCCTTCATTTTCCTTCATTCCAACTTGGAATTTTTGGCAGACCTGAAGCCTTTTCATGGTTTAAGGATGAGGGGAGTGCTCAGGGTGCAAACTTGGAAAGTGAGAAAAAAACAACCCTAGAGTAAAAAACAATATAAGAAGGAAGAAAGCTATTGGTAGTGTGATCCGACCCATGCTGTGGCTCATTATTATTACTTGCAACAGCAAATGTTGATGTAAGTGCTGCAGAGTGCCAGTAATTAGTAGGCATGCCTCTCCAACTGCTGCAGCATGTGGTCAATGAGTTCCTGCCTCCAAGAGATGTTCTGCACTGTAAGAAAAGAGATTTATGCTACTGATAAACATAAAGAGAGATTGAAATACAGCCTATATACCACATTAGGAATGCAATTTCTCCTACACCTACGCATTAGGAGAAACAATCTGTCTCATGCAGGGGAGCTGGTGGAAGGTGAGGCTCAGCATCTAGGGTGCAAGTCAGAATATAATTCTCTCTGTTTTCTTCCCCTCAGACTCCCACCAATCTGTTCAGAAGTATCCGGGAAAAAGAAATCAAACCCATATAACATGGAATGCTGTTGGGTGGCTTAGTGACATTCAATTACGCATGCCCAACAGCATTGTCATTATGGCTGATGTCTTTCACAGTTTCCATATCTGTGTTGTACAGAATTCTTTTAATTATATTTTAAGTCAAACTTTTTCTGCCACTTGTAGGCCATACACATTTTACAAGCCCAGTAAATAGGGCACGAGCAAAGAAAATGATAAAGTAATGAAACAGAATAGAGCACTGTGCTTCTTGCTAATGGGATAGCCTTTAAGCAGGAGTTGACATGGCACCAGGATAAATGGGGGCAGTGATGGGGCTGGAGCTTGCAGGCTTGCATGGTATGCCACTTGGTGTGGTGTGTGGAGAAGGAGATCCTCCTTCAATGTTGAATGTGGCTTTGTGCTGCAGACCTACCCTATGGCACACTGCTTTTCCAATGGAGCCTTAGTAAAATGCTCAGTCCCAAAATTTCAGCCTCTGAACGGCTGAATGAAGTCCTTTAGAACCTCATGAAGATGAAGAAAATCTTGGGTTGTAGCATTCAAGTTCTTTTAGTCATATATCGCTGTGTCAAACATCCTCCTGGTAAACTCACTCAACTTATGGCACTAATTGTGCCTTATGCATGTGGGAACTATCTTGCCTGTACATTCTTTGGCATGAATGATATAGGACATGGGACTAAATGACCATTATTGTCCTCCAGCTTTCAAATCTATGAACAGTTTCACATTTGCCTCTTGTTCAGCTGTTGAGAGGGGCATGTCTTTTACTCTCCTATAGAAAGAACCAGATTTTAAATTAAGAACACACTGACAAATATTTTAATAAACTGCATTCTGCTTTTTTTTTTCACACTGGGAATGAGCAGCTTAGAGATCAGAGAGTTTTTAGCATATTCTTCTTAGTTTGGCTTCCTATGAACCCATGCTTCTGAAAGCACACACTACATGTGTGTCTGTGTATATACATCTATATGTTACTAATAAATTTTCAGCCTCTTGACTAATTTCAACCATATTTGATAATCTCAGAAGTACTGTATCCCTGCAGATTTAATGAAAATCAGCAGCCAAGTGGAGGAAAGAGCTGTGTTGTCATCTCCACTGAAGGAAAGGTCGCAGCAGCAGTTTTGTCTAACCCTTTCTTAGATGGTAGAAAACTCTGTCAGGTTCCCAGACATGAGAAATAGTCATTTGGAGCCCACACGTTATAATATGCGGTATAGTCAAGCCAAGACACAAATCCATAGGAAACCAGCCTCCACTAGTACTGCTGCTCTAAGCTATTTGCTATATTTGTGTATTTTCTCTTGCTTAGAGAACTGGATATCTCCGTAAATGCATATCCACCCTTCTCTTCTGATGCCTTGTAATATGTCTGGAAGTTGTGTATCTGTCAGACTTATATTTGAATACATCACATGAATTAAGTCCTGCCTTTCACTCCCTCTCACACATACACACCTCCCTCTGTGCCTCTGTATATTCCAGCTGTTTGAATCCTCCATATTTGCACAGTTTTCTCAATCTATAGATTATATCAACAACCTTACAGACAACTACATTACCACTATCCAGGTATTCTCCCTCCTCACCACCAGGTGTTGGACCTACTGATGGGTAATGCTGTGGACATATACAGGACCCAGAAACATAAATAGGAGGGACAACACTCTCTGGGGAAGGGGGTGTCGTTGTGTGGGCAGTGTACAGCCATGGCATTGCACGGTTTATAGCTACCCCAGAGGTTCTGGCTAGAGTCAGGATTTGGCCATGCTTCAAGTGGTAGCTCAATAAATATGCTATTAGTAATACATACCCATTAACAAATCAGCAGTCCAGGTTACTTAGTCTGGTAGTTCACTAACTGCTCTACTGCATGTGGTGCTGGGAAGCTGTTCCAAGAGCTTTTAAAGAGAAAATAACAGTTCTTCTTGGGTGCTCTGTGTTTTCACAATAAACGACCATAAATAAGATGCTGCTAGTAGACTCCATTTGCTCTGATTACACAGCTACCTGCCTCTCTGTCTATCAGTCACACAGTAAATCTCTCTCTTTCCATGAAGTATCTTACGTTGTGCAAAATCAATATGCTGTCAGAGTGCTTTGCTGCCTTACTGGCGACACCAGCATGGCATCTCCCCTAGTCTGTGGGACTTTACACAGGAGAAAAAAGAAAAATTCACCCATTCTTGGGGCTGGATTTAGCAGAGGTCTGAGAGGTCAGATACCCATGGGGACTTTGTCACTTTTTTGCTCCAGTTCACTTCGTTTAGTGTTCAGGATCTCTCCATCTGGTCCCTTTGGTTTACAGCCCCAGGGGGCTTCTGACATCCCATGTCTCAGTAAAGTTGCCCAGACCGCAGCTCCAGCAGCAGCGAGCTTCTGCCAGTTCCCAGCTCAGCATTATCAGTGTTAAAACATTTACTGCATGTACAATTCTCAACAGCTCTTAACTCTCGCAAATCAAAACCAATTTTAACCGGAACACTCCAAGACACTTCTCTACAACGAAGGCTATCTATCTGTCTGACAAATTCAGACTTGCTTCCCCCAGCTGCTTTGACATTAAAGCTGTTTAAAAAAAAATAAAATACAAGTTGCAACGATTTTCTTCTTTATAGATGTTGAAAAAAATATCATTCTCTTTGTATTAAAAAACAGTGATGGCTTCATGCCAACAAATCAAATGAGATTTCAATTGCAGGAGCAAATAGAAAAATTTCTGCCTGATCAATAGACATTCAACGTGTTATCAGGAATTAGCCAGAGGGTGCTGGAAAGGGCGTAACCTGTCTGATCTCAACCACTGTATCTAATGCCCTGTCTCAGGGCATTCTGAACCTCTGAGGGCTGTGGATCAACCTGTGTTTTGGGGCACAGAAATGTAAATCCCCGTGGTCCGTTATGTCACTTGCCCATGTGATGCCAGGCATATGACTGAACCCCCCTCCTGCCTGGCACTCACTTGACTCATGACTGGGGCATCTGATGAGCTCCTTGAGGGCTCCAGTCAGACTAAAATCTGTAAAAGTCAAATTTTTTTTTGCTCCCCGCTTTGTTTAGCTTCACTGCTGTATTTGAAGGTTCAATGTATATATGACCAAGCTGTGAAAACAGCAACCAAAGAGAATGATACCCTAAGGCCTGATCAGCAGTCAACCAGGATTTACTTCTTTCAGGCTATCATCCTCGATTTTAAATTGGAGCAGAGAGCACAGCATGGTCATTTTATTGACTGGATTAGAGAAAAATTGAGCTAGCTGATGTGTATGATGACATTATTGAATTGTGTTTGCAGCTATGACAGAAACAAAAGAGGTTTTATTGGATTATCGGGGCCACAGAGGGAAAAGGGGAAAGAAAAGGTAATATAGAGGTGAGCAGGTATTAGGCTTGGTGCCTCTGTGCTTAGACTCTCCAGTAAGAGCTCTCTTCTTGTCTGCTACCCTCTCTACACAGCTCACTGCTGTGTTGGCTACTGCTGCTTTTCCAGTCACAACCAACTGAGTAAACAAAGAGACACGGGAATTAGCTGCAGTTCCTCATTAGTGGATGCTCACATTACACTTGTTCATCACCCAAATGACAATATTTGTGACCTTAAAAAAACCAAGAAAACCCATTTGGAGGTGAATATCCTGTTTAAGGGACATTTTTATGCAAGCCAGGTGTTTAAAAACTGTGGTGTTGCATGACACCTACTGACAACCAGGGCATATCACAGTTCACTGTACATGGGCACCTGAGTCACTTGGTTTATTTTTACTGGTGATTTATTTACATTTGTTAAAAGTATGTGATTGAGAAGGAAGAAAATGATATTTTGTACCATGAGAATATGTTACAGTGAGTAAGTAAGTGGCATATATATGTGTGTGTATATGTATGTACTCGATGTTTTATATACCTCTTTTACATGTTTAGTTTATAGACCGGTTTTAAAACCACCATGTCCAGCAGCTTCATTGATTCATTGTATTTATGGCTGAGGAAGAATGTTAGTAGCAAATGTTCTAGTCAGCATAAGAGAGCAACCTACAGGTTATGCTTTTGAAATGATCATATATTTTATTTATACAGTGCCTATCAGTCATAGAGGCCTCCTGTGAAATATTACTGAAATGGAACACAGCTAAAACTCCGTCTTAAAATGACACAGTCTGATTCTCCACTGCTGTGCACACTGTGCCCTTCTACTGCTGAAATCAAACCATGTAGAGAAGAACCCTCTGCAGATATGGAGTCGTTCTACAAAATAAGAAGGGTAAGATTGTATCTATGCTTTGCTCTGGTGCGTTTTGTCCTGCTAAACGGTCAGAAAAAATTCAGAGCCATGGCTGTCCCCAACACTGAGTTCCAGTATTGAGGTTTTATTCCCAGATGAAAATGTTCATTATTGTGTCGGCTCTTCTGTGGCACAGGTAAGAGGACTGAGGGGACAGATAACCAGGGTTCAGAACTGGAGCCCCACCAAAGGCCGTCACTCTCCTGCCATTGCCTCAGACTGTGTCATAATTTCACCTAACAGTTAATTTAAAAGATGAAGAGCTCCTATATGACAGCTCAACTCAATTCAGCACCCATGTCTTGGCAAAACACATATAAGGAAATGGACCTTGTGGGGATCATCAGCACCATTCAAACCTTAAATAAAACCAACAAGCAAACAAATGAGCTGTAATTTTGTCAGGTGGAAACAGAAATCAGTGGAGCTATTAAATCTGCAGCAGCTGAGACTCTGCTCTTTAAATAAGTTGCATAAAGCCACTGCTACAACTGGAAAGTTTTTCAGCTCAGAAGGCAGCGAGTGGGCCCCATGCCCAAGGAAAAGACACTGAAACCGTACATTTTTGGAAACATCATTTCCATGCTGTGAAATTGCCTGTGTGCTAGACTTGTATGGATTTCAATGGGAAAGCTCACCGTCAAACCACATGGCACCCAGCCCATACAGAGCTTTGAAGATGATACTAGAGAGAGAGTGCCAAAATCACCATGCAAATAAGACCAATGCCTAACGGTACAGCCAAAATTGGTCCCGTAATTCTTTTACAATGCTGTCAAAATAAGGGTAGAGCTGAGGGAATCTCAACAAGTGCCATCGTCAGCTGCACAGTTTTCTTCAAAGAATTGAATATAAGGGGAAAATGTGTCTTGTGGACAGTCCGTGCTGAGGGGAAAAGAGACACCCAAAAATTACTTCATTAAAGTTTTGAAGCTGACATCTTGGGCTACAAAAGTCCATACAAAAACCACAGCTCTCTCTTTGGAGAGGCACAGTACCCATATGCAGTGATGACATGGTCATCAAAACTTCCCACACAGCTCTGTTTTCTCCAGTGCTGAACACATCTCTATATATCACACACGTCTCTGACTTTCACAGCCAACGAGCACATTATACACACCGACTTCTTCAGCCCCACTGAAACACGGGCCCTAGCTGTTGCCCAGAATGATCCTAAATCAGCAGTTCTTGGAGAGAAGTACATCCATTCCCTGCTGGAGGACAAGACTTCCTCTCCCTACGACAACAGGTCTTTCTGCTTTGACTAGAGGACAGGGCCAAGATGCCCAGACCAGTACCCACATTATAGTAACCGGAAGAGCTCTTAGTGTTCCAGTAGGAACACCAAATCTGGCCGTTAAAGACACTGTTGATGTGACAAATTCCTTACCATAAATGATGCCAGTGACAGAGCCAGTGAGGAGCAGTAGGGTAAAATTTAACAAGAAAAATGTGGTCTGAACACTGGTAAAACTTTCCCAGAAGTGAGGTCTAATTGACCATGGCATGATTCTGTCAGATGTTTATTGTTTGGTCCTTTGTAGGATGTCTCAAAAAATCAGCAGAAGACTATTACAGAGAAGAGCTCTGCATTGGCGAGACATCCTGCCCTGCTTTGCTTCATCCTTGTGCTGTTAAGATCAGTTTACACAGGAGATGTTCACCTACTTAAATTAAGTTTAAAAAAAAAAAGTTCTAAAACCCTCAGGGAAGAGTTACCAGCTTAAATATTATTTTATTAATTTAATGGTTATTTTTTTTAATACTGATTCTTGACAGTTATTTGAAATGCCCATAGGGGAATATGGTAGTGTTATGTTTACACCAGAGACACTGTGAACACAATTCCTCTCTAATTTACTTAGTGTGACCCCATGGACTTCAAACAGGTTGTAGAGGAAGCAAAGCAGAGCAGAAGTTAACCCTGCAGACGTTTATCTTTCTGGACTCAATTAGTTTATCCCCTGCTGCTGGGCTGGCACATGGTTTGGATCAGGAGGAGCATTCTCCTGGCTGGGGGCATTGCTGTGCCTCGGGATGGTGTTAGCTGGAGAAGCTTGTGTTAGGACAGACCAGGACCAGGACATTTTTGTATTCAGCAGTGGCTATCCCAAGGTTGTTTTAAATATATATGGAGTTTGTGTGTGATAGTTAATTTAACTAACGTGTTTATTTACTGTCTCGCTGGCTTTTTGTGTTTGGAAAAGATGACTCATCTGCTACTTGATCCTGCCAATGTTTATTCTGCTGGTGGGCTCACTCTTTACCAGGGTAATGAGAGTAATCCCATTCCTGCCAGCCCCATTAACAAGCATACTTGCACTGGATCGGGTCACAGGCTAGCTGTAAATAAAAATATCCACCGCCTTGCCCTCAGCACTGGTGGAATTCCAGGGCTGCTCGTGTCATCACAGCCTGTTATAAGGTTTCAGAGACACCACATTAGCTCCGTCCGGTTTTTCTAAGGGTAACACTGTAAACGGTACAAAATGAATGCGAGGGGGTTTGGTGTCGCTCAGCTGAGCACACAACAGCAACGCTATCACAGGATTTTCTGCCTCGTGCTCTGTGCTGTTCAGGTTCCCCATAAAGTGCCCGGAGGCAGATAAAGGTCTCAGACAGACAGTGTCTGGCCAGCAAAGCAGGGACCTGCCCGAGGTCGAGAGAAAGGGCAAGAAAGCCGCTGCATGCACAAAAACATCAAGGTTCCTGGGGCCAGGGTCACAAGTAAACACTCTGTGCTGCAGCCTCACAGTCCAGGCACCTGGGGAAGGTGGATGAAAGGTCTCTTCTCCCACTGCTGTTGGTCCCTGCCAAGGGCTGTATAGATAGCCCGTCACTCTCTCTGTGCTGGTCAACTGCAGAGTGCCAGGGAGCCTCTCAGGAAACTATAACCCAGCTGAGTGCACTTTTAAACCATCCAAATGGTTCCTGGAAACTTCTTTGGCTTGTGCCACCTGTTGGTCTGCCAGAGAACATCTAGCCACAACCTGGGAGCAGGAATGGTCCCGGGCCTCTCCAAGGAGGCAGTCTGCATGTGGCTCCCTGCCTCTGCGAGCCTCAATGACAGATGGCCTTTACAACAGCACACTTCTGGGTATGTTTAGTTTACCAGGATGGCTGTAATCTCTATTTGCCCATCTTAGTTTGGGTTCTGCACCAGGGCAGTCCAAAAGGTAGGTGTTGTGGTGCCTCACCTGTAGTTGCACGAGTCTTGCCCTTAATTGCCAACTACAGGGCATTACTGGAAGCTTGGTGGTCTTGAGGATCTATCTGGGCCTTAGGTTTCAGGTTACACAAATATTAAGCACCTAAGGTCCAAAAGAGATATTTAGCACTTGCAGATATAAATGGGTTTGTTGAAAAAAGAGCTCACAAAGATTTATTAATCAATAACTATCAGTGTTATGCCTTTTGGTACTTTCTAAGTTTATGCTTGGTATCAGGCATATACCTGGGTATCCTTGCAAATCTGACTTTGAATCCCAATTAGGTCAGAGTTGGAATGAGTTTTGGTGTCTAAAAAGGTACCTAAGTCCACCCTCAGGACATTCCCAAGATCTCCCAGCTCAGACCCTGGACAGCCTCTTGTCTCTCCACTGATCAGACCATTTGTGAGCTATGGTATGGCCCAGCCTGTGTCCATGCTCCCTGTAGCTGGACCACCAATGGAATGAGCACCACCCAAGAGAGAAGAAGACAGAGAGCACCAAAACAAGCAAGAACTGAGAACAACATTCCTATTTGTGCTGAGTGCAGCAGAGCAATGCTGCTCCCCTCGCTGTCCCTGACCAAGCTGTGTGGACAGTCGTTTTTGCTTCCTTCCAGGAGCATGTTTGGAAACAGCCTCCTCAGCCGGAGGGGGTGCTGGGTTCCAAACCCCAGCCTGCTCAGGAAGTCCTGGCTCTCCCCACTCGCCTTACACACTGGATCTCCCACCCTCCAGCTCTTTGATCACAGGCTCTCTGCTTGCCCCAGACAAGCCAGCTCCAACTGCGTGCCCCTTGTGCACATACAGTTACGTGTTTTCCTTGCTTTCCTTACACCAGGATACTACAGCGCACAATATAATGGGATAATGTGCTAAAATGAGATGCCAGAGCTGTCTCTTCAGAGGGCTAGGCTGCCAAACATTACACCCACTGGATGTTAAATGAAGGCAATGACTAAGTGTTCACACAGTGGCTTGCTTTTGCTGAAGAGTTTGGCAGGCTGACGTAAATTGAAAGTCTGCTGCGGGCAGATTTCCTCCTACTATTTTTGATTTCATGCAAATAAGAGTTGCAGGACGCCAGGCAATTTCTACCTGTGACTGACATATTTAGTGTTGACAGTCCCACACTGTTTTTATATCTAAAAGTGTGGATTTAACGATACATGTGGGGCAGTTGCAGATGGCAACATCTCATCCCAGACCCATCTCCTCCTCCCTCTCCCTTCCCTATGCCCAGCACACTGCGTCCAGCCCCGCAGCACGGCCTGCTTTGATACACGCATGGCTATGAAGTGTTGCAGTCTGCTGCCAAGCTGCCAAAGGAAACACCACGGTGCAATATTTTCTGCTAACAAGCCTTCACTCCCAGGTTCTGCTGGATAAACGTTTCCCGTTTAAGGATTAAGGGGTAGCTTAGTCAAACAAGCATTCCCCATCTTCCAACTCATCCAGGCAAGGAAGCATCTACTGCTCCAAAGCATTTAAGCTGATCTAAAGGAGTCTGGGAGGGAGGCCCAGGGGGACTGGGAGAGAAGCAGGAGCATCAGCTTTTGGGGTGATGGGGAAGCAGCAGGAAGCAGATGCAGGTGGTCAGCAGCAAGCCCCACAAGAGCAGAAACTGGGACCTGTGTCTGAAGAGTCTGAAGCACCAGGTGCACATGTGGTTTCATCCCTTCAGCTCTGGGTTCTGCACAGGTGCCCAAGTAATGTGCTGGATGTGAGGAGCCCCACCACCTGCCAGCAGTGTTGCTGCGTCCCAAGGCCACGAGCCTTTGGGAAGGCTCACTCTCAGGTAAGTGGCCTGCAAGGCTCTTTCTGCTTGTCGCTACCAGCCCAGAAACCTTCCTCTATGTGCTTTAGTACATTGTCCAGCCACTGTGAAATGCAGTGGTTTCATACCCTCTTTTCACCCACAGCAACCAGCTGTGAAACCAAAGTCTCAAGGAGGAAAGGAGACCGGGTAGTCAGGCTGCTGATCAGAGCAGGCACCAGAGGGTGTTTTGGCTCCTATCACTACCTCATTCAGACCAGGACCGTGTACTCCAGCAACTGCCTGTTTGGAGGCACGTACCCTCCCCTTGTGGAGACTTTGCAGTAGATGTCTGTCTTTTCCCATCATGTTTCAAACAAGGCTCGGGCTGTGCCCACCTGCCTGCGGCCACTTGTAGCAGGGAACATGTAACCTGGCCAGTGGCACAGTGTGAGTTACAGCCCAACGCCTCGGGGCTCATCCTCTAGAGGCAACTGGCAACCCACACTTATAGAATACAGCCTCAGTCTCCAACAGGTTCTCTGTGGAGGACCTAATAAATAATCATTTTCCATATTTTATCTCCTGAAGTTTTTGAACTGATATGAGGCTTTTCCATGGCGGTGCTGTGATAAGGTGTGATCTGTGGCTTGAGGAGGAGAAAGGAAGGCTCTTTGGGATAGTGGTAGCTAATAGAGGGAAGACAGATCTCAAGTTGAGGGAATCTTGTCCATCCTGCCTGTGGAAAACAGCCTCCGAATGAGCTATTATTAAGATAGTTATTTAGTAGTTGGCTCTGTGGCAAGCCAACTGCAACAGGACCTGTGGGCTAAGGTACCTAGCAGAAGGTGCCATCCTGGGTACCTAACCCCTTACTCCATAATTTACAGGCTCCTGAGGTATCTCATCCCTTCAGGAGTGAGGAAGCAGGCTAAAGGTGTCACTCTTCTTTGATGTGCTTCAGAAATAGCCCTGGCGTTAACCTGGCTAGTACAGCGTCCTGTGATGCTGTATTCACACTGATATGTGCACAAGACTCCCCTTTCCCATAAGCTTTCCAGCTCCAGTGGAAGAGAACAAGTAGAACAAAAGTGAGAAAACTGGTGAGTGGAGGTAAGCACAGTATAACAGGTGAGGGAAAGAGGAAAAAACCAAACAAGTGGGACAAAGGAGATCACTCACCCTCTCCCATAGGCACAGCAGCTGAGCAATGGCCACCTTGGAAGCCAAAATTCCACCATCGTCTTCCTCTACCTCATTTTTTGTTTCCTGAACATGGCATTTTTTATATAGTATGGAATAACCCTCTGGGCAGTTCAGGTCACCTGCGGCTCCAGCCTCCACTGGAAAGCTGAGTCTGCTTCACCTAAAGCCAGCCAGCTCAGAGCACCAGAGTTCAGAGAATGGCTGCAAAATGTCAGTGGTCAACACTTGGTGTTACAAAACAATTAATGGTCAAACTGCCTAAGTCTAAAATGTCTTTTTTACATTGTCACATTTCTTAGAATGTTCAAGCTGTTCAATGTAAAACGGTGACTCAGGGCTATGATGCTGGGGCCAAAGACCTCAGTAAGTGTTTGTGTTTACAGTCCAGCTTCCATTCGCATTCTTCCCTTCCACAGCTGACATCAAAGTGGGAAAGAGAAGTGGGTGGCCCATCTCAAGGCTGGTACTAATTATTGCAATTGGGAAGTTTCATAAGAATACACTCAACATTCAAATAGAGATCCAGTGGTTTATAGCCTTACCAAGGAATTGTGAGTGTTAATTTAACTTAAAATGCTGGAACTGCCTTTAATCACAACCAACCAGTCTGTTTAGGACTTTATGGATTTCCAAGAGCTCATGAACACAAAAAAAGCTGCACTGGATCCGTCATGTTCATTATTTCTTCCGAACCACCAGTTTTAAGTTTCTTCAAGAATATAGAATAGCAATTGAGCTGATTGCATGCACGGCACCAGTGAGAAAACACAGCTGCATCCTGCCACCACACCTCTGCCCGTTGGTGCAGACCATCTCCTTCTTTATTGACATTCAAAGCATTGACAGGAATCAGCCCACCTTGCCTCAGCTGTGCCCACTAGTTCATAAACGTCATTGTTTTGTATCTCCTCTAGTGCCTGCTGCTTATTTTCCATGCTCCTTGCATCCACGTATAGACATTTCAGTACATTAATATTCTTCATCTTCTCTTGCTGAGCTACTCCAGCTTCAGTTTATTTGTAGGCTGGCAGTACGTCAGATTATTTGAGTTAAGTGAAAATCTTTCCTCTTTCCCTCGCAACAAGTTTTTTAGCTATCCAATAAACTTGCCTGGTTTTGAAGCCAGGAGTTTGGTACCCTGTTTTGGCAGAGTAACATTAGCCACAAATTGCTTACCTCTAAAAATAATACGTGATAATTTTGTTCTCTCTCAGAAACTGGCACACTGCATTCTCTAAAGGGAGATGAATGAATATGTGAAAACATTTTTGGAACAGTAGCTTGTCTATAACAAGTCAATATGAAATCAAGATAGAATTTATACTTTATCTCTCCATAAAGGTTTATTGAGCTACATGTCAGACATCCCTCAGAGTGAACCCTCTGGAGGCCCAAGAAACAAGGACTTGATATTTCTAGAGCTTTCTATCCATAAGGAGACAGCAGGTCTGAATATTCATCGCCTGGACAGCAAGCACAGATTGCCACTCTTGCTGAATTTCGTTTTGAAATCAGGGAATCGTGACCATACTTCATTTTGCTTTCTAATTCTTGAGAAATTTCTGGGCATAGCAACACTTAGCAATTCCCGACAAGGAGTCCTAAATGTTAATTAAATCTCCTGAGATTCATCTCTTCCAGTCTGAGACAAGAACCAGACATTTGCCAAATTACATCATTTCACCATGTTCAACTTCTCTAAGGTTCACTCTTGTCAGCCATGCGACAAAAATTGTGGTCATGCCCTGATCATTTCTCCTCAAGACTACTAGAGCCTCCTCTTCATTTTCATCTTTTTCCTTTGCAACCTATTTCAAATGCCTCCGTAAATCATCTGCCTCAACAGCGGCACCTCTGAATTCTTCCATCATTTTCCTTTGGCCTTCTGCATTAAATTTCAGCTACTTGTGCTTTTCTTCAAGGCTCCCCAGAACACTGCTCTGACCTATAGCATCAACTGCAATATTTCCTGGTCCTGTTTCCACTCAGGCAGTACATCACATCTCAGTGATGTCTTTATCATCTCCTCCATGCTCCGTAACATCCTCAACAACTTTTATGCAATTTAGAGAGGTATGCACCTCTGTTTTCATCTATCCTTTCTACAAGCCCACCTTCCTGTGCTGATTGTGCTTCTACAGCCCCACCTGCTCTGATGTGACACTGCCGTTCAGACAAGGCCAAGCCTTGCCAAAACTATGCAGGATATCATATTCTGGCCACTGATGAGCTACGGGCTTGTATTAAAAAGTCCCCAGATAGCAGCATTCTTCATGCCTTGGGCAGTGCCAACCTACTTCTAGACATCAATAACAGGCCTACAACTATGTCTTATTATCCTTCTTATTTTACAGATGGAGTGCTGTTACATTTTTCAAAACAGAGACCCTTCCCGGGTAAAAAAAAAGAGAACTATTAGACTGAAGATCAGGGTATCCTGAACACTCCTCCATCCTTAACTACCTGGCTGAGGCTAAGCCCAGAACATATTTTTGTTCTCCTGCCATAAAGCATCTTCTCTTCTTTGGTCATAGCTGTCGTCGTCTTTATTTAGAGAAGTCCTAGGAGACAAGTGGCACTTCAGGCTCATCCTTCCGAGGAGCAGTGGAGGACCTCACCCAGCTATTGGAGTCCCGTCAGGCAAGAAGCTTCACAGATCTAGTGGCTTAGCCAAGAATGCTTATTGCCATCCAAAAGGGAAGTTTTTTCCAGCCATACAAATTGTGGAAAATGGGAGCTTCTGTTTGTGATTTTATGTGTACAGCTGTTGGTTTACAGGTGTGTTTGTAGTAAGAAGAAGAGTTATAGGGCTCTGTTTCTTGTGCACTATTTACAAGTGTGTCAAGAGAGCATAAGTAAGAGGGTGTGTTCTGTATTTATGTTAATGTATTATTATCTGGCGGTTTTGCAAAGATCTGGTGAGAAGGTATTGCACCCATGTTTCCCGCTCAAGCTCATAATTGAAAATTCACTGTCGTGACAGAAGCAGCACTAGAAGGCCAATTGCAATGCTAACGGGTGTTCCAAAGGAAAAGCCCCTGCTGCTGTTTGAGACGTAACGTCCATTTAAGGGCCAACACATCTGAAGTATCCCTTGCCCAGGGAAGCAGTTCACCGCAGCTGGAGGTTACATAGTCTGATGGCAAAACCACCCAGTGCTCCCTGCCTCGGTGGGCTCCTTACACGATGCCGCCTCTGTCTTTATCCTTTGGCCGCTGTTGCTGTGGCCAAGGGGAGCGCTTCCTTCCTTCTCGCTGTGCAGTATCTTTTACTCTTCCCTTCTCTGTATGCAGCTATTTGATTTGTACTCAGGAGCTGTATCTTCCAACGCATATAAATTATGCAGGTACTCTGGGTCATCTCTCAGTTTTCATGAAATACATGTTTGCTTTCTCTCTCTGCAGAGAGGCTTCTATGTATGCAAAAAAAAAAAAAAAAGACTCGCATATGAGAGAGCACCTTCCAGAGTTAAAGTAGTCTCCTTTCAGGCCTGACTCATGCTGCTGCATCCTCCTGTCTCAAGCTGAGCCTGATGTGCCACCAAAGGGCAAAGGCCTGAATTTAGGGCTTTTGAGGAAGTGCTTGAATCACCAGTGGGACGAGTGTTGCATCTCCCTGCGCAGTCTCCTGTGCGTGACTTGGCAAATGTCTGCTTTGCCCAGCTCCCAAGAGTGAGAGGCACTGAAAGGGTCAGTGTGGGAGTTTCGCCAACACTGAGATGATATCTAGGGATCACAGCAGCTCGGTTACACCAAGGCTTAGCAAGCCTGTGATTTCCTGTAAGCAAAACCCAGGCTTCGTTACAATAATATAGACATCTGCAGGGCGAGATGGGATTTGAACACAAGATTTGTAACAAATATTAGTGTCACCTTAGCTGTTGGACATGGCACCCAAAGTGGCAATACAGCTCTTGGAGTACTCGGGTTCCAAGCGCCCAACGCTTTAACAACAACAAAGTAATTGCACGCAGAAATGACAAGAATCACCCAGGTTTCTTTACTCACTGTGTTATGTCCTGATGCAACACAACATCAGTTACTGTATTTAACAAATTGGTCCCTTTCCAGTGAAATGTAGGTTAAAGAAGCAACTTTCTGTCATGGACCCAAGTGGCAGAAACTTCTCTGCTGCTATTAAAAAAGACTCTTGCTTGAAGGATTCATGTTTATAGAATAAAGTGAAGATCTGAATGTGCTCTCTTTTCAAGGAACACTTCCTGCCACAGCTATCCTTTATAAACTATATCTATTCTGTGCCCTTCTGGAAATTTTGAGGAGATTTATGGGCCTTAAAAGTCCATGTTTTTAGACATAGTTAGACCCAGAAGAGAGACAAAATTCAGGACAGAAGACTCTTTGAATTAAATGCTTAAAATGTTTGGTAACAAACTCCCCCACATTAAACTAGAAGGCAACTAACTGGGGCATTTTTGATGTTCTCAGATGCTTTGATACTACACAAGCAGAGATCATCCCTAAAATGTACAAGATCCAGCCTACAAAGGCCACTTTGTGTGCTCTCTGTCTCTCTCAAACAATTTTTATAGCAATTACTTGGAAATTAAATTCTACTGCATTTGCCATCAGCTTCAGTGGAACCAGGCTTTCATCCGCTTTATGTTTGCTTTAGGGTTTCTTTTCTGTTTTCCCATTTTTGGCACGATCCAGCCAGGAGAGTAGCTGCAGTCTGTCATCTGGTAGTAGTACTGAATGTGTGTTAGGGGGGAGAAAAAAAAAAAAAAGAGAAACCACCCCAAATCTGCCTGCCAAGTCCTGCAGCCTTAAACCTTTGGTGCAATACAAGGTTTACAAGATGATTTAAAATCTGCATGTGTAGGAAATGCGGAAGATGGGCTGACTCTACACAGAAAATGGGTTTGGGGCAGGCAGAGATTGATGGCTTTGTGACAATGACAGTAAAGTTAATAGCTGATATAGGCAGACAACAGACTCCATTTTAAATTTAAAATTGAAGTGTGTGTTGCTGACAGCATCACACTGACCATTCATTGCTAGACCTAATTTTTCTCTGGTAATGACTATGAGAAGCTGAATAGATAATGATGTGCACTGCAGAACATTTGGGAAATGGGATTAACTGCTTTGCTTTTTTTTTTTTTTCCCTTGTTTTAAAAAACAACTATTTAATGATTAGTAGAGGTGGCTATCCTTGAACACTCCTGAAGGGTAAAGATTAGTCACTCCTCTGGGAACATCTCTGTCGCCTCTATTTCCTTTCCTCTTAGGAGACAGAAGGGGTGTAAATTGTGCTTGCAACAGACTGGGAAGGCTGACACTGTTAAAATATAAGACCTCGACAAAAACCCTGGAGATGATGTATCACCAGTCTCCTGGGCAGTTGCACTCCACGTTCACATTTGCACACTGCAGATAATTCCTGCTGTTCAGCAGCCTAAACCCAAACTTCAAATGCAAATGGTCCTGGAGCTGGACAGGGAAACCTGCATGCGCTGAGACAGGTTTTCACATATTCAAATAAAAAGCTGACAAACAAAAATACATGAAAAAAAAAAGGGAAATCAAACCTTTCGGTCTCTGAATTTGCTCTTTGCTCTCAGTCTCTGCCATTCATCCCTCCTGTTTATCTTCCCTGCTCTTCAGGGACAGAGATACCATCAGTTGTGTACACCTCCACCCACACAAATAGAGATCTTAATTGGATGCCAGCACGGGGCTGATCAACAGAGACTTTCTTTTCTTATGTGTCAGTGAAAGGCCTTTTACAAAGTACCCAGACCATAATATTGGGGGCTTCTGGGATTTTACACACATGGCACTTGGAGGCGATTAGCTTCAGGAACAAAGAGTTGTTCTTCACACCTCAACACAGCCAGCGCACGGGCACCAGGGTGAATGCTGCTGGCCTTAGGCCACCAGTCTGGGCTCTGTCCCCATAACAAGCCTGATTTGCCAGGTGCCAAGCTAGCACATAGCAAAACAGGCCCAGGACATTCCATAATCTGCTCAATAACTGTATTTCAGGCTGAAATTTCCACCTGTTTACCTTATTCCTGGTCTGTGACATGAGCTTGCAGAACTGAAGGATTTACTGTTTCTCTGCTTGCTTTTCTCTGCAGCAGCAAAACTAGCTGAATTGTTCAAGTCAAGTTCAAAAGCTAAAATTTGAAGGCTGCATACTCTTTTACTCTTTGCACGAGTTAATTCCAACTCCACTCTGGCTTTGTAAAGCTGATTTAAATTATAGTGGTCTCTGTAACTTCACGGAGCTGTAAAATAAATAAATCTAATTGTATTTGGCTTAACTACCATGAATCTACTTATTACTTTCGAAATGGTACAGTGGGGCTCATAGTTTTTATAAAATCTAAGCTACCAAATGATTATGAGGAGAAATTGAGACTGTGGCAATAGTAATTAAACACACGTAAAAAATAATTTTATTCTCTGTGAGAAAAGTGCAATGCCTATGTTCTATTTCCATCCCTTACTCCTGTCTCCCATGATTGCTGCAGGGCATTTTAGATGTCTTTGCTCAGACTACTCAAGACCTTTAGAAAAGTCTTCATTTCCTAGAAAGCAATTAAAACCTCCCACATGGAACAAAAATATATGTAACATATGCAAATACTATGAGAGTATCACGTGGTTTACATAACAATTTATAATGCTGTTTGATACATCAGAGGCAAAACAGGTTGACGTGTTTGATACACTGAGCTGACCCCTCTGTCTGTGCTGGAACCACCGCGCTCCCCCAGCGCAGGCGGTGACACCAGCTCCCACCACAAGGCACACAAGCTGGTTTCAGCATCAGCTGGGGACAGGTGGATAAATAGCATCACGTTTCCCATTAGTAAATGGCTTCCTAATTTCTACTGAGACAGAAGACTGTAATCAGGTATCAGCTACTGTTTCAGCTTTGCAGCAACATCCCCAGGCAGCTCTTCACTAGGAAATGAACCAAAACTAAGCAGGGAGGGGAGGGGGGAGAAACAAGGTACTGCTTCATTTCCTTTTCTGCTCCGATTCCTCCAGTAGAAATTCCACAAAGGCACATCAACCTGAAGAGGAATTTCAGCAGCAAATCATCATAACGAAGCTGAAAGCCTGTTTAATACTTGCAGGTGGCTTCTAGTCCAGGTGCTCTCAGGAGCTTATCATCTGACAGTCATCTGATAAACAGATGCTTTACAACTGGAAAATCTAAAGGTGGAAAAACCAGTAAGGTCACCTTAGTCCACCTCTTGCTTTGTCAGTGCAAGATAGGAACTTTTTTTTTTGCCTTTGCCCAATGTATTTGTCTAGTCTTTTTGTGCTTTTGTGCTTTGTGTATTTTCTGTTAATTTCCAAGTAACTCAAGAGACATCTTCTAAACTCCTAGGGAAATTAATATTTCACATCTCAGCAGGAAGAGGTTTCGAGTACTCACCCCTCCTCATTGGTGCTTGGTGAAGTAAGTTCTTGCTTACCTTATTTCACTGTTCTGTACTACAACCGCTCCAAATCACTCTGATTACCGCCCCTTTGCATCTACCCAAGAATTTCTACAGTTGAGCCTTGTCTTTGCTTTCACAAGTTATTCTAATGATTATTCATATGGTAGCATATCAGTATTCTTCTCTTTCAATGTGTTAGTAACGTGCTGACCCCAAAACCAATGCAGTATTTCATGCAGAATTACTGTATGAGAATTACTGCTCTCAGAGCAAGAGCTCTTATGCTCCCTACCATGAATTATTTGGTTGTGCACCCCAAAACCGCAGTGGCTTTCTTTTTCCTCTCACTGCATCCCAATTACCTTGTTAATTCAGGTTTAAAATGTGTTTTCCCAAATCCTCTTTCCTTACCTCTATTTTATGGCCAGTTTGTGCTCACCTTGGTTTTGATTGTTGTTGCTATATTTCTTTATATATTCTACTTATTGTTTGAAAGTCTTCCCACTTCAACAATGTATTTCAGTAATGGACTGTATTCATGACCCTTTTAGCCTGTCTCCAGGACTGTAAATACCACTAAAACCTCTACGTGGCTATAAAAGCAACTGCACTGGTATCCATTGCTACTCGGAAAACTTTAAAATCACATATCTTTCTTCCTATTTAGGCAAAACTGAATTTATTTTTCAAGCAAGATTTCATGAGAAAGCACACGCAGACCTAGGAAAGGATATTATCACAGATATGTATGTAATTCATTCTTTTCAGCCACTCATTTTCAATTCTATTCCAAACCATTACTCTATAGCTTTGGAGGCAGCCAGCTGAGAAGGAAAAGTGAGAGCCAAAGAGGGCCTAGCACTGGATTTGGGAGAAAAATCACAGAGTTTATACAACCTCAGCAGTGATAATCGGATACCATCAGCTGCTGGGAAAACGCACAGAAGCAGAACTTGAAGTAATTCAGTAGGTTGCCAAGTTGAACATGAAGGCATACAATGAGCCGAGATGCTCCCAGAGTTAAGCGCACACAAGAAAACGTGTCTCTCCTTATTTGCTTCAGATGTGTCCGTGGTGTTTACTAGTCCTAGTCCAGTGAGAAGTGCTGTAAAACATGCATCCTCCTTCTAACAATATTTACATCAACACAAACACTGTTCCTGGCTTTTAGTAGTGTTATTTGTTGCGTAGTGTTGTAACAGATGCCAGAATGTGTCCCTTATGCAATATGAGTACGAAAAATCCTTAAAATTTACACAGAAGTTAGATTTAACAAGACAAAAGTTTCACTATATTGCATTTATTTACCTCTTACATTCCAGTTATCAATTACATTTACTTAAATAAAAACCGGCATTGGTACATATTTCTGTCACTTTCATTAATATCCTGCAATACATATCAGCCAGCTCGTTATTTTTACGTATAAAAATAAAATAACCTTCCAGCTCAGCGAAACACCTTCTCTTTTAAAGCCCTACCATATCATAAAGCCTCTACCATATCAGTCTTCATTACTATTAAATAAGGAGGGTGAACAAACTCACTTTTGTCTCCAAATATTTTTTCTGCGCTAATGTATTTGTAAATTTCTTTATAATTACCCATTTCCTTTGTTAGCACAAAGGAATAAACTAATCCATCCTCTGTAAAGCTCAGTTGACTCAGTGTCCTTGGGTGTCATTGCATCTTTCTTCTTGATTTTTTTTTTTAACTTCAGATCTTCAAATCTACATCTGGAGCTTACTGTTTTCCACAGCAGCTGTCAGTCACCCTTCAGTTGTAGACTTTTGGGCTTGCACACTGTTGAAATCGTGGTTCCTTGTCCTACTCCACCTAAATTCATTCTTTATGTGATTAATTTAAGTAGCGCTTGTGTACAAGTTCCAATTTCTCCATCAGTAAGAAATACTACAATCAGAGCAGGGTTTTTTTTCTACATGACAATAAAAACAGTCACGGTTTATTACAGCACTCTGGATGTGGCCTTGCTGCCTCTACGGAAGACAAGAGGAAAGGTAAACTCCTCACATCTTTCCTGAACACAGCATAAATCTGCTCTGCACAGTTGTCTTTTTAGGTAAGAAACCCTTGGACCTTTGTATGCTGCCTAGCAGGCACCTTCTGTGTTGTGACACTGAAGTGAATATTCAGTATCTGTTATATTTTTTATAAAGGTGCTGGATTAATGGTTTCATTTTGACAGTATGTGTTAACTTGAGGTGCTCCCACAAACACACTACAAAGTCTTGAGCATCCTAGTTCGACTGCCCAAATTCGTCTCTGGGCAAAATAGAGCCCTAAGAACCACAACCACCTCAAATATTTTTTTATATTCCAAAATGGAACTATCCTAGGTTCCGGTATCTACTCCTGGGACTGTCTGTATGTTTATCCAGCTTCTGCCTAATCAGAAATACAGAAATAGTCAATGATATATAAACAAAACATTGAAAGTTCTGCATTAGTATTGCTTTTCTGGAATTTGTAAATACTTCATTAGGTGCCATTTCATTAACCAGCAGTTAAAGTTCAGTTAGCATTAACTAAAATATTAAATTTTAGCACATGTTGATGTCCAGTAATTCCTTTAAAATTGTTTCACAGCTGAGGAATCTCCACTTTTCTTAAAACTGTCATCTTCTTGGCCAAATCCTATACTTATTCATGGATGTGGTAGCATATGAATTACGTTCACTACCCTTACTTTCATCTGTGTAAGTCAAAGTGTATGGTTTTGGTCCAACACCTTGCAAAGTTCCTGGTCTGACAGTATTTACTATGATAATTTACAATTCTGTCAATTTCTGCACTTTGCAATTTAGCTACTGCACTATCTATTCTGGTAGTGGTTTGAAGTGTTTTCTCCTCTCTCAGATGAAATATTGCAGTACAAACCTTGGCTACTGCAAACAGCTGCACAGAGTCAGCTGAATATTGTATTGGCCAGACATCCAATTGCAATATTTGGACTTTTTTTTTTTCACATTTCGGGTTACTTCTTCAATTTATATGCAACAAAAAAGTCAACAAACTTTAAAGACGTTTAGTAAGAATACATACAAATGTATTCTTACATATCTAGATAGTATGCAGGCAGTAATGTCTAGACTAATCTCAATTTTCCATAGTTGTTCCAAAAATAGAACAAAATACTACATACTGAGAATTTTACACTCACAATTAAGATCTTGGTGCCATTTCAATATCCATTTCAAATACTTCTAGGCTGGATACATGCTTATACATACACTGAAGAGAAAGCTGCCACCGTACCGTGCAAATACAAAAATGTGCCTGCATCTTAAACAAACAAAAAATTAAAATATCTGCTTTCAGTCTTCATCTCCTTTTCAAAAGCTTTCTTCAAAATTTTTATCTGTTTTGTCTTTACTTATAAAACAAAATAGTAATGTCTCTCACAGCTGCAGAGATCAACCATTATTCCTGACCAACAAGCCGGAGGTCAGTCTAAATGAGACTGGGACACTTCTGCCACCAGCTCTGCCACTGAGCGAGCCACCCACTCTCCCCTCTGTAATATGGGAGAAAAGAAAGAGACCTTATTTCTAAGGTGTTCCAACATCGACTCACGTCTACGTATTGCCATAGTTACATATCACTTTCAACGCTGGGTAAACTAATCAAAATGAACATTTTCCCACTGTTTATTTCCAATTATAAGCCTGGGCATCCATTCATCTGTTAGATTCAAAGCCTTCAAAAGGAGAAATAAAAGATAACTGTGTTGTACCTAATTTCAGGGGAAAGTCATATATTGTTAACCAGGTGTGACCAGGCCAGTGATTTTTACCTCAAGAAGTAGACAAATGGGTTGAAATTATTTCAAAAATGAAATAAAAAAGGACTGATAAAACAACAAATCAGTATAACATTTTTAAAAACGTCCATCTCAAGTCCATGATAATTCAGTATCAAACCCCTATATTGTAAAGGGGATATCTTTTCAAAGGATACCATTTAACTGGACTCTTCAGCTTCCGAGCAGATCTATCACAAAACTATTATGGAATCTGACTGGGCACGGAATGATAGAGTTAAAAGTAACACACAAGGAGCAAATCATGGGGATGGTCAGTTTTCAACTTGTCAAATACTAATAGTAGAGTGCCCTACGAATTTGTACTGAAATAGTATTATTTTACAGATTCTTTCATCTGGAAAAAGAGACACGTAGTCCACTGGCAGAATCTGTGGATAACGCAAATTATTAATATTTTCAGGGATAATGAAAATTGTGAGGAATACCTGAGGCAGAACAAAGAAAGATGAAGGTTGATGATTAATTCAAAATAATGAACTGCTCATATACTCCAAAGCTTTCCAGGGCTGGCAGTCATAGGGAAAAGATTAATGAGGCATTATTCAGTGCAATCTGGTAATCAAAACCAAAGTATTCCAACCATATAGGATGCTATAGGAATACTACACCATACGAAAGCTGAAGCAGTAGTCAAGAAATTATAACATGTAGTTTCAGAATAAGTTAAGGTTGAGGACATACGTATATAGTCTTTGCTTAAAAGCTTAATTATATCCATAAGGATATAGGGGTACTTTTACGTAGCTTTTGAATTTTGCTCTGATTATCTCATATAACATATATCCAGTGATAGGATATAGAATATGATGAATACATATGGTGCAGTAGCTTGTAGTTTAGTTCCCACAATAGGGAAACAAATATTGTATTGTAATATCTGATCACTTATTTTGGTTCTGTAGCTTGCTAGAGTGACTTTTCTGTAAGGCAACTCTTCCTGTCTGTAGAGGTGATTTCCACTGCAGAATGGCATGCAAACACATATTCTTAAAACACTGTTAATTGCATTATTAAAAAAAAAATCTAGAAACACTTGATTTATTAAAAAAAAAAAAACACATTTGCATAGCAATCCAAATTATTACTGTAAATTACTTAGGCTGTATTATATTCAGCCTAAGTGAATCACTCAGGTAAAATCTATAGGATGAATCTTTTATAAAAACAAGGCCAACACTACTTAAGTTATTACAAAAACCCAACATTTTAATCTTCAAGTCTTTTTAAACATTACTGAAATATGGTTGTGGGAAAACATGTTGCTTTTAGAAAGAAATTAGGCATATCAAAACAAATGGTTATCTTTTCCAATTACAAAGTTTGATTTCCCTTGTTCAGTTCCGCATTGCCAACATGGCATTTATGTCCCAAATGAGATTCCGTAACTGATCCATGATCTGCTTCAGCTGCTGATTCTTCTGTTTCAGTTTCTGTGGGAAGAGTTTATTAGAAGTTTTTTTGTGATCAGTTCAAATAGCACATTCAGAAATTCAACAGAAGTTACAGTGTTACGAAATGCTATATGGATCTTTTTCTCCATTGTCTGTGAGCAGTATAACTGGGATAATACATCCCCTTTAAAGCACACTCTAAAAATACAAGAAAGCATCAAAAGTTAAGGACTGTCACTAGAGGGGGAACCCTGTTTCTCTTCACAACAGTCTTTTTATCAAACACTTGATCCCTTCAAAAAATTGGAGGCTTGTGGGGATTGGTCTTCTCTTACCGGTGTCCAAAAGATAGTACTTTATGTAGGAAGAAAGAATTGGCAATTTGGATGAAAAGAGTTCAGGGAACAGGTAAATTTGTTTGAATATATGTTGTATAACTTGGGTGGACAGAAAAATGAGGGATTAATAGTAGAAGTTTGAACAAAGCACAAGGTACAGGTGAGGACAAACAAGCTTTTCCAGCCCTTCTGCCTATGTAGGTCAACCGTCCCATGCTACGTGCTATTCCCAAGTACACTGAGCTCTTCAAAATTGTATATATCTTTTGGGGAACTGCAGAAGCATTTGAAGGAACAGAAGAGCAGCAAATGTGCTTTCATTTGGGTGCATATCCAGAACTTGAAAACTATATCTTTACAGAAGAAATAACAGTGCATTAAGACACTGCATAATCTCCCTAACGTTTCATGTTTCACTAAGACACATGTTTATTGCCTGATTTATTAATATTCCTGCGCAAATAAAAGCTTTCAAGAACTAAGTTACTGTGTATTGTCCAGAGTTCCAAGTAAGGTGAAAGCACAGGAAAGACTTGCTACCAGCAAAAGAGGACAAACTGTCCAAATGTTTCAGCTTTGACATGACTTTGTTATTTGCACTACATAAATGGCAATACATTAAGAGGATAACTCAGATCAGTAACATGACCAAAGTAACTGGAATAACAATTAAAAAAAAGCAACAAAAGCAGCAATATCCTGAAAATTAGCCTCCTGAATTTTGACGCAGACAACATACCAGTATTTTTAAGCTGTCCAGCTGGTCAGCTGGGAAAGAATTCCAGAGGAAGAAAGGAATTTTATTCACTCCAGACATGCAAAAATGGTCTGAAATAATACAGTAATTAGGCTTAGACTACGTGGGGAACATAGTACTTTAAGTAAGGGAAGTATTCCTGAACACAGACTTTGGTGGACAAATTCCCAGGAAGCAGATACAACACTCAATTCCAGATTCCTGAGAAGCATGTAAAAAACAGATGTAGGACAGTTCATGTGCACTCATTTGGAATTTCCAATCAAGCATTTTACAGACTAGAAAGTATTTTAAAGGTAACTATGCATTTATCTAATGCTTCTTTCTTTTCCACTTGCTAATCTACACATTCACAATATACAGTAGAGATTCAAGTCATAAAGACAACAGAGAAAACTGAGAAGAATGTAGTTACTTCACAGCATTCAAATAACTGAATTGCCGAGTACTTCCCTACAAAAGCTCGTAATATAAGATCTTGATGCTTGAGAAAGCACAAGAGGGATGAGATACACAAACACGTTCAGACCTGTGGCATTTTTTAACATACTTTTGTTTGCCATCCTCAACATCAAAACTACTAGTTTAATGCAAGCTGTCACTCACTGAGACTGAGAGCATGCCATTGCACAATTTTTGAAAGCCTTCACCATTGGAAACAAAGGCCAGTCAGGGATGGTTACTCAAGTCACATATAGGAAGAACCATTAACCTCTGATATGCAGATTGTGTTCTCTCTCCATCCACTTCTAACTGTACTGTTAAATACAGTTAAGAGGTATGCTCACATGAACTTTACATAAGTAACATCCAAAACACTCATTCTGTAAGACTTATTTCTTGTGCCAGTGTTATGAAACTGTAAATTGCTTGATCTTTATGTGATGGTAGACAAGAGAACCTTCAAATTGGGTTTCATTTCTTTTCAAAGCATCTGTAAAGATAAGAAGTACACAATTGTTACCTTATTTATCTGAAGATAATTTTAGATCCTTGTCTTCAGTGAAGAGCTATTTTCTTTACTCTTTTATTCAACTTTTTCCAGAGACAGAAAAAAACATCTAAGATGAAGCACTATCTCTAGACTGCTAGTTTGAAAAAAGAATAAGGAGATGGGAAAAAATCCACTTCAGAGAGCATGGTCTCCTAATTGAAATGCATATAGTGATCTTTATTACTGATCTTTGACAGGCAGTGGTCCACACCACAAAGTACTACATAATTAGTATGTTCTGCACCACTGGCAGCGCCGGCCTCTGCTGAGCCAGTAAGAACATTTCAAGTCAGGTCTAACCTTGGAAAGATAGGTGAAATGGCCTTCTCAGGAAACAGGCAAGTTCTGTAAGCAGCTTCTGCAGCAATGACAAATTTTCATGTGAACAGATTGCTTGCAAGTTGTCTTCCACTCTTTCCTCCTTCTACTGAAATGACTTAGTTGAACTCTGGACTGCTTCTCAGGATGAACAGTTGCATGAAACAAGAAAAGGTACTTCAACCTACATGCATGCTACAGCTTCTAACTTCAGCTGCTTTAAGATAGCACAGAAAAATTAACTTATATGAAGCAGTTTATAATGAGTTTAAGAGATCTAAATTCACCTTATATCTGCCAGGCATGGTTCTGCTAGTCCCTCTCTGTCAGAAAAGTGATGATACTGAACACCAGTCCTAAGCGATCTTCTGTGGTGATATTAATTTTCAGTGTGATTAAACATCCTTTCTGACTGATGTAGCATGATGGAGCTGGCAAGGACTGCACCTTCCAGTAACCAACAAGACCTTAGTAGGCTTAGGTCAGGTAGGATAATTATGAAAACATGTACAGAAGCACACTATGTAGGAGAACCATAACATACGTCCAGAAAATAGCTGTATTTCAAGGAATATGCCATAAAGAATTTGACACCTTTCATACAGATTTGGGTTCAGTAGGACTCAATTTCAACTTTAACTGAAATCAATTTTTGGCTTAAACTCATTTTTGGTTCACTTTGTTTTCATTTGAAATCAGTGCTAGACCAATGCACAACCTTTTATCACGAGATATATCAGAACTTTCCTTTGCACGCTTTTCCTGTCTCTATCCTCATTTTAACCTCATCTGTCTTTCACATGTGAAAAACTAAGCATCACTACGACTCATTTTTCTGCACTCAAGCCATTTGCTAGAAGTCCCTTCTTCAGGCAAAGATAATAGTGTAAATGTTGTGAAAGAGTAGGACTATATTGCAATTGATGCCTATAAAAACATTAAAAGTACTTGCCTATGTCGTACAGCACTTCTTCTGCTTAAAAAAAAAAAAGCATTTCCATCTTGAAAATCTTATATAAAAGATTATTCTCCTGAATGCTGTGCCAGTTAGAGTTTTTACCTGCTCTGTTCAAGACCTGCAAGAGTACACGCCAGAAGTACATATAAGCTTAATAAAGCATTAAACATTAATAACAGTAGTACCTTTACTTGCATATATCTCACCAGAATTATATCAATTATGCTTACTTTGTTGATTATGACTCCACTACAGAGAGAATTTGCATCACCTTTTTCATGCGTGTGTTACACTTCTTGACCATTAAACTGATGTAGGAAATGATTGTTCAAAGTCTTATGAAGGTGACAATGGCCTCTGCTTTTCCATGCAAGTCAAATGCAAGAAATTTCTACAGAAACACAATGTTTGTGATAGGCGAGAAAAAGTACAGCATGCCCTGGCAATTTATGCTGGGGTTTTTTTTGGTTTTTTTTTTTTTTTTTAAAGTCATTCCTTCATAATGAAATCTCTGAAGTAAGGAGGTGCAAAAACCTTCTCTCCTCCCACCTTTCACTTTTATAGTCAAAAGATTTACAATGTTATATGCACACAGCAGGAAAAAAAAAAGTCAGAAAAAATGCCTCAACACTTTGCTCAAACTCTCTTAAAGCTGCCAGGTGACGTTCTAACTTACAGCTTCTCAGTTGATATCAAGGTCCACTTTCCATCATAATAAATTCACATATCCATCTATTTATAGTATTTTTTTCATGTGGATGAAAAGTATTCATCACTAATATGCTAACTGCTGTGCAAATAAACATTAACATACTCGTTGTTTAATAACTAAAGGTTTTCCTGATGTCATTCACAGGCATAACTGTTCTATTCTTACTGGAAATGAGAGACTGGGTTTTCTGCCTCCCCGCTCACTTCACAGGTGAAAGGAAAACTGCTCCTTCTGCATATGTGTAACTCTCCTGCCTGAAACAAGCAGAGGCACCAGTGACAGCCTGTGTCCCACTCCATGCACCATACTTTTCACATACTGAACCAGACAGCATTTGCACATATCCACTGCTCTGTTGTTCAAAAAAGGCACAAGTGTGTTCATTAGAATAGGTGGATGTTTGCTTCATACCAATTTTTTATCATCCAGTGATGATGTCTGAGGTCTTATTTACTGAGTACTCTCTAAGCTATGTAGCTTGTAATAGAATTATCCATTCCCCAAGGCACTGCTCCATCACACTCTTCAGTGTCACATCCCCATTTTTAACATGAAGATCACACAGATGTATGATTCTCAGTTATAGATGGCAAACTATATCACAGGAAAACTATGGATAAAACTGGAGTGCCTACTAACTTTGTCCAGAAATGTCTAAGATGCAAGTCCATCACTACATTTTGTATTTTAACAGCTTCCCACTTACTCAAAGGACAGCTATCCCCAACTGTAAGGGAAAGAATGAACAACTACCACAATTTGTGACAGAGACAAGGATAAAATTCCAGTTCTAAGAGCTGCCTTCAGTTACTTACTCACTACTCACATTAAATCCCTTTTTCTCAAATTCCCTATTTATTCAACACCCTTATGCAAGTTACACAACACATAAACCGGGATTTTTATAATCTTATTTATCACAATACTGATTTAATCTAAATACTGTCTAGTCTGCAAAAGCAGACTAGCTCAAGGACTCTTCCAGAAAACAAAGCAGGGAGGGCAGAGCAGGGTAGAAAAAAAGAGAAATCAAATGTGATTATATGATAAAGGTTGTATAATACAAGGATAAAATGGGCAATTGGGAGTGTAGGGATACCTTTAAGCTTGTTCTTTCTTAACTCTTCTCATCTTTGTAACCATGATATTGTTTTGATATCATAGTTACATGAAAAATTTTGCATTAAACATTTTGTATGATACTAAAAAGGAAGTATTTCATTATATGGAATAACATGCATCTGAGAGACCTGGCTGATGACAAGACTACTCTACATAATTTTCTCTTGGAGATGGGGAGAAAATCCTGATGAAAAAGGAAAAACATCTCAACTCATCTTCAAGAAAGACTAGAAGGAGGGATCCAGAAAACTACAGAAACTACAGGCTGGTCAGCGTAAACCCAGACCCGAGGAAGACTATGCAGCAAATCCTTCTGGAAGTCATGTCCAGACACATGAACGATAAGGTGACTGGGAACAGTCATCTGAGACTTACCAAAGATGTGCTGTGCCTGACCAACATGACAGCTTTCTATTCAGAAATGACTAGCTATGTGGATAAGGGGAGAGCTGGGGATTTTCTTTACTTTCATATTAGGCTTTTGACATAGTCTCTCATAGGATCCTTGTAGCTCAACTGGAGAGATGTGGTTTGTATAGGTGGGTCATAGGGCTGATGGAAAACTGGCTAGACTATTGGATTCTAAATGTAAGCAGTTTTAAGACCAAGGACTGATATCAAGGTCAATATTCTTAATATTGTCATTAATTATTTATCCACACTTAGTGGCCTAACCACTGTATCAAAGTATCAAGTTTGTGGACAATATCAAATCGCTACATTAACAAGAATGTACCTATCAGGTCAAGCAAAATTGTTATTCTGTTTGGCTCTGGAGAACAATTGTCCAATTTTAGGCTCAATACAAAACTTTAACATATTAGACAACATCCAGTGGAAGGCCACCAAGATGATTAGAGCTAGATGCGTTCAGTCTCAAGCAGAGAAGGCTGAGGCAGGATTGTGATACTGTCTTTTGCTACCTAACGTAGATCATAGGAAAGACAAAGCTGGAATCTTCCTGAATGTACACAGCAAAAGGATGAGGGGCAGTGGAAACGAGTTACAAAGAAAATTCCAATGTAACATCAGGAAAACTTTTGCAGTGAAAGTTGACAAACACTTAAGAAGGGCCCAGAAAGTGTAGAATTTCCATTCTTACAGATATTCAAAATGCTACTGGATATGAGCCTGAACAACTGAATCTAACTTTGATAGCTGGCCCTGCTTTGAGCTGGGGATTGAATCAGATAATCGCCAGATAATCATCTGAGCCTAAATTCCTACATGATTCTACCACTGCAGAGAGCCAGTTTAGGTACCCAAAACCAGGATGGAACTGCACCCAGTGAGGATTCATTTGCTGAGAAGGTGTCCAAATAAATAATTCTTCCTCTCTTGTTAAAGTGCTCCTTGGTGCACATGCATATTTGGGGTGAAAAAGGACTACAAATACAAAACTAATTAAAAATACACGCAAATAGCATGAAAGGTAGTTTAAAAGTAATGCAAGTTTTCAACACAGTCAAAAGAAGTTTTCTGGCAAAGTTGTCCAAAGAGAAAGACTAATTGCAAATTGCTGTCATTTAAAGGAGTACTTCCTAAACAACATCAGCTGCAGTGCACAAAGGCTTTGTTATCAAAAAGGCCTGGAGCTAAACTTAACAGATTAACTTAAAAGCCTGTCATGTAGATTGTCTTTTCCTTTCTTAGCAAGATTACTGTTAACCAGTTAGCAAAGATTTAATTAAGAGTATCAAAAATAATTATTTTTAAAGGTCACCTGAAATGTCCTAATGCTCTTTCATATAATTTCATTTTCACCTAAGTGTATTGAGACTACTAATTATGCAGTTTTCCTAAACAATTCATTTGAAACCAGACCTGCAGCATCCAAAAGCCCAAAGCTGCATTTGCTCCATTTCCAAAAAACAAGTAGTAAAGAAAACTGCTGATATGGCAGCAACACAGATTAAAGTGTTCTCAGTCTGCGATTGGATATTTTTTATTTTAAGCCTGTCAAATGTACTACAAGACTATGGACCCAAGGTGAGCCTGGTATCTTGAAAATACTGCAGATGATACTATACTTAGAAGGTAAGAAACCTGTAGACAGAACATTACAGACTCAAAAAGTATGAAGGCAAGTAAGAAAACTTTGGTAACAGCTTCCAACCGTTGCAAATAGTAATTAAGTTCAATGAAAAATGTTATCAGGATTTGTATTAGTAGACCAATGTTAATGCTAAACTGATTCTGGAACAGTGAATTATTTATTACAGAAGAGAGTCAATCACCTCAGAAACTTACAAACCTGGAAAGCAAATACAGATAAAAGGAATAAGCAACATTTTTGAGAACTGCAGGAGAGAATTGTTTAGTACAAAAGGTAGAAGTAGTCAGTGCTCATTAAAATGTTTTGGGTGGGTTTTTTTTTTTTTATAATAGTGGTGAACCCTTCTTGAAAACTCCTGGCAAAAATCCCTTTTGTTTTTAAGCTCAATATATTTTATTTAAGCATATAGTTGCTAAATACTACTGAATTGCTAGGACCAAATTGCTATGACAGAAATGAATTATCTTGTAAACTGACCTATATTTTAAATTAACGGACAAGTATTTCTTAGCCAGGGTGAAGGCATGTGACCTAAAATATAAGTCTAACAAAGCAGAATAAATAAATAAGTAATGCCAAAAGATGTTTACTATACAGTAAACCAGCATCAAAACTACTGCAGTATTTTGGAAATCTGCTACAACAACTGGTTCTTCTGTCTCAAGAGTAAGAAGGTGAGTACTGGAAGCACATAATGCTCCCCACCTCCTCCACTGAGGATGTCCCATTCGCAGATAACTGCTGCAGCAAAGCAGAGCCGTTATGTTTCAAGTCAGTGGTTCCTGGAAGAAGGGATATTCTTATGTGAGAATAAATGATCCACAAAGTTTATATGATCTGCTAGTTCTGGTTGTGCTCCCCACTGCATGGCAGCTAACATCTTCCACGTGCATCCGGAGCCACTAAAGAGATCAGACTGGCTGCAATAACACAGCAAGAAGGCCAAAATTAAAAGACCCATGAAAAGTCTAAGGATTCAAATGTCTCAATAATGTCAAAGTATTGGGTAATTGCAATAATACTTGGTTTGGTACCAGGAATGTGTAAGACTGAAAAGATACTGCCTATACCAGTAAAAAGGACTAGGTGAGAGCAGTAAAACCAGCTGAAGGGAGAAAAGATAGTGGGTCAAGAACATAAAGAACTGCTTCATCTGTCATGTTGGTTTCCCTGTCACAGCATTTTCATCAACATTTTGTATTACTAAAATTTTCCGAGAATAAATTAAGCAAAATTGAGCTGGAGGTGGATGTTACATACTACACCAGACTGAAAAGATCTCAGGAATGCCAACTAAGAATAAGACAAGGCTATCTGAACCCAGCACCCAGTTTCAGAAATTTGAACAATTAACCTAATTCTAGTGATTTTTTTTTCAGAAAAATAAGAATTTCTTTATTTCTAGTCATAAAAACCCAAAGCATTTCCTATTCTGTAATGTATTAAAACGTGAACTTTGAAAGCAGTAGTGGATGTGCTTACACAGCTGAAGAGAGACAAAAGAAAAAATGCACTTGTTTTAAAACCAACAAGATTAAATTTCTTTTGCTAGTGAATATTTGTCCACAAAAATATTAGAGAAAGTTCAATTCTCTTTGGAAGATTTACTGTGGGAAATCTGGAAACTAGGTCTAAGCATTTAAGTGTAAATACAGAATTTCAGACCAGATTTAAAGGAACGTCTGCGTACATTTCTAATTACCAATTTGCTAATTTCCAATTTCTAATTACCAATGGTCCTGAAACATCATCAACCTTTTTAAGGTTTAGAACTCATCAGAAACATTTATGAAATTCTTTTCACGGAGGTTTAAAAACATATTAGCATAGAAGTACAATAACAAGGGCAAAAACATGTCATAAAACTACAGCAAATATGGACAGTTAAGCTTATTAACACTTAAAGATTGCAAATAAATGTGCATAAATTCACAGTACAACATTGCATACAATATAATATATACAACCCTGCTACATCAGCACTGAACAGAAAGAATACAACAGGAAAGCTGACAACTGCTTTTCTCTAAATTCATATAGTCCTCATTTTCTCCTGTACAGTATGCATGCATTTTTGTAAATAAATGGGTTATGAAAAATTCGGTACATCTCTGATTGTTGAGGAAAAATAAAAACTTTTAAAAGCTGAAAATCCACCAATTCTCTCCATAAAGAACTATTTTACTAATTTATTTCCTTTGTTCAGTTATTTTTGTAGATTATGCCTCCTTTTTACCAAGTATTTACAGATATTACAGCTACAGGAATATTTAATTAATTTTATCTTTGTACTTTACAGATTGAAGAAACAATGTTCAAAATTGCCTTATGGTAAAACTGTGTATTCTTAGTCTCAATATTATATTAGCATTTACTACAGCATATTTATTTTTAGGTTTGAATCCATCTTTAGTAATTGTACTCAATTGCATACTGCCACTCAAACTAAAAATTTAACAGCAGCCTTATCATTCCTAGTGCATTTTTTTCTGAATGTGTCAAGATTCAATAAATGCTACATTTAACAAAAGGAATGTTCTTCTTCAAACTGTCAAAATACAGAAAGTAGCCCTGAAAATCCTTTACCAGCTCACATAATTGTGATAATATTTACACATCTGATGTTCAAGACCCATTTTTTAATGCCTAAGAGTTTTGAAGAGAAATAAGTTGAACTGGCACCTTAACTCAATGAATACTGCTGATATGTAGTGGGTTAAGCATAAACACGATACACTGTATTCAGAATAATATGTATCAGTTTAAAAAGAGGCACAAGTTAAAATTATCAGGAAACCTAAATTCAACAGCCAGAAGTACAGCTAAAAAAAAAAAAAAGCTTACTAAAAGGTAATTCTGAAATAATTACATGCACAAGTATTTCTTACCAAGTCTGATGGTAGTCATCACACATGATGCATTAGTACAGCAACCTTGAAATTTAATTTTTTTAATGACAACGTGACAGTTTTGAACTAATTAATTTCAGCTTTGTTACCTTATTCACTTCCATGATTTCCCTTCTCTCTTCACTAGCAAAACGAAGCTGACTTGCAGCACCACGATCATCATGCTTGGAGCCATCTTCTTCAACATATGGAATAAGTTGCTATGAAAACAAGAAACATTAGCCAAAAAAAAAGAAGAAAGAAGAAAAAAAGAAACTGAAAACAGGAGATACGGAGATATATAAGGTACTACCATTTTCTTCAATGGGTCAAACTTCCAAAGAGGAAGTGGATACAGGCTTACTTCATCACCTCAAACCTAAAGGCCTTGCAGTGACCTCAGTCAGTTCTCCAGGAAAATGATGTGCTTCAAAAATACCCAATCGCACATATTACCATGCCTAGACATAAGCAATTTCACAACTGTAGGCAGAAACCAGTCTTTACAGTTTAAGAAGTTTATCACAGGTAGTCCTTGTATTCTTGAACTCTGTCAAGTGTGATTTTAAAATTTACTGTTCCACACTATGAAATACCACAAACATAAAGCTATTATTATAAAGTATTTCAGTCATATATTAAACATAACCATGACTAGTTTTACATAGCTACTTGGTAAATTATGGCTTGCTATTTTAGTGGGCCTCTGGCAATTCTTAACACCAGGCCCACAGCTACTTAACAGAAGTTTTTCCATAAGAATTTCCCACTGTGATTTCCTCAGGCATATAGTTTATTATCTTTTTTGTAAGCTTCTACCAAGCCAAAAAGCTTTGGTAAAGAATTTTAAATGAATATTAATGCATGTTCCCTTCCTAAAAAAAAAAAAAAATATTAAAAGAAATCAGTAAATCTGCTAGATACAAACAAATACATGCTTCTGTGTCAGAACACTCCCAAGCTACTAACATCTTACTCAGAAATAATTATAAGCTGTAACATTTTATTCATAACGTATATCCACAAAGTCTACAGTCTATTGTCGATTTTTCTACCCTGAACTGAGAAAAGCTAAAATTGATAGCAAAATTACATCCTTGTTCACATACATATTACAGACAAATGAAAGACTAGTAATTGATGCAAATGAGCAAGACGACATTAGTTTAAAAACCTGGGAGCCAGCTGCTCATCACATGCATACTAACTTGTTACTGAGATTGGGATGTAATATTATCATAGAATCATTTACATTGGAAAAGACCTTTAAGATCATTGAGTTCATGTGTTAACCTAGCACTGCCAAGTCCACCATGATACCATGTCCCTAAGTGCCATGACTACCTGTCTTTTGAATACCTCCAGGAATGGTGACTCCACCAGTTTGCTGGGCAGCCGGCTCCAACGTTTGATAACCCTTTCAGTGTTGAAATTTTTCCTAATACCCAATATAAATCTCCCCTCATGCAACTTGAGGCAATTTCCTCTTGTCCTATCACTTGTTACTTGGGAGAAAAGACCAACCCCCACCTCCCTACACCCTCCTTTCAGGTAGTTTTTGAGAGCAATAAGGTTTCCCCTCGGCTTCCCCTTCTCTTGGCTGAGCCACTCCTCCATAACACTCTAGAATACGACACTCCATAACGTTCTAGAACCTTCACCAGCTTCATTGCCCTTCTCTAGACTCACCCCAGCTCCTCAATGTTTTTCCTGCACTGAGGGGCCCAAAACTGAACACAGTATTCAAGGTGAGGCCTCAGCAGTGCTGAGTACAGGGGATGATCACATCCCCAGTCTCCTACTGGCCATTTCTGATACAAAGCATTCAGCATCATGCTTCAGCATTCTGATGGAAAACTTTCTTGGACATAACCCTCTAAAAATGTGATTTCCTTCTATATAAAAATTTTTGTAGGCCAGTCTTATTAAGCTTATCAAAATGGACAAAACCTACCATACTAACTCTGCCATGAAAACATAGCCAGGATTAACAACTTATTACATTTGCATGCCATGAAGTGTGACTAGTAAATACGCCTGGAAAAAACCTCCTTCTCTCTCTGATGGAAAAATAACATACCACTCAAAGCAGAGTATTTCCTTTGAAAATCTCCTACCTTTCGGAAATACTAGTAGAAAAAAAAAAGAAAGAAAAACAAAATACTACTCCTAACGTGCAAATGAAGCAGGAAATTTAATCAAGTAGATACCTTTGTAGACAGATCTGCTTCACAATTATCTCATGCCTTGCTATGTTGGTTAATAGAAAGTTGTTGAGAACACCTACTACACTGGTGGAACCCATGAACAAAAAAAAAATTCTATCAATAGACTAAGGAATATTAGTAGCTACTGACTTCTCTTGATTGTTTAAAAAAAATAGACTTGTTGACATTCTTTAAAGATATGGTTAGAATGACAATCATTAAATAATATGATTGAGATTATTATTGAAAAGCTGAAATAAGAATTTAAGAAAACTGATCCAAGAGGAATTGTGTCACGCATTCACCCTAACTAATAAAACATGAGGAGGCAGGCATTCTATTAATTTCAGAACAGAAAAGACTAAGTAGATAACAGAAGAACGAATTCCAAATATCAATAGAAAACCCTGCTGTGCATAAGCTATCAGCAAGACCTTGCATTAAAAAGCTTAAAGGGACTACTTGTTTTCTCTATGGAGATTCTTTCTCACCCTGGTAACAACAAAAAACTGAAAAGGAAAAAAAAAAAGACCAACCTCACCTCATTCTGACTGTATGTGAAAACAAAACACATCAAAAACTTTTAAAGGGGACACAAGTTTAGAGCTATTGCACACAAGACAACAAACCATGAAAAGAGTTGGGGTTTTTGTTTGTTTGTTTGTTTTTAATTGGGAAGTTATTTCTTCTCGGAAGGAAATTACGTTACCAAACATTACCAACATTACCAAACATTGGAACAAGCTGCCCAGGAAAGCGGTGGAATCAACATCCCCAGAGGTATTTAAAAGACAGGTAGACATGGTGCTGAGGGACATAGTTTAGTGGTGGTTTTGTCAGTGTTAGGTTAATGGTTGAACTCCATGATCTTAAAGGTCCCCTCCAACTGAGACAATTCTATGATTCAATGATTCTATGTTAATGTGAAATTTTCACAATCTCTCAAACAGCTCCAAATAATAAACGGAATTCAGTCCACTGAACAATTCCAGTCTCATTTAAGACTTGTTATGAGTCTCCTACAACTCAGGAGAAGGGATGATATGCTAAGCAGAGAGTGGTTATTCTGATTTTTAATTTATATATGAATAAAGATACTTACTTCTATGGGAACAGGATCAAGACCAGCACAGTTTTCATTGCATTTGTCATAGACCAGTCTCAGTTTTCTGAAGAGTATTGATAGCTGACGGAGATGTTCCTGAAGCTTTCCCAGTCTGTCTTGATATGTTCCAGTATGATAAGTAACGCCGTTCGGTAACTTAAGAGAACCAAAACCCCAAAATGTTAAAAATATTATGTTAAAGTTTTTGTCACACAAAATAAATAAACTAAAATAAATCAGAGTGGGGATTTTGACAATGAAAATAAGACATTCACACTAGCCTCACAGAAATCACTGAAATTTCTATTTGCTCTGTCAGCAAAAATCTGTATTTTATCTGCTTACCCCATTTGCCAAATCACTGCTTTCAAAGAGCTTCATGTATTCTTCACCCTTTGGTCATTGTCAATTCCACTATAACTCTTTTCAGTGAATGTCTTCAAAATGCTTAAGCACAACACTTTTGTTATCAGTTATAGCAATTTGAGACCTTGTGTCACAACCCCAGGTTACAATTCAGAGACACAATCAAAGTGAATTCAAACTTAGCAAACTCTAAGTACGTATTTCTATACCTCAGATAATTACAGAAGAAAACTGCCAGCCATGAAAATACAGAGGGAATGGAAGTGATTATCTTCTGCTCTTAATAGAGACATGAGAAAACATACAAACATTTGTTTGTTTGTTCATCTCAGTATGTAGCCACAAATAAGAATTATGTCGACTTTAATAACAAAAAGAAATGTCAAAAAGTTCTAGGTGGAAAACATTACAGAAAAAAGATGAAAAATCCTCTAAAATTACTCCACAGATATTAACAAAACTGAAGAAACATAACCACATATAAACAGACTTCACTATTCATAAAGGAAAACACAGATAGTAAGTGTATTTAGAGTATATTTATTGCAGGGGCAATAAAAAGTCAGAATTTCTGTATCTTCTCCACCTTCATTTAATGTACAGATGTAAATAAATATACCAAGAGCAGTATTCACTTCTCCAATCAATCCTTCCTTTCAAAGCAGTTTGATCAAGTTACGTATTTATCCTAATCTATCTCCTGTGCCTAAATATACTGGCAGTTGGTGGTAAAAACATGGGAAATTGAGGACAATAAAAATAAAATGTTATTTCTTACCTGCATGTTCCTCAGTAACTGGAAAATTTCCATGGTTCGAAATACAATGTCCTGCACAGTCTCTTGGCCAATTCGACAGAGAGAAGCTGTATTTACCTCCCTAGCTGCCTGAGCCTGTGTCCCTGAGAAGGCACCAGGCGGCATGCCTGCCCCAGCGAGAGGGGGAGTTGACATCTCTTGACGTTAATCAGTCCCACTATGTCAAGCTGCATAAAGAAGCTAAGGCTAAATGATTAAGTACTTGTTTGACTTTATTATAATAAACAAACTTCTGTACGGTGGCTATACCATTCCTTTTCCCCATAGGTGGTCCTTTCCCAGTTAACTGTGCAACCGATAAAAGACTGCTCAGTGCTGTGCTCTTTGGTTTGGGTACCGCTCCCCTAACCTGTACGGCCCCGCTGGGCAGCGGAACCAGAGGTGCTCCTCACACACACACCTCAGAATAGTCACCGGGAAGACACTGCTCCCACCCGTGGCAAGGCAGCCCTCCCCCCGGGCTCCGGGACCGGCATTTCTCCGGCTCCCCTCTCTCCGCCACAGGGACCGGCCACCTCTGAGGCAGCGCCTACCCGCCCCCCTGCCCGGGCGGCCAGGGCAGAGGTCCGGGCACAGGCCGTGCCGGAGAGCCCCGCAGACGCCTCCCGTCCCTCCGGGGCTGCAGGCCCCTCCCGGACAAGCAGACCCACCGATGCCTCCCCGGTTAGCACGGCTGCCCGAGGAGCCAGATGGAGTTACCGGGACAGGCTGCGACATGTTCTCCGCTCCCCCCACAGCGGCGCAGCCCCTGGCAGGCGGGGGGCCAGGACTGACCGCCCCCCGGGCGCCGCAGCCCCTCCCTGGAGACACCCGATTGGTAACAAGAGGCAACGAGGCCTCCCCTAAACACCCGCACTCCCCCGGGTGGCGGCCAGTGGCCGGGACCTTCCAGGACTCACCGGGACCGAGGCGCCGCGTTGCCCTGGAAACGCACAGGCGGAAGCACTCGGCGGCGCGACCTGCGGCGGAAGTGACGTCGCGGCCACCGCCGGGGCGGGACGGGCCGTGATGGGCCGAGGCGGGCGGCGGGATGGGCCTGGCCTGGCCTGGCCTGGGTGGAAGTGGGTCCCGTTCCGCCCCGCCCCGCCCCGCCCCATGCTGCGGCCCCCCCGCCGCGGGGAAACCCGCCTCTGCCCGCTGCGGGCTTTACGCGTGACCCGGGCCGTTTCTCTGGCTTGCTGAATCAAGTGAGGGCGTACGGGCAAGTCAGCGGTGAGGGGTATCTGCCCGGAGCCCCACGGGTGGCCGCTTGAGGTTGAAAAGCCAAAACGGTAGCAGGGTCTCACAAGTCACACCACCCCCGTAATGAAGGTGGGGATTTGGAGATGCCGGTTTTGGCAGGCCATGATGAGAAACTGCTGAGTTCTGCAAGGGTCTGCACTTGCACAGCTATTAACTTTGAAGGTGCACTACTACAAGTTCTTACATAGACACATTTTTGTTAGTTTAAAAATGCCTTACTGTATCTGAGTAGGTGGGTATGAAACACTTCTGTGCTGCTGGCCCTGTGTGCTTGTGGTACACCACTGTGATGGAATCGGTGTAGTTTCAAAGTAGAGATGAGGCCTCCTGTGTGAGGAGGAAGGAACGCCCTCAAAGCAGGCAGGATCTTTGAGGGCTGATATATAGGAATTGCCTACAAAGTAGTTCGTGCTTACAGTCTGTGTAATGAAAAAATTCTTCATATGCAAAAATCAGTACCAAAATTTCTCTTTTTTACAGTTGGTGTTATTTCTAGGACTCATTTGAGTGATTTTGACAATAAATACCTGAGAATGCTGATGAGGGCATTTATATATCTGCAGTTTCTTATGAATTCTTAGGAAGTACAGTTTTAAAGCAGTTGTGTTATATTAAAACTGATGTTATGAATGTTTTGTATGAAATGTATTGCATTTGTAATGTAAAAATAAATCAGAAGTTTGACGCATGATGTTCAGCCTTTGTTAAAGAAAGAAGAAAGCAGTGAAGGAACATTCAGGGACAGAACCATTCAAACTTGCTGTGAGAAGCATTTTGCTGCAGAAAATATTTTTACCCGAGAAACAGATTAATGAGGGGAAACACCACCCCTTTCTTTAAGTGGAAGCTTTTTGCTGCCTGGCTAAATTCTCTCCAGCATGCTGCTTTAGCCAAGGCCCAATATAAATAATTACAAAGTATTTCAACAAAGATCATAGCATAAAAGATACAAAAGTGGTTTCTTAAACGGATAGAAGAAAACATTTCATAAAAATAAGAGGGGGATATTTTCAGACAGCAGCAGAACATCCCGTGGTGTCTGGCTTGACAATACTTGGGAAGAGCAGCCCCCGGCGAACTTCTGAGGGCTTGTGTGAGGATTTGCGTCTCGGTTCTCTGTACATTAAGGAAATGATGCAAGAACAGTTCAAGACGTGAGCACAAAGGATAATGCTTTCTTCTTCTGATTTTGTACCCACGAGCTCAGTTCACACTGCTTATCTTGCTGCCCCAAATCTGACGGCGTGAGAGTAATGAGCGATTCAGACCACCTACTGTTCAGGGCTGCCAGACACAGACTCCATGCGCAGTCATATCCTGAAGTATATGACTGCCACATACAGGAGGGAGTTGAAATGCATAGCCAAGTCTGTATGCAAAGGGTGCTGAACAATGTTGCTAGGAGGCCTAATGTTGTTCATTGACAATCTGTGGAACTATCTAAATGTGATTTTTTGCTCTTAGACAAAGGAATCTCCTTTTAGATAAGGAATGGGGTTTTTTTTGTTGTTTAAATGAGAAAAAGATAGATATATATTTTGCTTTTTAAAAGCAATCCGTTAAGCAGTCATTGTCTGGCTTCAGTTTGGGCCAAGTGCTTTCATCTGGAAGGTGTCCAAATCAGAGTTCATCTTTCACATCCATTTCAATTTCTGTGGTATCACTTTGGGTGGTGTCTTAGGATGCTGCAGTCTTTATTGTTGGGTTGTAGAGAAGCTACCAAAAAAAACCCAATAAAGAGCATATGCATAATATTCTAGTCCAATCAAATTTAACCCAAATTTGAAATTAGGACTCTTCCAAAAAAAGTAACTACTTCAGTGATTATCATTTTCACAGTAGAAATGGCTCTATCAGGAAAGCAAAAGTCCTCAGAAGTGAGGCAAGACGATAATTGTTACTTTTGTTTAAACAATTTTCTGTAAATCAGTTGATGTGTTTACAAGGCAATGTGCATCATTCTGTTTAAAAATAAACAGACTGGTGGAATTCTTGGATCATACTCTCTTTTCCTGGAATAACGAAGAGTGTACTTCCTCCCAAGTCTCCTCACGCTATTCCTTAGAAGCAGAGCTTTGATGCTGCTCCGAGGGTGACAGATGGGCTCAGGGGAAATGTGTTAACCAGGAAAGGACTTTCATTCTCAGTCCTGTCCCATTTCAGTGTTTATGTGTGGATTTGAGGAGAAATAACAGGACTTTGTGGAACCTTTGCCAACAATAAACAGACAAGGTGCAATTTTGCTGTTACCAGTCTGTGATAGATAGCAGCACGGCACGTAACTTTTTTAGTATGTGGCCAACACAGACAGTTAAGCGGGGTGGCGTTTAATTCAGCAGAGACTACATTTACAGGGCAGAGAGGAGGCAGTTAAGGACTGTGATTAGGCGAGGTGGATTGTGGGTTTGGGTTTTTTTGTGTGGTGTGGGGTTTTTTGCAATAGTGTTTTCCACATTCAGAAGGGTATTTTCATGAACTACGACAGCAGCCATTTAAAGGGAGCAGCATCGCCTATGGTGGTGCTAGATAAGATAGGATAAATCAGGTAGGGTCAGAGCCCAGAGCATCAGCAGCAAAGGGCTCTGATTCTGTTGCACAGCCCTTTGGTGCTGCAGGTGGTAGAAGGACAACAAGGGAGCAAGACAGAAAGGGTTCAGCCTCCCTGCTTCCTTCTTTTCTCCTTCATCTTCTATATACCCATATGCAAACTTGTCTATACTTGCTATGTGTTGTTGGCACCTTCTGCTGGGGCACAGAGAAGCAGAAGTGTCATGCCTGATGGGTTTCATACAGGTAGTAACCAGCTTCAGTGGTGTACCGTAGCCCAGCATCTGGACATTCACAGAGTGGTCAGCAAAAAATGATCTGTAAAACTCTGATTTCAGAACGGCCTTATGTGGTGGGGTGGCTGCCAGGTGCCCACCAAGCCATTCCCTCACTCCCCCTCCTCAGCAGGACAGGAGGAGAAAATAAGTTTAAAAACTCATAGCTTGATATAAAGGCAGCTTAATGAAAGAAAGCAAAGGGTGCGTGCAGAAGCATGGTCCTGCCATGGACTGATCCAGCCAGCACTGGAACTCATGTCCTCTTACAGTACAGATCCTGTCGGGACCTGCGTTGCCTCCATAACTCAGAGTCGCATCCATTTCCCATAACAGGAAAAGCGTTAGCAGGTGATAGGGGAGTCAAGCCAAGTGTGGTGGTTCAGTGTACATTTCATGGTCTTAAAGTGTGATGTAGCTTTTTGGTTCTTTTGCAGTGGATCCTACATACCCATTTCTTGATCTTGAAAGGAATATCACCAATTCTCTGCTTCTCTAAAATTTCCTTCTTGACTTTCAGCTTGGAAATGTTGCCCTTGGCTGATTTCATGTTCTTTAAACACCAAAGAACTAGTTTCACGTTCACTGCTTTTGTTGAAACGTCCTTCCCCGCGTTTTACATGATGGGCCGTTATGCCCAGCAGTTGGTACTCTCACTGTAGCTGTCACAGAAGAAAAAGAAAGAAATAACAAGAAGCCCTCAGTCTTCTTCCAGGGTATCCCAATGTAGAAGTCTCATCCTTATAATCTTTCTGGTTTTGCAGTCGCTCAGTTGTTTGTCTCCAAAGAGATATCTGAGAGTACCAACATAATTTCAACATTGTGACTTTAGACCCAAGCCCACAAGCAGACGTATCATGTCTTCTTTTGGTCTCTTGCTACAGAGGCCTCTCCTGCAGCCTCGTGCTGTATTGGTGCTTCAAATGCTGACATTGAAAATTATTCAAGCACAACATTACCAAGTTTTTCTTCTCACCCCAAAATAGCTGTGGGCAGCCTGTGACTTCTTGTACTGGACATTCAGATATTTCCCCTGGTCCTATTTTTCCTGAGCAAATGCTATCTTGTGGGACTAGCTGGTTGGACAAGGAGGCATTCCAAATTGCAGTTTATATAAACTGTATGTCTTCATCAGCCAGACGTGCATTAATGATGCCTGTGGATGAATTTTCAGCATGCTTGTCTGATGGCTTCTCCTGGGGCTTGCACAAAAATGGCTTGGAAATGGAACATTTGCAAAGAAGCGGATGCTGGCAAAAGAAAGCATTACAATGAGATGTAAAATATGTGCACTGTAATTTATACAGGCAAGTAGCTTCTGGAAAACTTGACCTCTGGCCAGTAGAGGACAGAAACATATCCAAAGAGACCACCGAAGCAGTGACTGGTACCCAGTGGGACAGAGATGGAGGGACTAATTATGTTTTTGCAGCTGTTACACCAATACTAGAAGTATGTTGGTGACAAATGACTTTGTGGTGGACAGCACAGTAGTTAATACTGGGGAAAAGCTGGTCTGCCCTGTGGTTTGACTGCTTTATGTGCTATTAGCATTATAAGCAGGAGAGCAAGGGTGGGTTTTCTCTTCAGGGGTCATTGCTGGTATGCAGTTTCCCACTGTTGCTCCACAGTTGGAGGCACAGTTCTCATTAAGGTGTTGACAGATTATATTCCTGTGACTCACACCATAGTAGGAGAGAGAGAGATCCTGTGCTATTTCTTTCCCAAAACATGTCCTAGTTATGTGAGAGGGATCCATGCTGTGCTCTGTAGCATGTGGGTTTTTTCCTAGACCTTGAACGGCTTAGCAGCCTGGGGTTTATCTCTTCATCTGCCTCTATTAATGTTTTATTTCTCCCTCTGACTACAAAACCTTCATAGCAGGTGAAGACTTTCTCTTTGACTTTACAGGAACAAGCCCACCCCACCGCCCTTTGGGGGGCACTGGCCACCAGTCAGCTGACTGCAAAGAATATCTGTATTCCTGAAGCATTGTAAGCCTCATCATTGTTTCTTTAATCTATGGCAAGAGATGTTTTCTTTCACCTTAACTTCATTCTTATGAGCAAAATTAATTGTGATTTATTCAGTGTCAATCAAATTAGATTATCTAGTCTCCTTTCTTATTTACAGGTTCTACAACCTTTCCTGAATGTGAATCAGACATTGAACGGAAACATGAATGGCATGTAAAACAGGTATTAACAAGGTGGTAAGATCAGCCCTTCTGGTGCTACAAATCTGGTCCTGGGAGGTTTGGTTTTTTTTGCATTCTGGTCAGTAGCTCCCCTATGCATGTAACCATTCATTAACTCATTCTGTCTCCTTCAGTCCCTCTTTTGGACATTCATTCACATAATCTATTCATCCTAAAGTGTGTTTTGCTTGTCTTGTTTTCTTATTGGTAGCTTTAGAATGATTTAAACGAAACCAGACATACATTATTTAGTAGTGTCAGATACATTATGGTAGCAACAGAAGACTCCAGGCAAGAGTATAACCTCATTCTGCTGTGCAACTACGGAGGAAAAGGGTCCTTGCCCTGGATGGTTTACAATTCAGAGATTGTGTATTTCACAGCAAAGAAGAAGAAAGATTGAAAAGGGACCTAATAGTTTTTGGATAAGGAAGTTGGAGTGTCCTAATTTACCATTGTCATCAGCAGTATAGACGGTAACACAGGAAAAGTTACAAGGGCATGAAAGATATATAGTGTACATCATGTCCACAAAAGCTATCATCTCTCGATGTAAGTCAAACGCCACTTGTGTCTTCCCAATGATATAAGACCGTGAACTAGGGAATGGAATAATAGTTAGGAAAAAAGCATAGCTGGAGGCAGATGTTTGAACACAAATCATCTCTCTACACTGATGCATTGTTGTGGGGTTCCTGGATTGAATCATTGACATTATTTACGCAAAACTTCTGGCCACATTTCCTCTGTGCAATATTACGAGCAATACATTACAGAATGGAGGATGTCCTCTAGTTCCCCAGAGTTTTCTGTCCTGTTCCTATATAACCTTCTAGATGTATATCACAATTACTAGAAGCAGTATATTTCTCATTATAACCTGGAATCTAAATACAACATCTGGCCATTTTTACTGACCGCATTCCCAGCCAGTGCAGGCTACAATGACGGCAAAATCCATAATCTTTCCTGATCTGTACTAATTGCACATTAGATTTCAGGCTTTTTTTTCTTGAACATTGACTATCCTAATTTTGTTACGGAGTGTTGGAAAGTGTTTTGTAACTTGTAGGGTGCGCTGTGTGTGAAACAGATGTTCAGTAGGCTTTATATGACTGCAACTGTGCTAATAAATGTTCATCAGACTGTTCTCTGCGTGCAAGTCCAGTTGCCGTGGAACAGCCCAACCCAGCTCTTTTAACCTTTGCGGAAGGGTAGCACATGCTGCCTGCTGAGAGTGATTGCTGTCTTCTGTTAATTCCCAGGATGCTGGTGGCAGAGCGCTAGCTGACCAGGGTAGTCTGCTCTTTTTTTTGCAATGCGGTTTTACCAGCGAGTACGTCCACAATAATTGCCTTTTTTCCTTTGTCCTTATGACCAGTAACTTTTAAATGCAAAATGTGATGGAAGAGAAGAGAGCTACTAAAGAAAAAACTTTGTAATCTATGTAATTTTATGAGGATAATGGAATTTGGCTGAGTTGTTTGGATTTTTTTAATTGTTATAGGAGCTCTTTTAACGTGAAATGTGGCATGAGCAAGTGCTGTCTCCTTGAGCTGTGTGAAGTGAGTGAGAAGTCTGGTGTTGCTTCAGTTTCACAAGTTTGTCAGAATCTGGAACAAGGCTTTTCCTGAAATGAAGATGATAATTAGTGATCTGAGATCTAAGCATGTTCTGAGCTTACAACTCAAAACTGCTTATTAGCAGAGTGAGTGTTCTGTCAAATGTGGTGTGACAGCATGAGGGTCTCTGAACGTGGTAGTGCATGGAGAATTCAGGGAATTCCTGCTTTGGATGGGAACAACATTACTTTTAGTCATTTGTGAGTAGAGACTCGACCACAGCTTGTAGCAATGCTTTAGCTGAAAATAATGACAACGAAAGGAAGAAAGGAGTGTCAGCCGCACAGAGCTCAACTATCAGTCTCTGTGCTGCTGTAGCAGGCTGTTGCAGATGCGTGTTACAGCCATGTTCCTTTGAAAGGAGCTGCCATAGACTTGCTGTTGATGGTGCTTTAACAGGGACATCAGAGGAGCTTTAACAGGGACAGCAGAGGAGCTTTAACAGGGACAGAAAACTCTCCTGGCTGCTTCTGTCATTACAGATACGTGAACAGCAAGGATGCAGGCAGAGAAATTGTAAGGGTGGAGAGGCAGAATACATTAAAGTTACGTGGTACCATAGCAAATGGTTCTGAGAAAATCCAACTGTTTTTAAACAATGCAATGAATTCTCAAAGAAAATGAAAAAAAAAAAAAAGCACAAGTCCCCACTCACATAAAGCCCTGCTACCAGGTCCTCCAAGGGGATCTTCAGATCTGCAGAAGTAGTGAAGTCTTTGGGCGTTAGTGGGTGACATGATATTGGTTTTACTTGCTCTGGTGATGCTGACAAATCACCTTGGCTCCATCACTGAATGCTGTGACTGTTGCAGCAGACTGTTACCATGGTGTCCCTCCATCCTGCAGCTCAGAGCAACCATCATGAGGCCCTTCAGCTGCAATTGCCTGCTTCCTGTAAGGCAGGAAGGTTTGGTCTGGATTTTAAAAGAGCAAGTAAAAAAAAAAAAAAGACCATAAATTTAGATCTTACAAAACCAAACTATGCTAAAAATCAATAAAGATGTTTCCAGCATGTATTTTCATTATTTAGAGAGAACTGAATATTGAGCTGTTTGGTGATACCAAACAAAACTGGTTAAAATATTCTCCTCATTCCCATCTCCTTCCACCTCATTTCCAGTGACTCCAGAAAAGTGATGAAAATTGGGTTTGTTTATTTTTGATTGTTTTTTTACATCTGAAATGTGTGGGGCAGGGGGTAAGTGTCGTTTTGCAGGTGCTCATCTTTTGATATATGATGTGAGGAGTAGCTACAGGTGTTTTCAGTAAACTGAATAGAAGCTTGTAATTGAATGAAAGTTTTTGATGGAAAATTTTGTGCCAGCACAATCTGAATGACATATCACATAGCGTTGTGCTAATAATAAGAAAAGAAACCTGAAGTGAAACAGACCAGAAAGTGGCAACGTGAAAAGGGGAAGCTGACTAATTAGTTAGATTGCTCAAGCAAAAAAAAAAAAAACTACAACAAAGCAGGACAACAAAACACCCTTACATTTACTATTTATTGTTCAACCAGACATTTGAAAACTCTTCCATTTTAGTACTATAAGTGCATTGTTGGCACACGTGACAAGTATTGTAGCTTTGGGGTTAAGAAGTGGGACCTTTAAAAAACATTGTTTTAACCAATACTAACCCTTTAAAATAAGCCTTTTTAAAAAGCATTAGCAAATACCACTTGTGGCTATGTACAAAAAAAAGACTCAGATATGACAATGGGTGTGCACTCTGGGTATGTTGCTGGTAACAATAATAATCATGCATCACTGTAAAAGAGAAAAGATGAAAGTAATGTATACCTAGAAGAGTAGAAGATATTCTGCAAGGAGCAGTACATTATTGTAGACTTCTTTTTCTATTTTCAATTTCTAGAGGTATTATCCTTAGCTCTCATTGCTTGAGCTGATGATCTTCAGGACCATATGTCTGTTTCTCACGTGCAGGTGCCAAATTACTGAGTAGAAAAAGGCATATATAAATAATAGAGAAAAGGATTATATTTTTTTTTTAAGTCAGAAAAGTCTGTGAAATCCTTTTTGCAGCCTTTACAGAATGAAAGTCTGAGTCCGGTTAGAGTGCTTACACATAAAATCTGTGTCCTGATGCTACTTCTGCAGCTGAGATTAAATGAAATTTTATTTTAATTTAGAATTTACCAGTATGTGTTCCACACACTATAGGAGTGCACTTCCCTTGGACCAGTAAATATGTATCTTTCAAATATTCTTTTTTGTTCGGTCAGCCTGTGCGCATCTTCCTACCAGAGACACAACTCTGCCATCCCATCTTTCTTCTAAATCTTAATATTTAATGATAGAAATGTACTTAGGAATGCTGCTTCCATTCATGCCAAAAATGACACAGCAAACATACGGTATTAAGAGGGCATGGGAAAGGGTCCTTCAGCAGCTGATATCTGCTGAGTAATAGCTGCAGGCATGAGGAGAATTAAAAGCTTCTCCTCAAGCATGAAAAGAAGAAAACTACAGTCCAAGGGTCAAGTCAGTGTTTCATCATTTGTCATTTAAGTTGAACTGATTTTTCACATCCATATCCTCCAACAACATGAAATGTGAAGTCTTCTAAATAAGTGACTTATCTTTTGTCTATATGGCACTATATGACAGCAGTGGCAGTATCTAGTGATTCATGTTTTTGGGGAAGTGGATAACAGGAGGAAAAAAGTACATATTGGTGTTGATGGAAATTGTCATGGTTCCACTCACATCAAAGAGCCAGCTATCAAGTGGCAGAGCACATTTAATGAGTTGAGGATCTGTGCCATCCTGTGTTTTATTAACTGACAATCATGACTGAAAACTAATGAGAGCAATGCTTAAGAAAATTGATTCACACAAATTCAAAATGTGAACTGCAGAATTTAAGTCTTGGTTTGGGAGACTTGAGAATGTGGGATTGGCAAACTTGGTCCAGCCCTCAGTAAATATAAAGGATGATTTCTAAGATGCGTATCTTGGCTGGGATAACTATTTGAAACCAGACTGAGAGCATATTCTTCCTGTATTATCTAGCTAACAGAACTTTAGTGGGAGAATTGTCATTTTTTACCAGGCACCTAACCACTAGTGGGATCCTACTAAAGTTTGACAGAGAAAAGTCTTTCTCTATTTTTAATTTCTTTTATTTTAATTGTTTTAACGGTTAAAATTCTTCAGAATAAATTAGCCCCATAGTTCAGCCTTCCATGACCAATAGACTTTAGAAGTTGTAATATATCAGCTAAATTAATTAACACCAGCCCAAGTAATATATTTCAGATGTTAATCACATCTACGGCTAAATGGGAAAAACTCACATTAGGGACAGGACTATAGCTTCTGAAGTAAAGGAAAAGGCTGCATTAAATCATTAATAGCCTAAACATCAGGTCTGAAATAACAATGCTTCTCAGACTCATAATCCCAGAGTGACAGACAATCTTTCATCCTTCTGGAGTAAATAGACTAGAAATTGGTAGATTGCTAGGTCTTGGTCTTTAACATTAGAATTTAAGTAAAAATATGTTTGTTTCCTATGAACAGTACAGATCTTATGGGAAGGGTGAGGTTTAGTTCATCCAATTTGCTGTTGTTTTTACCAGTTTTTATCTTCATATCCTTCACCCCACTTTGATTTTTCAGTGGTGCAGTAAGTGTACCACAGGAAGGACATGGGAACTCCAAGGGCAGGGATCCAGGCTAATGGTGGTGCTGGCGGCTGTTGTACTGAAAATACTGAAATAATGCTGCATCCAAACAGAGGTTAATGAATCTGGTAAACCGCTTTAGAGAACATGTTGATATTTTTGTACCGTGTGTATACAAAATTGTTTATGTTGAGTAATAGATGATGCTGTTGCATCACTCCAGCTGCACATCCACATGGTGGTTTAGTTTTTGGAGGGAACTCCAAACTCGGTTTCCATCAACATGCAAATGCTTTTGAGGTCCCATAATATAGACATAAGTGATGGATGCAAACACATACAATCCTTAATACCCAGGACTGCACCTGAATCCCTCCCAGCTGGGCACCTTTCCCCATTGTTCAGGGCCGTATTAAGGTCAGTGGAAGGCAGCAGTCTTATTTTCACATGTGGTCTGAGGGAACAAAGTCAGGTTCTTACTGGGATGCTTTTGGCAGATCCTTCTCCTGACCTTAGTTTCCTGTCATGTCCAAGAGGGGCAGTAATTAGTGTCTCTCTTTGTTTGTATCCAGTCTCTCTATGTAATCTACTTAAAAAGCTTCAGTGACCATTTCCACACTAACTATTCATAAGTCTACCTTAATGAATCCCTCATCTCAGCTGGTTTTATTGGCTCTCATCCAGGGAAGTACTTAAGCATGTGCTTAGCTTTGAGTTTATTGATAGCCCAAACTTGGGCCACCATCATACTTTGGAGACCTGTCAAAATAATAACTAATTTTATTATTGAAATTGCTGTGCTTTGTACTGTAAGGCTGACACAAAAATCAGATTAGTATTGACCCTTCTAAATAAGGGATGTTAGAAAGTCATTCAGCACATAAGTGATTTCTGAAAAACTGAAGAAACAGACAACACTAATAAATTTAAAATGAGTTATATGTGGCTGAATGTCACATCTTAACAATATATGCAATACACAAGTCTATATTTAGGAGACTGTGTTTATAAAGACATATGAACCATATAAGTTGATATTATAAATTCTGTATCGCATGTTAAATGTCTATGTGTGTGTATGTCTGCATCAGTTTGTATGTAGCTGTGTACATCTACCCAGTTATTGTTGTATTGTAAACCATCGTATTCAAAACGTAGATGAGGAAAATAATTCTTTTTGACCTCCTATGTATTGTAACTGCTTGACTAAAATTCTGAGAATTATCTGAAGAAGACTGTTTGCCCATCTGTCTTCACAGTAGGAGAACGATAGCAGCTCGTGTCTTGTCTTGTCTGTTGGTTATTTAGTAAATGTCAGCAGTATAATTGGTCTATAGGAACTGTGCTACTGCTGGTACTGATATATATATATACACACCACAAGAAGATGGCAATGTATACCGGTGTGTTTATACTAGGGAGAACATTTTCAGAATGAACTTAACTGAAGTGTTCCTTAGCTGAAGGAGAAAGGAAAAGTAGAAAATAACTTCAGACGAAATGTTCCTTAGGCACAGATAGGATCCTCATTTGACCGTATATGGCAAGACCTAAATTTGAACACAGCCTTCATATGAGCGTGAGAGCCAGGAACAGATTGGCTTCCTGGCGAAAAGTGAGTGAATTGCTTCAGCAGCCTCTCCTCATTATGTTGTTCCTGATGCTGTAAACTTTTTGATAGTGATAATTGCTGCTTCTGGATTCATAAATATTCTCAACATTGGATCAAGGGTAGAGATCTGCCCAGGCCAAATTGCCTGGGCCTCCTGATCCTTGTGACGTTAGCAAGTCGCAAGACATGAACTGGAGGAATCATCTTCCTTACCATCTGATTTAAAGGGTGAACCGAAAGCTGGTGGGGAATTGTAAGCTGTGGTAGATAAATCCAAACAATTTTGGGTCTGTTCTTAGGAAACAACACTCAGCTAACTTAATAATGTGTTATATGGGTATTTCTGAATTCTAGGTATTCAAAACAAGATGCTGGTTGTGGATGTGAATGACATATTTATCCTCAATTTTCATAATCGTTGGAATCAAAAAAGTTCAATTCCACATGCCTCTGATCACCTTGTGGCTTTCTCCTGCTTAAAATCTTAATATGTCAAGATGACAAAGTATAAGGTTGGAAGGTGAAAGTGATCAGAGTGAAGGTAGTTAGCAGTCCAGATAATTGCATGTGTTTGAATGCTGAATCTATACTGTGATACTATCTATACAATGAAGCTATACTGTTATAATAACAAATTCAGCAAACATGAAATATGAAATATTTGCAGAATAGAAGCTGAATATAGGCAAAATTGAAAGGTTATTGAAAATCATTCTCAAGTAGTCATCCTACTGGCTCACAGAAGAAAGCTAGATGGATATGGCTGACTGCTGGCAGGGCTCTGCACCCTGGAGATGCCTGTGGAGGATGGCTGTGTCCTCCTCTATTTGGCCTGAGCAGTGGTGTTGCAACCTTTCCTGCATTCAATGCACACACAGTCCCTCTTATGTATAGTTGGACACTTTTCAAATACAGAATAAGAGCATTATAATGTTTTATATTCTGAACAAAGATAGCTGGTAGCAGATGGAATAAGGGCATGGTTGTTATTACCATATTAGAGATCTGGGATGGAGCGTGGGTAGTGATAGGATTTCCTTGTAAGTATTAGTCATCTGGAGGCTGTAATGTGCAGACTAACCCTGTTATCCAGACTTTCCCATTAGTCAAAGGAGAGTGAAAGACGCCTGCAGAGGATGGTGTCCCCAGGACCCCTGGCGGTGTTTCTCTCTTGAGTGTAGAGAACAGCTTAGACTGGGAAGCTGAGTCAGGAAAGGCAAACCCCATTCCCAGGGACAGTAGCAAACTTCCCGGAGAAGTTTTTGGCATAGTTAAAAATTGGAAGCAGATGTCCAATATCTAGTGTTTTGAGTGCAATGCTGTTTTTTATTTTTAAAGACGAATGTTTGGTGACGAAGAAGGATGGAAGCCTCCTGCTGAGCCGAAATGGAGGGTCATCAGTGTAGATCTGAAGCTTATTCCTGAGAAATCATATCCATTTCAGAGATTTTAAATTAATCTGAAGGCTGTAGGGAAAGTGAAGAAGTGAAAATGTGTGAGGCAGACAAAGTGTGATTAGTTAGCAGACAAGCACGTTCTAATTGCAGTGGAGAGGTGGATGTGACAAAACAGACCATCCTCCTCATCTTGCAAAGATGGCCTACTGTGCCGTGTTGACAATGACAGATAAAGGAGTGTCATTTAAAATAATATAAATTGAGAAGCAGTCACTTTGTGGGTCTGACTGATGAAGCCACCCAGAAAGTAAGACCTCCTCCAAAGGGGATTAGTGATTGAAACACAAAACTTGGTGTCCTCCAAAGGTTCACAAAGGTGAAAGGCCGTCATACCGAAGGAAAAATGGCACTTTGCTACTTAGTCTCTGTTCTCAGGATGAATTGCAGGCAAGGGAAAGGAGAGTGAGGATGTCAAAGAATGAAATGTCAATAAAAGGGTAAGAAAAGGAAAAGAATTACAAAACCATTTTACGTTCATTTGTGATAAAATAGAACCTATTTACAGACATGTCTATGGCAACCTTCTTTCATCTGAAAAACCTTATAGTCCTGCGTCAGCTGAAGTTAACAGGATTCATATCTGAGTAAGATTTGATTTTTATACAGGAACATTTTCTTTGATATCATTGTATTTGTTTTCTGGCACCGTCTGCCCTGCCATATACTTAAATTTAATTTTCTTTTCTGTGGAACAGGTTTTTTCACTACTTATATCATAGATGTTTCCCTCCACAGAGCAGCTGCCAGTCCCCATATGCAGTACGGATCCGTGCATGGGTACCCCAGTTCAGTCCAGCAAGGGTCCTTAAATGCAATATTCCCTTTACAGGGTGTCGCTGGCAGCTCTTTTGAACTCTGCCACTCATCACTGGAATGGGGACTTCACTTAAGATGCCCACTGTGGTCTTCACAGCCACTGTAGGCTCTTCACTTTTCTTGCACCACAAGAAGAGGAAAGTGTGTAGGTAACTCTGCGTTACTCTGACATGAAAGCTAGTATTTTCAATGAGGTGATCAGGGAGATAGTAGAATTCACAGTAGGGAGTCCATGTGCATACAAAGAGAAAGCAATATGCCAAAAAAGCTGCTTAAATACAACCATCTAGCATAGATGAGACAACAGGAGCTAGTGACCTGAATTACCTCATGCAGTAGGGGCCATGGGGATTTTGTTTCTATCGATGTCATCACCTATAGCTTGTCCAGCCTTTGTTTCACATCCCCCACCTTGCCCCATAAAAGGCTTAATCTGTCTCAATGATATCTTTAAAGTGACTAATGATGTAGTTTGATTAAATAATAATATACCCAGCCTCAAATCTCTTTCAGGAAGTGCCAAGTGCTCATCTCTAAACATACTAGCTTTTTGTATGCTGGTGGTCGAAGATTCTCAAATCAGGTAATTCTAAAAGCTGAGCCACCTCTAAGAGTTACGGCCTTAGTCTGATGTTTTTGAACATTTGAAACGTCATCTCTGGGTTTAGTTCATCTAGTGCTAAACAAAGGATAATACAGTTTGTGTTGTTTAATGTGTTTGCATTATTTACCAGATGCACCTGGCAAAAGCCCGTGCATCCCTTGCACCTCCTAGCAGTGCACTTTCAGTCCTGGTCAGGTAAGGGATTCAGTTTCCATTCCCACGCTCCCTGTATTGACAGATTATTTCAGATGAAAGAGACAAAGCAAAGAGAACAGGAGTTCAGACAAGCAGCTTGGAACGACAAGGGATGCACGTTGCCAAATGCCCAATCTATCACCATTAGCATCACTGAATCCAACATCTTTCTGCACTTTTGAATCATCATGAGCTTTATATACCCCCTCTCCTCCCCCAGTTTCCAAATCTCTTTGTTGGCCTGTATCATTTTTCTTTCTAGTGGATATTATTTTCTTGGGTTTTTCTTTGCTTCCACACATATCTTTATGCAAGTCAGAAAAGATGTTTTGTCACCTGCAGCTAAGCTGCCAACTGAAACTGGCTGGCGTGTGCACATTAGGCCAGGAATCTGCAAGCTTCACTGGCTGCTAATAAAGTGGCAGATTGATGTTAAGATTGTCTGACTTTTAAGTCCCTATATATAGAGTCAGCCTTGTTAGCCTTATTATTTATTTATATAGCACTAAAGGTATATGTGGCACTTTACTAACAAATGAGGAGATGAAGTCCCAACACTGAGCCACTTATAGTCTAGTTTAGATTGGCTATGATGTATAAAAGATGAGTGGGAACATGCAGGAGTTGGGGCAAATAGCACTGTGGAGGAACTGAGTCATGTAAGGCTCCATGAAAGCAGCAGGGATTTAACGCTGGTGGCTTTAAGGACATCCTTCATGGTGACTGTGGGTAAGTATTTGGACTGCAGCTCCAGAGATCTGAATTTAACAGCTAAGCCTTCAACAGATCAAGCCTTAACAGTGCAGAATGTGAACTGCTGTTATGCTTCAAAATAAGGTCTTAACTATATGCTTAGTTTTAACTTTTGGCATCTTGACTTCAGTGGGCCTGTGCCAGCTTACATCAGCTGAGGATCTCTCCCTAAAAATAGAAAAACACAAGCTACCTACCTTAGCTGAGTTCTGAAGATACATCTGCAAACATTTGTGCTGTTTTGTCTGATGTCACTAGGGCTTATTTGTAATTTATCTGGCAGTAGAAGGTGGAATGTGCCTCGCATCCCATTTCCAGGAGAGGTATGTCGGAGATTAATCAGTGTTAACGTACTTCTTTTGAGCCTTGAAGTGCATTTTCTTCTGCTGTTGTACAAAACACACAAACAATTTCAACTCAATTTTTTTTCTCTTGACTTGTTGACAAAGCAATGAGCCAGCTCTAGCGCTGATCTGTAAGGTATGCAGGCATTCTTTTCAGCAGGCGAAGGATTTGTTTATGACAACCTGTTATTCTTATCCCATTGTTCCACTTTCTGCCTTATCTGTTGATGCTTCTTTCTTCACATTAGACATTCGTTGCTGGTGGGCTGTGTTATCAAGTGCTCTAGGACATCTTAGCCAAGGGATGCATCTCTCTTGAGTAGCGTGTCAGAGGGATCTTCAAAGAAGTCTTAACAAAGGATCCATTTGAAGGCAAGAAAAGTCTGGCCATTTTAACTATTCTTCCTTTTGATCTCTGAAAATAGATTGTGAATGTGACTGCTCTGTATTTTCCTGTCGGGTCCCTTGACTCTTTTTCTAAAAGGTTATGTTAGTTACTTTCTTGTCCAAAGGGACTCTTTCCTGTACTAAGCGCATTTCTGAAAATGTCAGCTGAAACTCCCCTGCCTCCTATTCTTGTTTGTTTTTAATATTCTTAGTTTCATATTACCTGAATATTAGAACGCCATCGATTTTCAGATCTTCGAACTTTTCAGAGAAGTTCGGTGCTATTGAATGTCTTGTTTGTCCTCATCATTTTGCTGTGTGACAGCAGAAGTCATTCATTCACCTTTTGCGTTTCAGAACACAGCTTATCACTTCATCACTACTGCTGTCTGCTCCTCTGCAGCCCCCCCGCCCTTGTGCAACAAACAGGCTTGAAAATCTATTTACCAAACTTTAGTTCTCTTCCTGTTTCTTTGCTTTAATTTTTGCTGCTTTAATTAAAAAGCAATGACCTATTGCTTTAACTCTGTCTCAAGGTAGTCTGAAATAGAATTTACTGTTTAAGACTCATAAGCAGAATCAACTTCCTTTCAGTTTTAGTAGCTTTTGTCTATAAATTGCCTGCTGTTGTTGAATTAGTGTAGCTAGAGCTGTACAGGAATTGAATTACTGCAGATTTTCATTTTTCTTCTAAATTATGAATAAAAATGGCAAATTAAAAAATTCCACAAATAAAAATATTTCAGTCTTGGTCAGATGACACATTTCTTTCCACTAAAATCAGAAATTTAACATCATTTTTGACTTTCTAAATTCTCCAGAATTTGAAGATAAAATGCATTTAAAGATCTGAGTAATTTGAAAAGGGAAACTAATGTATTTATTGCTCCAAATAGGAAAAGTTCAATTTTTACATTGTATCCAGGCTTTGCTTTTTTCTTAATTGCACCATCTGGTCTAATAAAATATGTTACATCTTCTTGCAAACTGATTCAGTGATGGATATGGGTAACTTTTACATATTTAAAAATCCTAGCTGGTTCAGTGTTTATAAAATTGTTATAGTTTTATCTGTGTGATAATCGGAATGACTAGTGTTAAGAAAGGTGAGAAAGAGAGATGGATGTCATAAAAGATGCAGGAGTGTTAGTGAGGGAGGCTGTACCAGAATGTGGGAACTTCAGAATTAAGACTAAAATGGCTGCAGGGATACATGCAAATGTGTTTGCTTCTCTAAAATCTAAATACTAATGTGGCTTTCTTGTCAGGACTTTTTATTAACTGTTTTCAAGATGGCTGGTTATAGCATCTGATGGGAGAATCTCTTGATGGCTGTAATCTGCCGCTTTACTCCAGTCAGGTGCTTCCCTGGGACTGCTCTATTCCATTTCTTCCCGCTTCAGACATTGGAAACAACATATCAGTGATCTACATGGGTGAAGTGGTTAATCCATCCAGAAGGGAACCGAGAAAGATGGGAGGAATTTTAATGCAAGATTTATTGTTCGTAATAATAATAACAGTAATAATAATAATAAAGTTCATGCTGTTCATCTTTTTTTTATTGTGGCCTTCCAGTCAACCTGGAGCTGATTCCTAGTCGAGTAAATTATAATAGTCATCAGTTTATACAGGTGAAATTAGAGAGACACACAAGAAAATCAATGTGTGAAACTGAAACATAGTATGAGACTTGGCATCTTCAATAAGAGACAGTTTTGCCTTGTGCTTCTTTGCATATGTATGTTCAGAGGGAAAGAAATGATGAAGAGAAATAGTTTTCCACTTTGCCATGGAGAGTTTGACACAATCCCAAAATGACAGCAGAGATGAAAGCTGAACAGATACCGGCCTGATTTCTAGGATTCATCGTAGCTCTGCACAGTGTAACCAGAGCACATAGAGCCTGGAGTGACTATTTTAATCCAAGTAGCCTTGGGCTTGCAACTTGTACATCAGAGCTCTACCTTTGCTGTGGATTAGTTAATATCTTGAAGACATTTGGAAGTACCATCGTTCCCATACCTTAAATTAGGTATCATTTTGCTATTCACAGCTTCATATTATATCATTTTGTCTCATTCCTATGCAGTTATTTTTAAAGAGAAGACAATCCCAGACAGTAACACTCATCAGCAGGTTCATTCCTAGGGGTGTGTGGCAGTGTTGTGGTTTGGGCCACTTCAACTTCTTCAGTCTCAAAAAATTATCTTACTATTTCCATGTTTGCTATTGTATGAAGTATGCTCACATATGTGGTATGTAGGAATGTTAGAATAGATACATTGTTCATGAAATATGATTCTTTTTCTTTTTTAGTTCAAGTTGAGTTTCATCCTTACGGCCCACAGTGTGGGAAACTGTCACACATGAATACAACACAGTCTGCTTCCAAGCTTGAAAGGCTTGAAGAAACAAACCAAGCCAACCAGGCAAACACATGTTTTCAGGTATTAAAAATAAATGTCTCCAAAAGGAAGTTTGTTACAAGAGGAAGGAGGTCCTTCTTTATCCCTGATTCCTCTTTTAAATGTCAAATCTAAGGAGGTAAGTGGGACGCAATCCAAGGTGGTGATTGTCATTAGCATCGACATACCTGAGTTAGCTTTCAGTTACTGTGTTTGGATCAGAAAAGCTACAGTTACCAAGTGCTTCCCTACATGTAGGAAATTGGGCAAGAAAGGCAAGAGACCACCATGGTTGAGCTGGGACCTGCTGGTCAAATTGAGGGGCAAGATGGAGCTGCACAAAAAATGGAAGAAGGGACTGGCATCCTGGGAAAAATATAGGGACGTTGCCCAGCTTTGTAGGGATGAGGTCAGGAAGACCAAGGCACAGCTAGAACTGAACTTGGCAAGGGATGTAAAGGAAAACAAGAAAGGCTTCTACAGGTACATTAACCAG
>JAOTQQ010000012.1:138203442-138262329 GCA_026546715.1 Gallinago undulata | reverse complement strand
GACGAGGCCCTGGGCAACCTGGTCTAGTTGGAGGTGTCCCTGTGACTGCGGGGGGGCCGGACTAGATGGCCTTTGAAAGTCCCTTCCGGCCCAGATGATTCTATGATTATATGATTATAGAGAATTTTATCTGACTTTATGCAGCCTGTACCATTGGGTAAGATGCTGTTTGAGTACCTGAGTACAATCTTTACCTCACTTAATTGAAAAAAACTGGCACTATCAAGTCCTCTAGTCCTTCCTGTGCTGCTCTTCATCCTAAACCAGTCTCACTTCTTCCTGAAGACCGTTGTGATGGGATCTCCAGAGCCACCCTGTGCAATCATTTCCAGTGCTTTACTCTATTTGTTAACAGCATTTTATCTATTATCTAACCTAAATATCCCTTATGTCAATTTAAGCCCATTACTTTTTGTCCTAGTCACAGTGAATGAAAGGGCAGTGTATCCCTGCTGTTCTTTGTAAGAATTTCTTACATACCTGAAAAACATTAGTGTGTCTCTTTTCTCTCTTCTTTAGAGAAGATGAGCCTCTAACAGTAACACAAAGAGGAATAATAATAATAGTAATAATACCTATCAAGTCCTATTCACTGATTCGTCTTCCCAAGTTACCTATTTTGTGTATCTTATACCCTAAGAGATAAATATAGAATAGTAACCAGAATTAAAGTGCAGTCTCCTATCTGATCACCTTTCCAGAATACAGATGTTGTTTGCAGTCTGGGCAGAATCCCCCCAGGCCCCTCCGGGGATGTCCCCAGAAGCCAACCCGGCCGGGTGTCGCGCCCGGTGGCAGAAGTGTAAGCCGGGAGTGCCACCTGGTGCCCAGCCCTGCCTGGCAGCCCAGTGGCTCGGAGGGGGTGCGGGTGGACCCTGCTGCAGATCGCCAAGCAGCCTCAGAAAAAGAAATTCACTAAAACACCATATAAGAAAAATCTAATTGCTACTGAGAAGTCCAAACGCTCTGAGTTTCTTTTCTTTTTTTTTTTTTTTATTTTTTTTTCAGTAGCAGGAGCCACTTCTTTATGACCCACACTATGAAAGGCTTTTCACAGAAAAAAGCAGCATTTTCCTACCTAATTCAAAGTCAGTACGAGAAACAGACATGCGAGCCTTGAAACAAAGAAAATCTCCAGGTATAATCTCTGCCTCCCGCTCTCTCATGTCAAGATCTTATTTTAAACAAAGTTGACTTGACACTAATTAAGCAAGCAAACGGCTGAGGAAAATAAGAATTGTTCTGAACTTTGTTAATTTGTCTCAAGTAGAGCAGAAAACTTCTAAAAGGTTTGGTTTGGTATGGAAAATTACAGAACATCCCTGTTTTCCAGCTTCACCCGGTGGGTCATGGGTAAATCCGGTTTAATACCTGGAATTCAGGTTCCAGTTACAGTTTCTAAAAGAGAATAAATTACTGTTGCTATTGACAACACTCCAACAGGGGAATGGTAAAAGTAACTAGAACTGGCCAATAATTTCTATCAGAAAACGCTGAACTGAGGAAACAAAAATGCTAATTAGATGTATCGGTTGCTCAATTTTTTAATGAAAAAATATTGAAACATCGTGTTCTGGCACAGGCAAAATATTTTATATAAAGCTCATCAAAATGCTTATTTTATATATGGCTATATATTAAAAAAGGTTAAGAAAAAGGAGAGAAGAATACTTCAGCAATATTGAAATAATTGACTGAAAACCATTCTTAGTAATTATTTTTCTGTGTTTCTGAAACTTTCATGGCTGTACTGGCATTTCCTTGCAATGTGAGCAAGAAATGTATTCCACGCTTTTTAATATTTTCATCTATCTGTGGAAAATCCAGATTCTATATGGCAGAAAACTGGGGAAGTGGGAATGGTAACTAGTGAAGTTAACATGGAGGGCTGGTAATAGGATAAAACAGAAAGACAGAAAGGAAGACCACAAGAAATTAAAATGCTGGGTCAGAGACATAAATAACTGAACTAGCAAAGGAGGGAAGAAGGGACAAGATCATCTTTAAAAGGCCATGGACATTACTATTGTATTATGTAGTAACTCCAATCTGTTCATGCGTTACAGTGTATGAATTTTACATTAGATTTATCCAAGTACAACTCTTTTTTTTTCCTTTTTCTTTTTTATTTTTTTAACAGACTCTTCCTGAGCAGCAGGAATCAATTGCATTTTTGCTATTTATGTGTATACATGTATGTATATGCATATGTCTATATTTTTGCTATGTATATGAAGCAGCAGTCTGGAAGGGAAGGTGAGCCTTAAAGGTTTCATATCCAGCTACTCCTGTATGTATCCCCCAGGAACTGCACGGTACCCCTTGCCTTGGCACTGACTGACCACCGAGAGCATCTCTGCTACAGTAAGGTGAGCTCACACCAATTTAGGCAACAACAGGCTTTTAGTCAGGAGCCAGAAAATACCAAATAAGCTGCAACAGGAGAACTAGAGGAAAATTACCTGGAATGCCAGCCTGAGCTTGATGTGCCAGACCTTTGTGGCTGCTGTGATTGCCATTTACTTTAGCAACTCTGAAGAATGAGCAACAGCTGGACATGGCTTCACAGACGAAACTGATGTTGCTCATCCTGTGGACAGCAATTATAGAAGATTCATTAGCAAATACTGCCATAGAAAGTGATTTTTGTTATCTAGTGTACAGAGATGCACCTGCGTGAAGGGGGTTCCATGAAGATAAATGGAACTTGTGGATGTTTGATTGGCTTTGAGAAAGATAGATTTTGTCATGTATTGAGATAACTTGTGACATTTTAGAAGTATCAGAAAGTAAATTGTCTGAAGATCAAGTTATGGAGTAACCCATGAGTTTAAGACATGACACATTCAACAGAGGATGATCCATTATTGTCATCTGGAACAGTACTGCCGGTTCAGATTATCTGACTTCAGGCAGGTGCAGTAGTAGGAAGCTTGTCTTGCTAACTCTTCCAGCCATATCATGCAGGAAGTTCTTAACACTGAATTTATTTTGAGGTATTTGCTTAAGTCTGCTTTGTCTCACCTACATTAGCTATCTAAAAGGTAGGTCTCTACTCTCTGCTACTCATCCAGGTTCCCTCTGTAGTGGGAGAGGCACCTGCAGAGGCAAATCAGAGCAACTGCCATGGGTTTCCTCCGAATCCTTCAGGAGAAGACCATCTCCATTAGCTACATGAGAGCACCGGAAACTAATCCGCCGGTTCATTGGCATCTACAGTTAGGCAGTGAGAACTTCTACCTATGCTTTTATGACATTATTTCTATGACAGAATTCATTAGACAACAATTTTTAAACTTCATATGCAAATGCCTGGGACATCTCAGATGGGAACTCTCAAGGATATCCAGCCCGATGACCCTCCCAACAATAACTGCTTCAAACCCCCTCCAACAAGCATGCCTCTGTGAGCTCCCCATCTCTGGAAATCCCCTGACACTAATGATGCCACCTCAGACACCCTTCTTTATCTGGTTTCCAAGCCTTTCCACTTCTCCAGGTCAATGTCCTCCTAAAATGCCAAGCCCACAGTGTATCTCTAAAATTAATCCCCACCCTTTCTGTCCTAAGCTCTGTCCTAGCTATTGATCCTTATTCATCACCTGCTTTTAAAATACTTTCCATTGTGTCCCCTTACCAGAATCTTGTGTCCTGCAAAGCGGCCTTGCCCAAGGACTGTAGTACAAAGTACCTGCTTAATTATCAGCTGGCTTTTCTTCCCCAGTACCCTCAAATCTCTGCTGCTCCATTTTAATGCCTGTAGCAAAGAAACAGAGGTGGGTTGAAAAAAAAGTTCTCTTCACAGGGCAGGGGCTGCTGTCAATCGAACTCTTCCTTGCAGTCCAGCGCTCCAAGTGCACCCATTCCTACCCAAGGATCCAGAGAATGAAGCAACCTCAGCCCTGTGTATCCTCCTTCTGGGGTTCTTACTGCACCATGCCATCGTCAGCAATGGCACTAATTGCTCTAGTTCTGAAGAAAAACATTAAAGTGTTCTGCTTGTATAAATAATTGAAACAAACAGGTTTCTTTCACCTTCCTCCCCCTCTTAACTTCTTCTTGCCGTTGGTATCTCATTCAGTATTCAGCTTTGTATTTTTGGCAGCTGGCAACCCCTGGGTCCCAGTGGCTGAGAGAGAGGATGAAACCCCCAGGACTGGAAGGAAGATGTTGTGCTTTTAATTGATCCCTGAAGCGATGTGCAGGAATCCAGAGGAAGATATTCTGGTGATTACACAGCTTAAATGTTTGATGCCCAGGGTGGGTTTTGGAGCATTGTTTGGTTTTGTTTGTTTTAAATGATAAGCAGACAAGTCTGCAAAGTGACTTTTGGCTCTGAGGGGTGACTGAGCTGTTATCCCACATTTTTGTACATCTGTGGGTTTCCTTACTGTATTCGCACCTGCTTACAAATGGTTTTCCCCCTTCAGTATTACATCTGAAATCTGAGTAATTGAAATCTGGGGCTTTCCTGCCCCCTCAGCAATGAAGTTTATGAGATTCAGCCATTTATAACTTGGTTTCTGTTTGTTGGATGTGTAAGTCCGTTTGCAGATGCACCACAGCTAATTTTGTCCCGTACTGCAGGATTAATAGCAACCATTAGCTGAAAAATCTTTTCCTTTCTTAGATATGTCCTTGGGTACATACAGAGAGCTGATTTCAGAATAAGTGTGCTTGCCCAGGTTTTAAATTTTGTGCTTCATTTTATAGGTATTTTTTCTTCTTTTGTCCCAGTTTTACTACATTAACTTTGAAAGTGTTTCTCCTGATGTGAGAACAGTCAAGCTGCATATTTCTAATGACCTTAATATTAAAGAAAAGATGCCACTGAGTCTATGACATAAAGATGTCAAGTAGATATTAAATGTAGTCATACTAAGTGACTTTTTATTGTCTGTGTTATTCAACTGGAACAGAAAGTTTCTTGTTGCTTTATAATTAATCAAAATACTTTGCATAAGCTTTCAGGTCTTTTAAAAGCCCTAACAGAGTCATATGTGGTTCCAAGAACTATAAAAGCAACAAAATGTCATTGTGATAAGTATTAGGCAATATGCTCCACAGTGACAGTAAGAATAAGTACTCCTGGAAACATTTAAGATTAAATAATATTTATTCTGAAATGACAGATCACATGTATCCCACACACATAGTATCTCATGTTGTTTAAAACAAATTCTTTTTAAAAAATCTAAATAATTTAATATTTTCCATTTCATCTTCCCTGTCTTCCACACACCTTCCTGCTCTCTTGGAGAATCTAAGAGCACAGTTTGCAGGATGCTGTGAAGATTGAGCCAAAGCAACAGCAAAACTATACCGACAACAGTCTGAGGAGTTAGCGTCCCTGAAATAGTCATAAATTAAAAATAGTCATAACAAAAGAAAAACATTTATGAAATCTGAAAATTCTTTGCATCATTTTTGATGAAACAGAAATTTTCATTTCTGTTTCCATATCAAAAAAAGGAGAGGAGAATAAATTTGGGGGCTGAATGCCTTTTATCCCATTTTACTTGGAAACTGGAATAAAAATGTAAAATTTTTTTCTAAATAAATAATGAAAATGTTTTATAATAATTTGAGTATTGTAATTTATAATTTAATGTTATTTTAATGTCAATTTATAATACTTTATATTTTTATGTGAATAGTCGCAAAAATATTAGAAAATATATATTTATTAGATGCAAATAGAGATTTATATATAACACTATATATATGTAAAACTATATAAAACACTATTAATTTCAAATATATACACGCATATATTTTTAAATTCTTACAACAACTCTCCTGATTGAACAAACAGAAAGAGAACATTTTAGCAGCAACACGGACACTTCCCTTGAAAGTCCTTTGGATGAAGAAGCATGTGGAGGAGGGGAGCTGTTGCTCAGCTTCACCCCATCTTCTGCTCCTGCTGGTGTTTACAGATGCAGAGCTGGGAGCTGGGGCATCCAAAAGATTTCAGTTACCATGGTAATGGATTTGAGGCAGGCAGAGCCATCGCCCTCACTCAGGGCTCCTGATTTCCTGTTGTGGAGCCAGGAGGATGAGCCAGTGGTGGGACACCAGTCTGGGCAGCGTGTGAGGCTGAAGAGCTGCGCTCCCTCCCCAGTGACGCTCCCGGCCACTCGTGGGGTTCCAGGCAGAGTCATGGTGCTCCTGTGGCCTTCAAAATCTTGTCATGGGTATTTGACGTGGCAGCTGGAGGCCACGGCAAATGAACTGGCCACCATGCAGAGCCAGTTTGTTTGCTGTCCACCAAAGGCTTGGGGGTTGTCCACTGCAGCGATTCCTGAAGAGTTAAACTCCTCAACAGCGGTATTGAAATAGTAATTCCAATTAAGGTAATCACCAGGGAGCAATTGAAGGAGAAATAAAAACGTGGTGTTCTCATTTCCATAAGCAAATGAAAATAATTTAGATGACTTGTATCTAGATGAAGGAGAACGCCTATGTAAAAACTAATTACCCTCCGTGCTAATTATGACAAAGAAGATAAAGGACAAACCTTTTGAAAAATATCCAAGGATATTAAATGGAGTTTTATTAATAGATGAAATAAGCTGAAAATGAGGGTTGTGATATATCGTGTTTGCGCCTAGATTCAATAAAAACTCTTTCTGGCTTCCGCTTCACAGCAGCCCCATAAAATCAATTTATTATATGAAGCCAGATGGGTCTTTTATTGAACCTGGACCTTATTCATTAAATAAAAGTAATTATCATCAGACTTAAAAGAAACAGTACCTACTGCTTCATGAATCAGTCACTATCCCATACATTTAAGTGATAATGAGAAAGAAAAATATATTTTTAAATCAATAGACATATAGTTCATCAAATGTAAGAGTGGGGCCTGTAATATATTTTCTGGTGTAATTTGTTCCTAAGCACAGGGTTCATTTAAATCATCATATCTGCTTTGGCTGTTGCATTTGGATCAACCAATGGTACTGGAGCATGATGCTCTTGTCCTCTTTCACACGAAACCTGACCCTCCAGTTTCAAGCACAGGAGGAAGAACTGGGTCTGAGATGAGACGTGAGAAAAACAAGCAGCAGTACCAAACACAGCTCACCTTTCTTTACGCCACTCTGTTTGACACAAACTTTGTTCTAACTCCTCTGCTGTCAGTGCTTTACCCCAGGGACCAGCCTGCCCTGGATTTTCAGATCCTCTCTAACATTGGTCCAGGTGGGACCTGGCATAAAATGAAGAGAGATGCAAAAGTGGGGATCTAGTTTCATTCAGGGCAGTTATTCAAGGGAATGAGACCTCAGGTGGGGACATCAGTAGTTTCCAGGGCTTCATAGCAGAAGGGTTTTAGCATGACCCTGTTGATACATCACACTACTTAACCTAAGCTTGTATTTTCATAGTGAGTGAGAAACAGCCACACAGGGTAGCACCTGTACAAGAGGAAACTGGTGGAAGACACAGGGAAAAGCGACCCTGTGGGGGACTGACCAGGAACATGATGTTTCAATGGGATTGGGAATGCAACTATAACTGGACTGAAGTCAGGCAAGGAAGAGCCTTCCAGCAGGGTTTTGTTGGTGCTGTTTGCACAGATGTCTGCACAGTTTTTTATATATGTCACCAAATGGAGCCAAGAGATTTTGATTTCAGTATTTTTTAATATTTGGTATTTTAAATATTGCCATATTGAATTATGCCTTTGTCACCACTACTGATTTGAAGCAATCACTGTCTTGAAAGTAGTCAGTTCAAATCAATACTAGCGACAATAGTGTTTTTCAATAAATTAGTGCTTAAAAACCAGAATATAGGTCTTGAAATTCAATTCATTGTCTTCAGCTGCTGTTTCTAGCACAGTGTCTCTCTTCTGCTTCCCTGGAGAAGTTTGTATTTGGGTTATATCTGTTTAGTTACATCTTGCTGTGTATTTTATAGCACACAGAGGATAAAAACTTCCCTCAGTTAAATCACCACACACTCGAGCGCGGCCTCTAGTTTAAACACTGACCTGGAAAGTGTACTTCCCTTTTCAGTTTTGTTTCTTTAGGTATTTTTCCCTCTGTCTTTCAGGCTGATGATAACGATGATTTGTGTTGCTGCTGTCCCACTGTGTTAGCTACTCTTTGAGCACTGAACAAAAAGGTTTCTCAGCACGACATTTCTACTGCTTGTTTATGGCCTTTATTCCCGGGGCATCAGCAGTGAGATTCCTGCTTGGCAGAAGAGCTGAAGTGCTTATCTGGCTGAGGTGCAAGTCAATTTTTCCTAAAACTTTAAAGCGCTTGGTGGGGTCAGACCCTGAGCGCTGGGAGGTAGCCTGGTACCGCAGCGAATTCTTTAAAGGCGGATGAAGTAGATGAGTTTAACCACTCATCGAGGAGGCCCTGGTGTCTTCAAAAGAGGGAAATCTCAAGGACTCCATTCCTCGTCTCTGCTGGAAAGGATGTGCTTTGTGCTCATAAACCTTTCCTGGCCTCCACTATCATACGAAAACTGGCAAGGTCTTTCTCTGGCTCTTGTGTTTTGTCCCCGACATGAGCTGGCCTGGGGCTGATGTACAATGGAAACAGCTCTTGCAGAGCTGCAGGACCACACTGGTAATTCAGACTCTGTCACCCCTGTGCTCCTCTTCTCTCTCCCATGTTCTTCTCTGAGCTCTTTCCAGTTTTAGGGCACTGCTTATGCCTTCTGGCTACATCTGGTTTCTTGGGCAACAGAAACAGCTAAAAGGCTGAGAGTCCGCCATCAGGCCACCAAAGACTTCACCTGGATCACAGATCCTGGATGGTAGGTGCCTATTTGGGAGATACCTAGCCTTCAGAGTTGAAGCCAACATTCCATATTAAGGTATATAAATCCTGTATGGTTATTGAATATGCATTGAATGGAATGTTTGTAAAGCAGGGAGGAAAGCAGAACAAGCCAGTGGGAATCGGTAACCCAGAGATGTTCCTGAAATCTGCCCCTTTGGAGCCACACCTGTGAGGAAGTATGCTGGGGTCCAGGTCCCAGAATTCCCTCCCAACAGTGAACGTGTCCCTCTCTTCTTTCAAAAGCAGAACAGACCTGGCTCTCAAAGTGCAGGTGCTGAGAGATTTTCTTCTTCAATTCTCAGTGAATGCCCCTGGGAAGATACTCAAGGGGCTGATGTGGCTTCCCAAGTCTTCTCCTCACTATGTAGTTTACATTAAACCAACACTGCATTAAAAATTCAATCCATTTCCTCCAGCCATTCTGTTAAGAAACCAAATCCACAACCATACGTTGTTTGCAGGCTGATCCTGATGTTGTGTGTTAGGTATTTGCCAAACACAGCTGTTGGCTGTGGGTGCTGAGAGGACTTGGACCCTACTCCAGAACAGCTTCGAGGTTCAAGCAGGTCTTCAGCAGCAGCCAGAGGTTTGCAGACACAGAGCTGCAGCCAGGTGCAGACCTTCTTGGTGAATTTTCAGGCTTTAAGTGAGTGGCAGTTGTTGAACATGAACTTATTTTAGTCTGAACGTATTTTAGTCTGAGGAGGCTGACACTTGAGTGAATGTACTGCATTGCATTTGATGGGTGGATGGATTTGATGGATGCACAAGAGCAACTTTGAGCATGTTGGCTCATGGTCCACTTGCTTTCAGACAATGCAGCTATCTCACACATGGCCTGAACATGAGCTCTCTGGATATGGTTGACAAAATCCTGCCAGACAAAGTTGGCACAGAAGCACCATACAGGACAGCCCTTAGCTTGCCTGGAGCTCAGCTTTCCTATTTGCCGCTAAAGCACTGGAGAGTCTGGTGTTCAAGGCAACCTTGAGGCAGCCTTCCCATTGCAGTGCAAACTTACAGCCTAAATCCCAACTGTCATTCCACCTCAGGGGTTTCGCTCTGCCATGCTCACCTCTCCTGATCTGTTTTCTCCTGCACAGTGGTTCCTTGTTGAGTTCCTTGTTCAGTGAGGAAGAAGAGAGGAAGAAGAGGATCTGGCTTTTAAATACAAAAGCTGAGTGTAGCAGGGGTGCTAAAAGCTTACAGGGCAGTATGTAGCTGAGCTAATGGGACTGTCTTACCTCTTGCAAAATATCTGACACTCACATCAAGAGCTGGGGATGTTGAAAGATGATCTAAGCACGTCTTGAGGGTCAGAGTTAACCAAGTGGGGTAGATTGCTGTGTGATGGGGTGAGTGGAGGGATTCATTGTGTAAATCTCCAGACTTTTATGTGCTTAGGGAAGTTTAACTGCAGTGTTCCAGCAATGCAGTTTGTAAAACTGTTGTATTTAATCACAGGATCAACCTCTATAAGCCTCATTATAAACCAAATTATTTTGTGGGTGATAAACATAAAGATTGTTCCTTTCTGGTCTCAGAGAACGTTAAAAAAAGATCAGTGCTTTGCATTGGGTTTTTTAGAATGGTTTATCTTATGTATTGATTCAATTCTCCTGTATTATCCCCCTTGTTCCAAATTGTTTTATTTCAGAGACATTATTATGAAATAAAATTGTGTGATAAAATCTGCAGTCCACCAAAGCTATGATCCACAAGGCACCTCTTTCCCATTTCCAACCAATTCTTAATTCTAGTTTATTCACATGTGATATCGGTCTCAGTCTTGTCATCCTTTAATCAGAGTTTTGATACCTGATTAGGGATTTTTGGGATACAAAACAGGAAAAAATCTCTTCCGATGGAGATTTTCAGAAGGGCAGAAAAGCCTCTAGATGGCAGAAGTGTACTACAGAAAACTCTGAAACTTAATTAAGCAACAAGCTGCAGAAAGGTTGTGTGCCAGCTGTGGGGAAAAGGTGCACTGATTATTGACTGGTCCACCGACCTCTTTCTCCTCCTCCAACTTTAATTGCTGCTGCAGATGATCTGTGCTTTACAGCCACACAGACATGATGCCAAACTGGGTCTGAACAAGTTCGCTCATGGAGATAGTTTTGCCTGTCTGCAAAATGACACTGCGGCTGCTTTTTTTTAAAAGGTGAAGTGAAAGGCTGCTGGCAGCTGGCAGCATTTGGAGTTTGGGATATCTTCTGTTAGTGCTTAATGCCACCCCTGAAACTTCACAAGGAGCTGCATCTCTTATGAGGCTTTTTATATCTTTTGGGAAATGGTCAGCAGTTTGCAGTCCTTTCAAAAATAAAAACCTCATCTTCTATGTAGGTGGGTGGTATGCATCTTAAGGTCTTTTTGACCTTAGAAATAGTGCAGAAAAGTTTCAGGTGCCCTTATCTGTCTGGTAGAGCTGTCAGCAACTCCTGTTGTAATCAGTTACACAAGGAGACTCCAGTGAATTTTTGGCACTGAAGAAGAGAAGAAAATCCTTCTGTAAATCTGAGGTTTAAGCAGTATTAATGGCTGACACATCCCTGATTTCTGTGCCTGTGAATGCCGTTACGCCTTGGTCAGGATCCGTCTGCACAGTCACCTTGAGAGAAAACCCCAAGTGCTTAGTCTTGCATGGTGCCAGAGTACCTCAATCCAGAAAAAAAGTCCAGTTTCTTGCTCTGCAATCTTACACATCGGTCTGGGTAGAAAATGATTTGAGATTTCAGAATTTTCTGTTTCAAAGGAAGGCCTCTTGATGTTGGCCTTTGGTTGCTGATTAAAAGCCATTAGATGATACTGAAAATACTTGGATGAGTCTTCAGTTTCGCCATATGGCAGGCGTGTCCTAACCTCCAGGCAGCTGCAGGGATAAAACACAGTCTTTCTTGAGATTTCACTTAGTATTAAATACATAAACCACAGGCCAAGGCTTGAGCCTTTTTCTCCCATACCCAGCAGGAACACATGCAACACGTCCAACACGCCAGATTGAGACCCAGCCCTACAGCTGTATGGGAGTGTGGGACAGCCATGAAAGTGGGAGATCCTGATGTTAGTCCCTGGTACAAAGCAGGAATCACTGCTTGAGGTGATGTCTGGCCAGTTTTGATTTGGCATGGACACATACTTCTGCCTCAGGCCCCAAAACCAGTGCCCCAGACTGCAGCAGCTCCAAAGTCATCACAAACGCCTCCAGACATTTGTGATAGCCATGAGTCATCTGAGCTTCAGTTCATCTGCAACAGGATGGCAAGAAACCAAGCATAGGAATATCTTTGTTGCTTTCAGACTATTTGCTTTTGACAATACTTACAAATGATAGGATTTTTATGACAGCTTTTTCCCCACCAGGTCTTCCTTCCTTCCACGGACCCTAAGCAGGGTCCAGAAACCAGGAAACACTCAATAATATTGATTGTAGATCACAGCCTCAGTGGTGTCTCAGTGGAAATCTTGTAGTGAGCTATCAAGTACTGTTCAGCTTTGTAAAAAGCAGCATCAGTTGTCCCAGGAGATTCTGGATTTGTATTTTTTGTTGTTGCAAAAATTGGGTTAACAATTTCAAAGAGACACACCAGCTGTGGTACAGGTGATTCTTGGGCATGTCATGCAGTCAGTGGGACTGAGGCCAGAAGGACCCCTTTACACATAACCATTCTGGTAAACTTTTATGGATTTGTCTGTATTTTTCCAGGAATTGTTTACTGACCAATTGTTTGCTTGGCCTTCTCTTTTTGAGGTGCCATTTGTACTTCAAGCAGCAGATTTCACATTTTAAGCAAAGGACCTCAGTACTTGACTTGGAGACTCCCAAAAATATTGTGACAAGATGCATGACTACAGTAAAGGCAGATATACCCAATATAGCTGGCTAGGCGGCAGTGAAGATGTGGCAGCACAGTTTTCAGGGTAGTCTAGCGACTCAAGTAGCTCCTCAAGCTCCCCCATGGACCTGTCTTGCACACGCAGCAGTCTGGAGGACCACAACCTCACTGCTGTTATTAGCATTACTGTTTAGATAAAAGCTACTGTCACTATGTCTGCCTGCTTCTGCAGCATTTGTACCATTTGTCCTTGTTCTCAAGACACCAGTGCTAATGACAGGAGACAGAATTGTTTATCTATTGCGTCTCATATTTTCTCACTCACACTAAGCGCTAAATCAATGCATCATCCTGAGGTTTGAGGGCTGCTAGCCAATTCTTCAAGTACAGAGTAGAATCAAGATCTTTGCTGTATATTATTTTTAAAAAAACCATAACCTTTACATATTTTAAAACTGCTCCAGACTTTATGCCTGATTTGACTAGAACTTGGATAATCACAAGTTATACACCCAGTTTCAGACAGACTTGTCTTCATGGTTGTGTATCATGATATTTTCTCCAGCCTCGCTTTCCGGGAAAAACTGCATTTCAGGGAAAAGCAAGCTTTTTTTTTCATTCATGTGGCATGGGGCACAAATATTTTAGTTCCTTCAATAGATTCTCCGTGTTTTACTCAGATTCTCATAAAGCTAAAGGTAGACCCAGGAGTTTGTACTTTGTGCCGTACTTCTCCTGGGGAAAGTTTTGCATTGCAGACAGCAGCTTGGCCAATGTTTAATAAAATGCCTAGTGCTCTGTAGTGATAAAAATGAAATCCTCAATCCCATTCACATTTAGAGGACACTTGAATAGCTGTTACTTGAGGCTTGAATTAATCTGAGAGTTTGTGAAAAGAAACACATACTGTATTTTTGGCAGCATTTGATAGTTTTAGAGTACTCTTCCCTCTGAGAGACTGTCAAAGCGCATAACAACCTCAGTGAGCAGAGCCCTTGAGGGCCTGTGAAAGCAAGCCAGGGTGCTCATGGCAGGAGCAAAGCTGGGAATGGAAACCCAGGCGGGATGGCCTCCCGGATCTGCTCATCTGCTCTGAGGGCACCCCCTGCCACATGGTGCCTTTCAAAAAGTTGTTGGGATCTGTGAGTTCTGGTTGGGTATTTCACTTCTGTGACTCCTCAAGCTCACTCCTGTTATGATTACACTCTTCTAGTTTCACACTTAAATATGCTCATTGTCTTCTTCTTACATTGTCTTTGTTTGCTGACTTAAGCATCTCTAGTTGAATATCCCAAGGTGTACGTACCCAGAAAAGCTCACTTCTCTAAGATTTCATTTTCTGGATTTGAACAAACCTCCATAATTGTAATTTCCACAGAACCAGCCTTCCTTCTGAATCAGCACATCCCAGTGTGTTAGGGGTTGGGGGTGTATGGAAATCTGAGGCTGAAGATATCCACAAAAGTCTTTGGAAGCTGCAGTGAGGTTCTGCATTTTTTGATAGTTGTCCTGGGGCTCATGTGGAGCCACACACAATGGTAGATTTGCTGGTTTAATGGCCTCTATAGAAACCTAGCCCCAAAACCCCCATCAATCTGAATAAAGCTGTATTGTACTCCCAGAATTTAATTTCAGAGACCAGAAACCAGTCTGAGTTTCCTATTTTCTCACTGAGATCCTGCTGAAGAATTAGCTCTGGGTACACATAGGTTGTTTCTGTGAACGTGACCTGCAGTGCTGCTGCCTGACATATAGCAGCAGAAGGACAACAGCTTTCCAGAGTTAGAGCAACACTCTGGTGCTGAGCTCTAAAAGAACACACAATTGCATAGATAGAGGCATTTCCTCACATCCCTCAAATCCAGCCCCAAAAATGGATGCATAAAGTAAACAATTGATTTATACATAAAGGGGTTAATATTTTCTACTTTATTAAAATTAAGTCCTTTATTAATTCACAGGTAAGCAAATGTGTCTCAGGAGCAACATCACTCCACTGGTACATTGGCTCAGTAGAGAAATATTTAGACAGACAGAGATAGATACCTTGCACTATAAAAGCTGCATTACCTTCGTTAAGGTTGCAAATCTTAAGTATTTCACAACTACAATAAAGTTATCTTAGGTTTGGTCTTCTTGTGCATATTACATTATATATTATTTCCTATAAAATTATGTAGTACATACAGACAGTATAGTTCTACAGCCTTTTGCCATGTACTGGTTTTCTGTAGGCCATAGTCTTTATCTCCATGCAGAGTAAATTATGCTTACTTAATAGAAAAATATACAATACTTTGTCTTTCCTTCATTACCCAGTAAGTCATTCACTAGAGAATATTATTACAATATTTTTGTCAAACTTTATTTTTCTTCCCCTTAGCTCCATGGTATTTGAATACTTTACTAAAGTTCATTAGGTTTTGCCACACTCCTGTGAGGTGAGGAGATATAGTCTATTTCTTATTTTCAAATGGGGAATCAAGTTTAACATCAAATGTATCAATGACTCTCCATGCCAATTTGACAGAACAATGTTTTTTCTTCATGGTGTGCAGCAGCGTGTTTTACTGAGTAGAGCCACTCACAAGCCAACAGCTCTGTTGCAGAGAGCCTGTTGACACTTTAAATTCATTTCTAATCTACACTGAGTTGGAAACTTTGAATGTTACAGCAAAATTGGAGCAGTAAAAATATTTCTTGGTCAGCCCACAAGCTTGGTATGTTGGAGACTCTGGGTACCTGCACATTAAAGTTTCAGTTTTGGTCAGGGGTCTTTACCATCCTCATTGAATTAGTTCTTTTGGGTGGAACTAAGCTAAATGATGTGCTTTGGAGGACACCTGATGCTTTCCAGCCTACCGATAGACATTCAGTCCAGCAAACCAGATTAGTGCTAACCTGGAGTTGGGCTTTGGTCCCTCAGCACTGGCTGTTCTGTTTTCCAGATTCATCCCCGTCATGCCGCATCCCTTGCCAGTGTAGACATAGCCTTGGGCTGATGTCCCAGCTCAACTGCCTGCTTCAAAGCAAAGCTTTTCATGTGTGCATGATTACCTGGAATCTGGCAGAGCAGGGACTTGAGCCTCCTGCTGCTGTGCTGTGCTTGTGCCCTTACTTACAGGTTCTATTTTCCCTCAAAATATAGATCATTAAAGCCACCTCTGTGATATTTTGACTTGGATAAAGTGTCATCATGTCAAAACATGTTGAACATTTCTAATTAATGTGCTCTGATTGGAGTTATCTCTGATTTCAGCTGACGCGGCATGTGCACAAAACAGTGCCCTGGCGCTGCAAGCTCAGCCAGCCAGAAAATGAAGAATGCACCATTAGTGGCTCTGAAAGGTCTGGTCCGTGCTGTTTGCTTAGCGGGTGACAGCAGCACTCTGGCTGCATCAGCTGCTGATCCAGTTTCTCAGGGCAACAGTCCGTTGATGTAGCTGTGAGCCCATCCTCTTGTATTCAGTGCACTTCGTTTGCAGATGATGGGAGGTAATGACAGGGCAAACAACAGTTTCTGCCAAATGCAGAACGTTGATCCATGCCCAGAATATATCCAGCCTTGTATTCAGTAACTGTGCTCAGCAGTATGCATCCATAGGTTGAAGACTGACTGCATCTAAATCTTCTTGGCATCTATATTCAAAATTCAAGCAACTGAATCCTTCCTGACCATGCAAAAATGATAATTTCTCAAAATCTTGCACTCCTTTATCAAATTAGTAGATATTCCCTAAGATGGCAAAGAACACCAGCCTGCCTTACCACATCCAGTCAGTTCTGTCCCTCCCCCTAGTTTTCCCTGATTGTCCCTCCTGGGTGTGAATGTCCAGAGGTTTTCAAAGGAAAAATTAACAGAATTTTTATTTATGGACTAAAGAGCACATCTCTCTTCCACTTCAAAAGTAGTGTCACTGTTCCAGTTTGTATTTTCTCCTCCAGCTGTGCAACCTCACTATGAACAAAATTACATTCAAACCAAGGGGATCTTAAAAATAATTACAGTTCAACAATGTTATAAGAGTCTTCCAGAAAAAAAATCACCAACCTTGGGAAACATGGGGAGACTCTCTGTTCAGAAGATTGGGACATAACACTGTTTTCCTAACTATACAGGAATGTCTACTGCGGGCAGTTGATGTAGCTGGGTGCGTTGGGAAGGTCCACAGTGAGTGGAAAGCAGTGGGTGCTTAGGGAAGACTAAGATGCTTTTCAGAGCAGAAGCCTGACTGAGTAACTCCAAATTAAGCTCTGGAGGGGTTTTTAATTCTCATACTCCTCTTTCTTTAAGGAATTCAGTTGATGCACCTAAGTTAGGAGTTGCCTTGGGCTCTACACTCAGAGCAGAGGAGGCAACTGCAGAGGGGATTCAGACAAACCATGAGGGTTTTTTCCCTCGTGGATCAAAGTGTTGAAAATTACCTGGATGGTTTTATGTTGCTGGCTTCAGTCCTGCTAAGCAAACTCTTCTCTCTGATCTCACAGTGAGTTTTGTAATATCCTAGGACAGTAGTACATTAAAACCAGTATTTTTTAAGGAAGTTCCACTCCTGTGATTTTTTTTTTCTTTTCTATCAGCTATAATAGGAATAAGCAGAAGAATTGAAGTACACTTGTGTCTTAATCTTTATGGTGGAACATGGGGAAAAAGCTATTTAAAGGGCACGTTTTATTTGAAATTACATTGAGGCCTTTAATATACTGAATCTCCTAAGGAGAAAGTTATCTCTGGTACAACTTGTGAAACCCAGGAGCAGTAAATCACACAGACTGACTGATACTCATCCAAGGATTTGAAAACAAACAAAGCATTAAACAGGAGCAACATTGACAAGGATATATTACAGTCTTTACAGCAAGGAGGCCTGAAAAACTTAAAACTCATTAGCATGATGCTTATCTTCAAAACGGAGCTTGGGGCCATCTGAGGCTTTACAGATCAGTGAACTTTATTATGATAGCAGGGAACCTGATTGAGGGTTCAATTAGGGATAGAATAGCACAATGCTTGGATAAGTATAGCTTCTCGGGATCAAAGCAGCAGTGCTTCTCTAAGAAAAAAATGTGCTTCTCTACCTTGTTAGAGCTCTTTTGAGTGTTAATACCAGGGACCCGGTGGAAACAGCATACTTGGATTTTCAAAAGACTTTTTGATAAGAGCCCTCATAAGGGACTATTAAAGAATAATTGAGAACCGTCAGGTAATGCACATTAGTAAAAATAGGCTAAACTTCTGATAGGCTGATGGGCTCAGATTTTTCAAGGTCTCTCTGAGGAGAGAGACATAAAAGTCGTCATGCAGAGCTCTGAGCAGAGGTGTGCAGCAATAGTTGAAAAGTAAAAAGGGGGCTGGAGTTGTGATTAAGAAAAATGGATAAGGACATGAGGTTACACTTGGAAAACTGGCACTGAATTCAGGCGGGTCAGACTGCCCCATGCTCTCTTTAGTAATACACATAACCATGAGCCAAATTGATACAAGACTGAACAAATGTTTTCCCTGCTCTTTTTCTCCTGCCAGCTCCCTGAGGATGTGAATGTGTGGGTCAAGAAGGGGATGTGCACAGGGAAATGGAAGAACCAGGGAGCAGCTTCTGGGCTTGCTCCCAGCGGGGACACTGACCATGCCGACTTTAGAGCAGCTCCAAGCAGAATTATACTTCAGCAAATCGTAGGTTAGTGATAAGCAATATGATTCCTATGAGTCTGTAGGCATAAGGGCTTCAAGATGTGCTTGCTGAGTAGGCTAGAGTAGATTTTGGCGTGTTCATATCTCATGGTGGTCAATTCCACATTTTCAGGAGTGTTTATGTTCTTTGGCCATTTTTTTATAACAAGCTGTGTGTTGTGCAGTTTAAGCACAGATTTCCATCAGTGCTTTTTTTTAACAGTGTGGGATCATGGCTTCTATTTATTGAGGATTGACCATATTAAAAATCATATTAATAATATATTGTTTATATATGACATTATTAAATGATTCTGTAGAGGCCTGATGTAATAAGCTAAAAGTCCAAGTGGGGAGGTTGGGAAAATTCAAATTAATTCAGTGGCATATTAATTTTCATTATTTTAAATAACAGCAACCCCAAATATCACTATTTCTTAATCAGCGTAACCCCAGTAGAACTTAAAATGCTTTATAAAGGAGGAAGAGCTCATTATCCTGTCTTACTGGTGGGAAAACAGAGGCACAAAGTAGCAGTTCCTAAAACTAGAAATTAAGCCTTTGTGTTTTGGGTCCCAGGGCTGGGAACTACCTGATAATCTGTATCTCATAGACACTTTTTTCCCAAAATGTCTGTAGATGCAAGATATATTGTTAATGTAGTTCTTCTACAGATGTATTAATTTGAAGTTAGTGATACACTATTTTTCTAGCTTGATGCTGAAGTCTGTACTCAGACAAAAATCCCAGAATCAATGGGAACTAAATGTAGTTTCCTGGTAATGATTTTTGGACAAGACCTCTGAATTGGACAGGACCACTGCAAAGTCAAACAGCATTAGAGCTGGTCAAAGAGCTGTGTTTCTGCATTGTAGGAAATTTCATTTTTTAAAAGTCTGAATTTGAAAAGAAGCATAAAATTTCCAAGCTTTCTGTGAAGGATGGCTTCCCAGACCTTGTAGGTGTCTAGTGAAGTTGGCGTGCTGCTTGGTCTTAGCAGATAATAACTCTAATGAAGTTGGCAAGACTGTTAGTTTTATTGAACACTCTGATACCAGTGATTCTGTAGCTCCTGAAATACCTAACCTGAGGACAGATCAGCAGGAATTAATTTGATTAAATTCTGTAAAATCTGAAGTGCTTCAAATGAATCCTTCCAACTCCATAAATCTGTATCTTCTGATGAAATTTGTATTGCTGGAAAATTTCTGATAATTTCTAAATATTCTGCTATCCCTTAGGGAGCCAGATGTCTATGGGGGCTATGGTCAAAGACTTTATTCAGGATGAAGATCATTTTATGTCTTTGTATATTGTGAAGTTTCTTTTTATATTTTTTATGTAAGTTGGTTCAACCATAGTAAGTCAATCACAGTTCTAATGCACAGTAGAAATGTCATGGGTTGAAAAAAAAATCCCACTCTTTTTAATAAGTCTAAATTCAGTTCATATTTATATAAGTGTCTGAGCATAACTTGGCATGCTATGGAGACTGTAGATATCAATAAGATAAAGATCTTAAGCTGTTGCTCCCAAAGGTTATGCAGGAAAAGACTGGCCTGAAAGCTAATTAAGATGATTGTGGTAGTCAAATATATGAATGTATCTTGAAATTCTTTATATCTTTCAATTAATATACTTATCATTGTAACAATAGAAAGAAAAGGCCTGTGATTTGTGTCACCTAAATGACTTAAAAAACTTCAGTCTCCCTATTATCTCCTGGTGATCTGAAGAGAACAGTATTTTTCATTGGGCTGGACCACAGGCTGGTCCCACAACCTAGCCCTTCTTATTCTGTTTGATAGCCCTCTCTCATGTGTCAAAATTCAGCAATTACCTAATCTGAGCAGAAGTCTGCAGTTCCTACATCCTCAAGGCTACTGTATCCTCAGTATTATTTGCATGTCTCTGAATTCAAGAGGTTCTTCACTGAGGGATCCCACAGAAAGTTGTACATAACATGCAAGCAGCACTCTGGAAACCAAGCTAATGATTATATTGCTACATAGGAAAAAAAAGAAAACTAGAAAAATTCTACATAGTTTCCATTGTGCTTGCAACTCCATGGTATCTTAAGTCATAAATAAGTGCCATGAGCTAAAGAACCTTTTCTACAATGCTGCTAAAATCCTTTTGTAGTTTTGTTTTCCTGGGCTTTGACCAGTCCTGAAAACTCAGCAGGAGAGTCAGCTAATATCTCAACAGCTCTGAAAAGTTTGACAGGAGACAGTTTTTCTCCAGACACAGCTGTAGCTGGATGGTGGCTCTGGAGATCATCTAGTCCAACCTCCCTGCTCAAAGCAGGGCCAGGGGCAGCTCCATGCCACACCTCACTATGGCAGGGTTCTCAGCATCATGTCCAGTCAGGTCTCCAAGCATGGAGACTCCACAAACTCTTTAGTGCTCAGTCACTCTCAGAGTAGAATATTTTTTTCTTCCATTTCAGTGGAGTTTCCTGTATTTCAATTTGTGCCCTTTGCTTCTTGTTCTTCCACTGGGCACCACCAAGAATAGCTTGGCTTGGCCTTCTTTACTCCCCCATCAGGTATTTGGGTAAGCCTTCTCCTGAGACGTCTATTTTCCAGGGTGAACAGTCCCACCTCAGCTTCTCATGATATGACAGATGCTCCAGTCCCTTAATCATTGTTATGGCCCTGAGCCTGGACTCACTCCAGTATGCCGTGTCCCTTCTGCACTGGAGAACTCGGTGCTGGACATAGCACCCAGATGTTTCTCACCAGTGCTTAACAGAGAGGAGTGATCGCCTCCTGTGACCAGCTACTAATGTTCTGTCAGCCCATTTCTCCAGTCTGTTGAGGTCCTATCCTCTTACTAAGTCAGAAGCTTCCAGCCTTGGTCATTGTGAGAATCTCCATTTCCCAACCAGACAAGCTCAGATTCTTCCCATGTCTCTTTCAGTACAATTGGATGTTCAGGCTCTTGTATCTGCAGTGTCTCAGAAGATTTGGACAACCTCTTTCTCATCATTTCTAATGCTGTGCAGACTGCTGATTGCCTCCTACAGCTCCTTTCTTGGTGACGTGGTCCCTCCACCAGCACATATCTTCTGCACGCAATAAGCCCACCTCCCACCAAAGCCCTAGCCCCAGCAAGAGTCCCCTGCAGCCTGAGGCTGCAAGCTTGTGACCTCCATTTGGAGATTCATCTGGGCCAAGACCCTGACATTACAGGGACGGATGCTACAGCAGCTGCTGGGACCATGCCCCGTGGCACGTCACGGCCACCACTCAGCCCATGTGTACTGCCCTCAGCAGAGCTCCTGGCTCTCTTCTGCAAAACCTGCTGCCTCTGATGATAGCTGCATGCTGTCAGGTGGCTCTACGTGCCTTTCCTTCATGCTGCGTCCCAGACTTCCCTCTATTGTACTAGTCCCCTGCAGTCGTATTGCAAACACCTCGGAGTGCAGAACAGTTCCACAGCTGTAGCACTGAGTGAGTGGGCAGCACCCCACTGGGACTGCAGGAAAGGACTCATTCAGACAGGTGACTGTCTCATCTGGACGATTTTGGGCTATAAAGTGAGGGAAATGTTTTCTGTAAAAATAAAGGGAGATCACAGTAAAAGAGCATTTGTTAGGAGTGAACTTCCGTTAATTCTGATTCTAATAGGACTAATGAAGGCAAAAGAAAACTTATCAGCCAAAGATTTGAGAGGTTAAATATGAACAAAGAAAAATGATGCAAATTGATGTGGTACATTCTATTACTTATTGTTACTTTATAGTTGCTAGAGACTGAAAAAGCTTGAGAAACCTCAATGAAGGGGAGCAGAGCATGATTTATGCAGGTTAACATGGAATTTGCTTGAAAATTTCCTGACATGGGAGCTAAAGAGGTTTTGAATCTTTGTTCATATACTCATGGGAAGTGGTGTAAGTGCCATCTTACTCCAAAATGCAGTCAGAAGAGGCAATGTGAGAGCAGTGAAGTACAGTTGTTTATGTAATTGACAAAACGGACACTCATTCATACTCAACAAAAGCTCTTAAGACAGTTTTTAGAAGTCCCCGTTATTAAAATTTGGATGTGAGGTTCAGTTTTGAACTACAGTGTCAGATAACAAACTCTCACCTGACTGACTGTGGAAATAGATGCAAGGGTCTAAAATACAGGAGCTGACTTAGAGAGAAAAAAGTAGGAAACAGGGATTGTTTAAACACCTGAGAAATTTAGGGACAAGAGTCTGAGCAAAAACCTTTGTGCTCCAAATTCATTTAGCTTTCAGGACTGGATCTAAACCTGCTTGAAGCACTGGGGCATCATTGTTTTCTACACTTTTTACCTGCTCTCTGTTCTCAGAGGAAGTTCGTTTTAAATGGCCTTGCCAAAACCTAATTGCAGTTTTGTAATGGCTAATTCCCAGGCTATTTAGGCACTGAAGAATCAATTCTGAGACATGTCTATGAGGGGTTTGTTAAGTGACAGAGGATACTGCTGAGATCAATCAGCTTCCTAGTTTTTAAATCACACAGGAAATTCAGGTTAAAATCTCTGTTCTGGTTGATTGATTCCATGTCTCAGGGAAGTGCCTCACTAACCACCTTTATTCTTGCAAATTTGTGACTCTGTAAATTAATTTAATGCACACTGGGTTAGAAAGGAAGACTCGCGTTGAAACGCTGACTCCCATTAGCCTGTGGTGTGGGGACTAGAATAAGGACTTCTGTCCTTCTGGTCTCCTACATCTCAGGTGAGGGCTCCAGTCACAGGCAGTTCCAGATGGGATGCACATAACTTTCTGCTGGTCATTTCAGGCACTAGTGCTCCATGCACACACCTTCAGGATTCTACCTAGCTTGGAGACAACTCCCAGTCTGAGAATCTGGCTTGAAGGTCAATTCCCCAAAGCGGTAGTTGGGGTTGGGGGGGAGCAGCTGGATTTCTCACATCACCAAAAGCCTCTCCAGCTTGGTGGAGATGGGAAGTCAATGGGTGCACCATTGGTGACCAGAACAGAGGGTACCCATGGGGATCGAGGACATGAGAACATGTGTGCTTTGCGAGACTGGAAAAAACTTCTTTACTTCACAAGCACGAAGAAATGCTTGTGACTGCTCCTGCAACTGAGCCAATCTCTCTTGCATCTTACATTAACCTCAAAAAAAATTTCTTTTTTTCTAAGGCTTGAAATGCTTGGTTTGGGGCAAGGAAAGAAAGGCTCAAGCTAAGGAGTGTTTAATTTTGGCTATTTAAGGGTCTTATTATTTGTTAGCATGTGTATTTATTTGATATAGAGCAGGGGAATGGAAAATTGTTCAAAGCTGGATTCAGGATACCTGATAGCTGGGCCAAGATTCCTTCCTCAGGCAGAGGGCTTGTGTCAATGCTGAATTTTAGAGTGATGGGGAATGCTTCACACATGCAATAGCTGGGCTAGAGAATTGAAATTCTTTGCTAGATTATCCTGAATTAGCCTAGTCACAAGAAGCTTCAGAACTGGTTAATGCTTTGTCTGTACTCAACAGATTTTTCAGGGAGAACAGGAAAAAAAAAATTGTAACAGGGAAAAGTCGAATAATCTGCCAAGAATATGGGAGATTTAAAAGTTACCCTTATAATGCTATCCTTAGGAAACGTTTTTGTCTTGAGAGGGTGGTCAAACACTGAAAAAGGCTTCCTAGAGAGGTGGCTGATGCCCCAAGCCTGTCAGTGTTTAAGAGGCATATGGACAATAACATGGCATATGGACAATAACAACATGCTTTAATTTTTGGTCATAAAGTGGTCAGAAGTTGGACTAGATGATTGTTGTAGGTCCCTTTCAACTGAAATTATTCTATTCTATTCTATTCTATTCTATTCTATTCTATTCTATTCTATTCTATTCCATTCCATTCCATTCTATCCATCAGCATGTTTGTTCACTGCTTTATCAGTGCTCTACAGTTTACAAACACACTGAGTACAACCGCAGTTTTCTGCTGTAAGTTAGGTGCACACTGAAGTGAGTCAGTGAAGGGATTCAACACTTGATTCAAAGTCAACCCACAGAAATACCACCCTTTAATTCAGTGAGCTGAGTGGCCTGCCTAGAGTTAACCAAGTGCTACTAGTCTATCACCTATTTACATTTTTAATACGGTTGGAATAGTTGATTGCACTGTGAAAAACAGGGAATATTTTTACTTTATCGCTTATCTTTTTGCAAAAGCTTCCAATAATTGTCCTTGATTTCCCCCTGTGAAGTCCAGAGGAAGATGTGACAGGTAGATTTCCATTTGTCCAGCACTTGGCAGATAGTATGAAAGGAGAGAAATAACTGCGTAATAACAGAGGTACCAAAAAAAAGAAATTTAAGTGAGATGTGTCTGTAAGGGTGTATCCACCAATCCCATGTACACTTACTGCTGCTCAGTCCTTCATTTTTTTTATTTGTGAGCACAGGGCAACTCCCCTGTAACTGCATAAATTAGAGCGAAATAGGAACATTCAGTCAGGCTTGCACTCTGCAGCTTCAGGTCAAAAGAATTCAACTATATTGTGTAAATCAACACATAAGGAAATTCAAGTCCCATCAGAGTATGGTTAGATTAAACCCAAAAGAAAAAAGGCACTCTCCTCTCTTGTCATAAATAATTATCCCTTTAAATATAGCTGTAGACATTCTCATTAGCAATATAAATATATATCTAATTCAGTGCTCTTCTGGTGAGAAAGAAGAGAATAAGAGAGAAATGAAATCATGAAACCCAAGTTTTAATCACTTTTCTCAGCCTCTGCCAAGAGTGGTTTGGAAACCCACCGTACCATGGTAGCATATTCTGAAGGTGCTTTTATGATTTTTCCTCCCTGTCAAGCAGTAGTCCCAGGGGTGTCCTTCTAGCCCTGCCTGTATAATTTCTGTGCTAGTTCTTGACAAAAATTGCACTGTATGCTATAGAGTGTTTCTGGGGGAAATGAACGAATTTCCTTCCTCAATATCTCTTCAGTCTTTTAAAGTAAAATTGGGAGTGAGAAAAATGTATCAGTAATTTCTTAATAAAAATCCTCTCATGCTTTCCACGAAGAGCAGTAGGCACTGGATAAGAGCCCAGAAGAATTGCTTCCATTTTAAAACTCCAACAGGCTCACGTGTTCATGCATAAGCAGCATTCATTCACAACTACAAAAAGTAACAGAACTGAAAATCATGCCATCATATCTACCTGTCTAGCTATGGTAGAATGGGACTCGAACATAGTTGCAGGTGTCCCCTTTGATCAAGAATTAGGTGACTTGTTCAAGAAATAAAATGAGTAAGAAGCCATGAAACCTTAATAGGTGAGATATTTGCATCATTTGTTTAAGAGAGAAAATAAACTGGTCAATTATACTTTGAAGGAAATATCACATAGAAAGCTAAAAAACTAGTAAGCATGTCTCCTCTTCCCCATCTTCAAGAAAGAAAAAAAAAGTATAGTTTTGTTTAGTACTGCTTGCACATTTTTACTTCAACTAAGCGTGGTGTTTAGCTCGTACTGGGAGAATAACTGGTTATAGCAATTCCCCTGTGAATGCTGTTGATTGCATTACTCACTATAGCGTGTCTCACATGTTAAAAGTTCTGTTCCAGGTTCCCACTTTCTTAACTCTGTGTTCACATTCTCAATATGCAGTAGGCTGCAGGCACATTTTTGCACCTATAATGAGTTCTCATCTCGCTCTGGGAATACAAGCAGTGAACAGAGTGTTCCTTCAGTCACATCACTAATCTTTCTGGAGAGGAGGAGAGATGATTAAACTTGCTCTCTATCATCATATAGATGTTGAAAGACGTTCTTCTCTTTAACTTCTCATTTGTCCTAGAACAAGCCAGAAACTGAATGTGAAGCTCTCTATCACTTAGTTAAAAAACATAAATCCAAGTTGATGCTTCCCTAACATCAAGTAATGGGATGGTTGTTATTATAAGGTTGTTTATTTCCTGCTAATCAGCCACTCGCCTCCAGGAGAAGCAGCATTGTTAGTCTTTGTCAAATGGTTGTGTAAACTGTTTATTGAAGTAGATGCTTTTCCAGCCACGAAAACAGCTCTCTATTTTCAGTCTGGTTCCTGTGACAGCATGTAGCTTCACTCGGGTCATACTTGTGTCCATGCCTTTGATTTCTTTGAGAAGGGTATATTCAGGAACTGCTTGGTAGAAGTTTGCAAATGAAGCAGCTTATACTGTAAATGCTGAGAATGCAGTGGCATGTTATCCTATTTCTGATTTGATGCACTTAATTTTTATGTTAGATTTCAAGAAATTCACACTGGCAGGTTATTTGGATAAACTAAGTAATCAAGAGAATTTGAATCATGAAGCTATTTTTCTTCTCTGTAGAAGTGTTTGCTCCAAACATTATTGAATGACATCCAATTTTCCCTACTTCTGTGTTATAAATACTGATTTGCCCCTTCAGTCTGAAAATCTAGCCTCCAATCTTAAAATTGAGCTGAGTTTTTCTTCAGATTTGCAATATCATCAATAACCCCCAGCCAGCCAATTTGGTTTCTGTATATGGGATCAGACTGTAATTATTAGTGTGGGTATGGTTTCTGTAAGTGATAATTCCAGTCTGACTTTCAGAAGTCATAGAATCATACAATCATGGAATACTTTGGGTTGAAAGGGACCTTTAAAAGTCATCTAGTCCAACCCTCCTGTATTAAGCAGCAACATCTTCAACTAGATCAGGTTGCTCAGAGCCGAGTCCAACCTGACCTTGAATGTTTCCAGGGACAGGTGATCAAGAGCTTTTGCACTCTATGGGAAGTGGTCTTAAAGATCTGCCAGCTCTGTTTGCTCCCTTGACCCTGAGGAGAGTTTCCCAAGGGGTCCCATTGACTAACTCCTTGAAGAGCTGGAATTTTGCTTTCCTAAAATTCAGGGTCCTGCCTTTACTCTTGCCCTGACCCATATCCCTCAGGACTGCAAAATCCACCAGTGCATGATCACTGCAGCCCAGGCTGCCTCCAATCTTGATGTCACTGATTAGCTCACTTGTGTTGGTGACCAACACATCCCCTCTGGTAGTGCTAAGAAGTTAACTTAAGAAGTTATCCTCAATGCCCTCCAGAAGTCTTCTGCATTGCCTACAGCTCACTATGCTACTTTTTCAGCAGACGTTGGGGTGGTTGAAGTCTCCCAGCAGGACAAGAGCCTGTGAGTGCAAAGCCTCCTGTAGCTGGAGCCAGAAGGCTTTGTCAGTAGGCAAAGCCTTGATCGGGTGACCGGTAGGAGACACTAACCACAAGGTTCCCTTTGTTGACTTGGTTTCTATTTCTTACCCAGAAGCTTTCAACATGCTCATCTCAACCAGCTCTTCACACTCTATCCACTTCATGATGTAGAGGGCAACCCCTCCTCACTCCTTCCACATGAAAAGAAGGGGAAGTTTCACAAACTGACAATAAGAAAAACACCTTAACTTGGACTTTACATAAATACAATTCTTCAAGACAGGACACCGAGTCATAAATTTGCATAGTCATATGGACTATCTCAAATCAGTAAACTGTCCAGTTTGAGACTGGTATATTAAGAAAAAAAATCTGTTCCAAAAAGCTATTGTATTATAGGGAATGGTTAAATTCTGGAGCACCTTTGCTGGAAGAATTGTGAAATCCCATTTACCAGAGGTCTTTTAAAGCAACTAAAATAAATATCTGTGAGGCATGTCTGGCATAATTTGTCCTGTTTCAGAGCAAGACAAGAGACATGGTGACCTCCAAGGTCTTTCTCAGCCCTATGTATCTACATCTCTGAAACAGCATGTTATTCATTAAAAAAAAAGTTTGTTTATAATGTATGTTAGACGGTAACAGTGGCAAGTTCTCAAGATCTGCTACACCAGCAAGACATTTATAATGGTGTCATGCCTGTGGAGCTGACACCTTGCTGAAAAGCATGCACCCCAAAAATACTGTACCAACAGACAAGTCTTCTCTCCATCCAGCTCCTGCAGTTTCAATTTATGATCAGTTGAATTGTCTTACTCTTAGCAATAGATATTTTGAATTCACTTGCAGGTTCTAATATTATTTGCCAAATACAACAGTTGCAGTTCATTGTTCTTCTGACTGGGACAAAGAAAAGACCTATGAGGGGATTTTCAGTGAGTATTTCATGCAGTTTAGCCTCTAGCACTGTACAGATAGAAAAGCTCTAATGAGAAACCTCTATTACTTTTTCTTATATGTTGTACCTTCCTGATACATATTTCAGAGCTTTATGAAGTAACTCTGGTAAGCTATTTAGCTTTCAAAGTGACCACAGTCCACTCTGCTAGCTTATTTATACAGTTGTGCAAGGGAATATTTTATGCCGGCAATTATTATTCAACTTCTATGGAAAATCTGCAGCATTTATTTCACAAAGTTTGGGGCTAGGGACTTTTTCAGGCTCCTATATTGCTTAGAGTAAGAGTTGCTTGTTCTGATTTCTTACACCCCAGTATTTTAAAGTGTGGAGAACTATAGATTAATCAAGCTACTGCAGTAGTACTGCAAGTACTGCAAGTAATGAATACTGGAATAGCTATGTGTATCTGTGATTAATACAGTACTTCTTATATGATCTTACCTAATTATTTGGAAGCTGATGTTTTTCTCTTTGTTTTAGTAGTCTCCAAGATTTTTTAATTTGTAGACCCCTGGCAAGCTTCCAGTGAAGTTAAGCTCACTGAAACAGGCTTCTTTGTCCTATCATGGACCTCTTAGTTCTCAGCAGTCATGGGGTCCTTATCTACTTCCTTATCTGCTTATTTTAGCCAACGGGCCCCCTTTTACATCTCTGGTGGAAAGACACAGAAAGGAATCAGTTTCTACAAGAACTGCACAGTTTTCCCAGGCTAGCAACACTAATATTTTTCTCTTGTAGCACTGTTATTCATAATACAGATAGAGGAAGAGCAACACATGGTTTCCATAGTCTGTCTTAAAAGCTGAGTACAGATAATGAGTCTCCAAAATACCCTCTAAAAGAAGATGAATTCTCTTTTCTCTGCAATAAGAAGGCTCACAGTCATCCCCACTTAACTTTGCTTCCTGGCCAAGACAGTTTCTGACACACATCTTCACTTTGCAAAGCTGGTGCTGATTTTATAGTTGTATAACATTAATTAATCTAGGTTCAGGGGAGGCTGCACATTCTCATGGAAGAGAAAAATAGACCACATAGAAACCCATGTTTGGATTAGGATGTCCTGTGCTGACAATGCCTGCAATCTGGCAGAATAATAGCGAAAAATACCATTTGTGCTTGCTGTGTTTTTACTTTTCCCCAAGTCTCTGTTTATGGCTGCTGTTAAAGAGAAGATACGGGGCTAGGAAGACCGTTGATCCAATCAAGCATTGCTATTCTGTGTTTAACAGTTGTGCCACAGAAGTCATTCCTGGTGCATTTGCCATGCAAAGAAGAATTTTCAGCCTTTTTTTTAACAAAATGGGAGCAACCTCTGCAAAAGATTATGGGCTCCAAACCTTAAAAGAAGCTCTTTGGATTCTACCTCTGAAGCACTAATTTGGATGTCTATGTGATATCTAGATGCTCTCTGTAACAGTGAGTGAGCTAAACCACCCAGATGGACCGCCAGAGCAGGATCTTCCTTTGGGTATTTTAAGTAACCTGCAGAGAAGCTTTTTGCTTTTAACTAATTATGCCCACTGGGCTTAACTGAGGCTGAAATCTACATGTGTGAATGTCTCCCTGAGGGTTGCCTCCCTGAGGTACAATGGGACACTGAGACTTGCTTGCAGCAGACTAGGGCCAAAGGGGCTTGGCTGACTTCATGGCAGAGAGGTAACGAATGTAAAGTTAATGCCAAGGTCCATGAATCGAGGCAGACAGAAAATTCCTTTCTGGTTTTATTTTGTTTTCTTTTCTTATCATAGCACCTTCTCTTCACCTGCCTCTGCTCAGAACTGACCCCAGGCCTCAATCTTGTACCACTGAAATCAACAATAGGACTTTAATCAACTTCAGGGAATATCACACCCCATGTTCATTCAAGTCTATGGCAGCTTGAATATCCATCCTGCCCTGAGAGATAATGTACCATTCCCATCCAATTTCCTACACCAGCTGCAGGGGCTCTTTCAAGTTACTACATTCAGATCTCTTCCATTTCATCTCTGTTTTCTTGCCACTGTTGAGTTCCTTTCCCAGAATACCACTCCAACACAGTTACAGTGGCTTTTGCAATGCTAATCCCATCTTTGCCATCCAGTAAAGGAGCATTGTAGCTTTAAATGATAGAGTTCAGAGTGTGTCTGCTCAGTTTTTGTGTAAAGTATATCCAGAGCTCGTCTTCACCATAATGATTCACCTTCATGTCAATTCAATGCATTTAAAATCTGCCTTCAGATAATGGGTTCATGGTACCGGGTCATTATCTGGCCTCAGAAAGACCTCGTACTTCATATTCTAAGGGAAATGTCTGTGTCACCTAACAAAACAATCAAGTTAACTGCTTAAAAATGCATTTTTGATCCCTTGTGTTTCCTGCCAAGCCCCTGAGCCTCTAGTTTGTGGTTTCACCATATAAGCTATGGACATTGATTTTGCTGAATCCCTGAGGTTCCATATTGTTCTCAAACAACTCCTTGGATATGTGTTACCTAATTACTTCTACAACCATAATAAGAAAATTAAATTAACTGTCTTTCAAAGAGTTATATGGGTTTGCTACCAATACTTAGAAGATATTCCTTGGAAAAGTTCATCGCAGCCTAAATCTCTTAACCTAAATTTATTGAAGCTAGTCTTAGCCAAGACTGGCCCTTTCCTTATTTGAAATCACACGTTGCTCTGTCAGGTCAGAGCTGAGAATCAAACACCCTGTTCAAACATCAGGTGCTGAGAGCAGCTCCAGGCATGATGCTTGGGGCATCTTCTGTGATAGCATGTTCCACAGAAGCCCCTGCAGCAGTCCTCATCCCAAATCTTTATTTTACATCCTAAACTGTATGGTACCATGACATGGTGTCCCCCCAGGGAAATAATCTCACCTTTAAGACCCGTAAAGGAGAAGGAGTGCGCAGCCCAGAACCAGAGCTCACACTTTATTCTTGGCAAGAGCCTAAATATGTTAATGTGTGAGGTAAATCACACAGGCCATAGGCAAGCAACAGACCTCATAGTCTGTCGATAAAGGTACCCAAAGTCCTGGAGAGACAGGGGAGCGAGGGTGTGTGCAATTGGGCACTGGGAGGGGAGAACCAAGTTAGTGTTCAGACACTGGAGTTTGCTTGCCTCCATATGTTCAGTTGTGTAATATTTCAGAGAGTTTCAGGGAACAGTCATGAGAATACCTGTACCTGTGGCTGTACAGAAACCCCTGACAGAGGACCTCTCTCATACAGTCACCTGGAGAAGACAATGCCCCACCTCTCATCAGGATACCCGCACTGCGAGGCTGTGCCTTACTGACAAGTCCTTTTCAGAAGCAGATCCTTGTGCAGGAGACCCCTGTGAATGCCAGGCTGGGAAGGCAGGCTGGCCGCTGGAGGTGCAGCAGAGGAGAAGGCAGCACGAAGAGGGTGGTGCCGCAACCAGACAATGAGCTGGCTTGGGAGAGGGGCAGCTCCATGTGGGTCCTTGGCTATTTTCCCTTTTGCCTGGCGCTGCAGTATGCAGGAAAGGAAAATGAAAGGTCAAGCTGTTGGCAGCAACAGAGATGGAAAGCTTGAGGCATCACGGGTGTCGGGCTCTGAAAGAAAAATGTTTTCTGTCCTACAAAACACAGATCCTTTTTGAAATATGCATATTCATTAATTCTGAGTGTTATCTTTGTGCTATATTGTGCCCAAAAGGCAATGTAGTACCTTATCCACCTGGCTTCTGCCCTCTTATGGCTGAGGTCTTTAGGCAGGCAGAAGGTTTGGTCTTGGGGAGTTGCTGTGTACATTGCCCTTCTGTGGAGATAGCCTGGTGTGGGATGCTTCCGTGGTGTGGAGGACCCACCATCTGGGAGGGCTGCCCATGTGATGATGCAGTCAGGCTGATGCGAGAGATGACTGAGCGCCCCGCGTGGACCATGCAGCTTTACAGAGAGCAACCTCACATGGTTGCCAGGGTGTGATGTGACAGTGTGAACATGCAGGAAATTTGATCTTGCAGATATGCCTGGAGAGCAGCTGGAAACCAGTGTGAAACAGGGAGTCCAGGGAATTAGACCACCCTCTACGCTCAAGTGTTTGAGCCATGTGCAGCCTGAGGCACCCATGATTACCAAAATGTGTGAGTGAAAAGGAAATGCCCTGCGAAAGATGACAGCTTTGAGCGGTGATATGAGGAGAAAGCGTTGGCACAGCCTATTTCTGTATCTGGTCCTCCTCTTGTCAGCAGGACTTATTAGCTTGGGCACAGTGCCACATGAATGCTGCTTTTGGACCCATGTTAGATTGTATCTGGCCATTTCTGAGTGTTAGCAGAGGGAGCATGGTTCACTTTGCTCCTTCCTGTGTAGATGTGCCCTAAGGGAGTTGGAATAGACTCACTCCTTATGGTGGAATTTGCTCAGGAGACTGTAAAGTTTTAATCAGAGAAATCTATGAAATTATATTGACTAATAGGTGGCATAACTCACTTCTGACTGAAATTTAGTACAGCTAGTATCTCTTTAGCAAGTCCAAGGACACTTCAATTATTTTCAATCAAGCAAAAAGTTCATTAATTTGCCAAGAATCACACATGTATGTGATTTACAGTGTGGTAGATTAACCTTGAATATCAGATGCTCTAGGCACATACTGAACACAGCACTGAACCTGCAAGGAATTGACATAAAACAGTGCTGAGGTCAAGTAGTTACACAATACAGTTCCCTAAGAAGAATGTGGCTCACCAAGAACTCTTCTATGTATTTATCATCTTCAATCATCCTTTCTTTAATATCTCTAAAAAAATTATTCAATCTGCTAGCAGTTCTCCAAAGAATAAAGACACATTTTTCTTAGGGCAATCTAAAGCATATGATCCCATTGGGAGGGAAAGGGATTAGTTTAGAACACCAAAAGCAAGTGTTTCGAGTTATAGATTGAAAAGACAAATTCACAGGGGGGAATTGTAAAGGGGGAAATGTATACAGTAGAGCAATTAAACAAGCAGTTCACAATTAAAGAAGTACAGGTAGTACCAATGCATTCTAGCCATGTTTGACATGTACATGACTGGGATAACTGGCTTCATGTCTGAAGCCAGAATTTCATCTACAGTGTCTTAATATACATATATGTGCAAGCATCTCAGTGTCCTAGTACCAGCAAACTTGCTGACCCTCTGGGACAGTCCAGTTGTGCAACAAATCCAGCAGAAATTCAAGAAATGTGTTTCTATTTTAGAAGTTGCATTAGGACAGAATGAATAAGTATTCCAAATCCGGGAACTGCATTGCAAATACTCCAAGGATGCTGGATCTGGTTGAAATACAAGACTTCTGGTCCAGAAGGTGGTACTGGATGAAATATGTCAAATTCAGTAAGTTGGCCTTTCTTTTTTTTTTTTCTTCAGTGAAATGCCCTAGTAAATGCATTACAGTAGGCTGTCTGTTTTCTTATATTAAATAGTAAGTAAGTATTAAATACTTAGTAAGGCAGTCCAGAAGGAAACAGCTTCATCAGAGGAAGGAGCAATGCCCTTCTGCAATGGCAATGCTGAGGTCTTTTCTGTAAAGCAAAAGGCTTTTCTTCCTGCTTTGGTTGGGGAAGGAGTCTCTCCTCCAAGAAGGTAAACTCATGGGAAGAAAGCAGAACAAAGAGTAGCCACCACTCATCCACATGGCCCTCTGTGGAGCCCAGCTGCTTACGCTTCTCTGGAACTGTCCAAGTAAGATCAATAAAGGAATAAAAATGTGGATCCTGAAAGGACTTAGAAGTGAAGTGGGCTTCAAGTTACATGGTACTGTCTGAACTGAGATGAGACAGGCGTCTGGGAGATGAAGACTTTGGTGTCTAAACCATGATTTTGTTCTCCTGGGGCCAGCTGGAGCACGAGGTAGTCATTACTGTGATGTTCCTGAGAGTCACACCTTTCAGCAGAGCAACACAAGGTGTCAGGCAGGCTTGGCTTGCCATCTCCTTTTGTCACTATTTTACCTATTGCACAGTAGTCTCATACAGTTTTCCAAGTGATTCTGTATTTTATCACAGATTTATTGTGGATCATGTAAAATGTTGCTCCAGGAAGTATGTGTGGATTGCAGAGCTCTAAGGCAGCACAGGGAACAATGGAAAGATTTGGAGACCGGTCTTTGGAAAGAGCTCACTGCAAGAATGAAATTGTTACTTAGCAGCAGCAAATAAACTAATAAAATGAACAAGGATACAGTGAACAGGCCAAAGCCAAGAAAAATAAAAGGTGCCAAGAACAGAAAACTTAAATAGAGGGAAACGTCACAAGAATCAATAAAATGGGCCAGAGAACTGTGTCTTTCTGCATTAAGTGATGCAGACAGTGTGAAACAGATGCTATTTCAATGTCATCAGCAACTTGACAAGCTGGATAAATAATTGTTGCCAAGAAAAATAAAAGCATGTGCTGTCAGTGTGGGTGGTTGCCATGATTGCTGTGGCCTCTGGTTCAAATGCAGTTACAGAGATGATGAAAAAGAAAATAAATATGGAAGAGGCTGCGGAAAAACAATTAGCTTCCCACAGATGGGCCTTCGGCATACCATAAATTGTAGCTACCTCTTTCATCATTAGTTTGGGTGGAACCTGGGAAATAATAAAGGTGGAGAATTATGGGTACAGCCATTTCCTGAGTCCTTCCTGTAAAAGGGGACAAACTGTTGGTGGGGAAGAAGAATTGTTTTGAGGAAACTGCAAGTTTTGGCTGCACCACATTCCCACTTGGCTGACACTGAAATTGTCGATACCTTCAGAGCTCCACTCTGCAGCCTTGTATCATGGGGTTACTGACATGGCATCAGTAAGGTCTCTTTAGGGATCCCAAAGCCTTCTTACAGGCGTTTCTTCAGTTGGACCTAGCTGTGCATGCAGTGAGGGGCTCAGTTCACGCATAAACCCCCTGAGGATCCATGGAGAAGGCCCTTCAATGCGTTGGGGTATATTTCTCAGATAATACTGTGATATCAGCTGTTCACACAACTCATCATAGGAGGAAGAACAGTAGTTCTTTCTACTCATTGGAGAGTCCTTGCTCAGGTCACTTGGTCTGGAGATGTTGGCTTCATTCCCGTTTTTGTCTGAGGAGAATAATCCCACATCTACAGCCTCTTGGTTGTAAACAGGACCATGTTCTATGCAGAATCATAGACAGGATCATCTGAATATCTGTGTTCATTCTCTACACACATCCTCTAAATCCTGTAAGAGCTGAGAACCAGAGCCAGATTTATATTCATGTTAATCCCGCTTAAATCTAACTTTAGGAAGGTGAGAGACAGGAAAGACGTGTGTTGAGTCAGTCACTTGCACATCTTGTCTGTATCTCAAGGACAAACAATGTGTTTCCATACCTTCTCTATCTTTATTCTCAATTCCTTAAGCATTTCAGCCATTGAAAATCTTCATTTCAGTCCCTGAGCAATTTCACTTACATAAATACAGAAGAGGATGTCAGTTTCTTTTGCTAGAGTCCCAAATAATCTGTAGGGTAAACTGTCAACAACAAGGCAATCAGTGAGTAATCATCAAATAAATGACAACATTGTTCTTTACCATGACACTTTGTATAAGAAATCAAGTCTAGCTGCAATTACTTGGAATGCTGATTTGTTATGTGTACTGAATGATGGGTGAAAGAAGAGAGCATAAAACTTTAGACTATTGACAAGATTCATCCAGTTCAAATACACTCCTTGTTTTGCCTTGCCTACAACCTTATAAAAACATTGTAATAAACACCAACAATGCCAACATAGCTAGAGCAATGATAGAAAAACTTAAACTCTGCTTTATGATTTAGTGTAAGAAAAAATTTCAGGCTGTTTGTGGATACTTGATCTTTACGTATTTTGACTAGAAGGAAGCCCAACCAGAAACCGTACATCCAAGCAGTCAGTGTGGCTTTGTCCTACATAGGCCAAATCTGCTGGCCTGGCCAGATCACCCTTTACCAAAGAACACATGTGGCACAAGTAGGAACCCTGGGCAGGGTCTAGGGCCCCTATGAGGAATGGAGCAGCTGGCAATTGGCTTGGCTTTCTGGTGCCACCCTGATGCAGGATGTGTAATTTTCAAATTTTCAAAGGGTATTGTCATTTTTTACCTCAAACCAGGACAGACTTGCCTGAAATTTCTTAGTGTTTAATCTCTTAGTAATTTTTCTCTTTAGGAAGAGAGCCGGAACCTCTTATGGGAATGCTTTTGAACTTCATCATCCAAAATCCAAGTTGAATGTTTAGCTTCACCCTCATCCCCACATGGGTATGGTGACCTTGCTCCATCCCCAATGTAGATTAAATCTCATACCAGAGGTTGGCTCAGATCACAGGCTTTGGTTTGCTCTCTGGTTTTGTTCCCAGACCAAGCAGAAATGCGAAGTGTCTTGTTTCAGAACTTTGCTCTAACATCATTAGAACAAAAAACAAAGCTCCAACAGTAACACCTATTGTTCCTTGTGATGATTTAAAAAGAATAATTAATACTCTTTCATGAACAGAGCAGGCAAAGAGGCACATTTAATGATCAGTTGGGAACAAGGAAGGTCTCAGAAGATTTAGGGGAGGACAACTGATCTCTATCTACCTCTCCTCAGAAGCCACTGTTTCACATAAGGCAGTGTGGTTAGTGCTTCTGATTCTTGAACGCCTGCCCAGTTTCTCTGTGTGATCCTATCACTAACGTTGATAAATAGGTCTGCTAAAGCAATAGGGCCACAACATATTTGCTTCTTTGAACTAGAGTAATTCTGCTGCCAAGCCAGAGCTCCTAGCCTTTCAAGGTTCAGCTAGCAGTTACATGTATATTGACATTTCTTTTTACCTCAGGCCAGATGAGGGAGAAACAGTTTCTTACTTTGCAAAGCACTTTTCTTCCCACTGCGTGACAGCTTTTGATACTGCATTTGGGAAGGAGAATGAAGGTGGTTTCCACAGAGATAGAGAGATCTTCAAACTTTTCTGTTCCCAAAGAGGAAAGCCACACTTCATTCAAATAAACAGGACCAGAAACAGTTTTAAACTTGCCTTTCCAGCAACTGACTGGCATTCCTTTGAGAGTTGCCTTCTGAACTTAATCAAGATCCTTCCCAGCCTGTTTGCAGATTTCCTGTGCAGAACAGCTCTCCTGAATGCATCGCTTTGGTATATGTTACTTTTTCCTATCAGATCATCCAAGACTTTTTGAAAAGGACTTATGAAAAAAAGTAAATACATGTGTCATGGAAACACAGAAAGAAACTTCAGTCCATTTCATCATCTTCTGTTCAGAGGATTTAGTCGTAATACTGCAGACAAAGGTTTATGTGTTATGAAAGCTTACATTTTTGCTACATTTCTCAACAGGTTTAATTCTATTTCATGCAACTTCATTTATGCGAAAGGAAATCTAGGTCAGGCTTCTTTCTCAGAAGAGTAAATTCTCTGTAACAGCCTGAATCTAATGTCTGCCTAAACAAGTATTTTTATCTTGTATAAAATAGATACCTATATCTATGAATTGTGGTCTTGGTGACAATATGCATGGTATGCTATATTCCCTATTCTTCAGCAGAGCTAATTTCAAGTAGATTTACGTACTAAAGGTCTGATCTCCCCACACACCCCTTACTCCCAGCAAGGCAAGTATCTTTTTAATGAAAGCCTGATGCAGAGTGAATAGTGTGGTATCTCTTCACCTTTCCCGAGCTCACCCAAACTTTTGGGATCTTATTTTTATTTTTGTATGTTTTTACTGAAACATTTAGGAATTAGGAATTTCAGCATTAGGAATTTCAAGCAGAGACTGAGGGAACAAGCATAACTATTGGAAGAACTATGTGGTCTCATCGTATAAGCTTATTCACTATTCTTGTATTAAAGGTGTTATGTCTGAAATAATTATGATCTCTTGAGTTTAATGGCAAGGCAGAGACAAGCAGGGTGGAGTCCACAGTGTGGTTCATTCTAGTTTGTATTAAAAAGGGGCTGTGTCAGAGATGTGATATTTTCAATATATTTTAATCTCCTAGTTACAGCATAACAGCAGTTAGATGTGGAACAAACCTAACAAATCTTGCCTCTGATCTACCCATGGACCAACACAGGGTGTTTATCATACATTTCTTGAGTCTTGTCCTCTTAAATTTTAATATAGCTTGATTGGCAGCTAAGTGTTGTCACTTGTCACATTTTTAAGAGTTGTTACAGGCAATGACAATTACACGGGGAACTGCATCTTAGAAACCTGGTGGAAATGCTTCTATTTTGGGCTCCAGTAGACTTTCTCACCTAAAGGAGGTAGAAGAGGTTGGCAGCATGGAAGAACAGTTGTAAAGCTGGAAGAAGGTTTTGGAAGATCCAGATTTGTTCATGTAAAACCTGTCAGTTCAAGAGATTGATGTTTTCTTTCAAAATAAGCTCCTCAAAGCTGTGACTAGTGTCTCTCTTTTATAGCATACCCATGTGTTCTTGAGAAAGAAAGAGAACCAGTGAACCACAGAATATACTTAAAGGCTTATATATACTCCAACACTATGGTATAATTTAGCTTTATACAATCCATTCCTCTACTTAAAGGGAAGAACTCAAAACTGAGGCAATCGATCTAAAAAGTAGCTTTTGTAAATGGTACTTTAAGGACTAAATAGTGCAATAGTTTTTCTGAGTGAAGACACTTTCATGGACATGAATGACACATTCATAAATCTTCAGGTGAATTATTTTCAAGTGATTTATTTTGAAATGTGACCACACAATCACACATTTATTTACAGTTTTCTGAGATCTAAAGGCAGAAGCACCACCATTTAGCAGCGATTCTGCAAGGACCCAGGGCTATGCATGGACATTTTAGAAAATGAGGCCTTGAATATTAGGGGCTAAATAGTCCATGCACTTTATAGTCAATCTGTGTGCATCCCTCTGTAATCTCATGCCTCTCATGCCATGTCTCATAGAATCTTTTTGGTTCTAGCACCTACAAATTGTCTGACAGCAACATGAGTAGCACTCAGTGCAGTGGCCAGGTTTACCTTTACATGTGCGCTGGGTTTCTTGTCCTCTGATCAGTCAGAAAACACCTCCTGGGTTGTATGAGATGGGAGGAAGGATGTACCTGGCTTTTCCCCAGGGCATCAAGGCTAAACTAAGGCATTCCAGGACACGGGAAGAAAGCTTCACTGCAGTAGTGGGGCTTTAGAGTCTGTTACTTGTTCCTCTGAGCTCTCCAAGTACCTGCTCAGTTTTAGGGATCAAAGGAGAACTACCTTTGTTTTAGATTAAGTATGTGCTGAAGAGTGCTGTCGGTGCACAAAGTATTCAATTCTCCATAGCACTGGGACTAAAAACAGCAAGATATTTTAACATATAAATCCAAAGGACTTCAAGGGACCCATTCGTATGATTAAAGGTAGGTACATGCTGAAATGCTTTGCCGAATGAGGGCATTTTGAAATATTTTTTCATATCTTTTGCACTTGAAAAATCATAAGCATAACAGAGAATGCCAAGAAATAAAAGGAAAAAAAAGAAATATATAGGGATATTTGGGATTCTAGACATAAAGTATCTGCAGCACCTATTTTATGCAGCCATGCCATTTTGTGTGTGTATAAACCAGGATTTTTTTATTGTATTTTATGAATTGGTTGTAGACTGTGTAATACAAGTGGAACATAAAAGAATAATGAAAAGAACAAGATACAACTAAGTCTTCAAAAAATTTTTTACGGCCTTTGTCAGGAGAACAAACCCCCCATCCCTTACTTTCTAGCTGTCATTGCCCTCACATAAAGATGCAACATTAGAACAAAATTTGCGCAGAGAATTTTTTCACTCCATTCCCACAACAACAAAAGCATTAGAATCACTCACAAAATGAATACAATGACGTTGGTTACAAGCAACACGACCAGGCTATTCATTTGATGACTAAAATGGGAAGTCGAAAGGGTAAAAGAATAATTCTTTTCCATGCCCAGCATAAATTCCTGCAGCTTGTTAGCATTTGCTACTATTTTACTTGGATAATTCTATAATGATGCAAAGAAAAGTGGTTAGAGTATGCTAGCTGGTGGATGTACAAAGAGCTAATGTTCTGAGAGGTGTACAGTTTGGGGACAATTTTGCTCTAAAGCCAATTACCTTTTGTGCATTTGTGTATAAGCCCGTGTGGTAGGAAAAAACCCATCTTCACCACAAAGCCTTTTTAGCTTTGCCGGATACCGGAGCAGTTGAATGATTTGTATGATATAGTCAGAATACTCTATGATAAAAATGAGGTATTGATTCAAGGAGATTTTAATTTAGATTAGTTCACTTAAAATGAGTAATAAATTGAAATGAACTCAACTGAGCTCACGTTTAGAATGAATTATCTTGCCACCTCACTGAAACCTTAGGCAAGGAATAATTCTAGTTATGGCCCTAACCCAAATCACCAATTTTAAATAAGAACTGTACAAATAATTTGGACAAGAGAATGACAGGTGCGATATCTGATTGGTAAATGAATTCTAGGGAAAGGAAAAAGAAAAAAAAATATTTTCCTAAAATAAATCAGAAGGAAAAATGCAAGTAATTTCAGTACTATACTTTAATATTAACAGTGTGTCAAATGCTGCATTTATATTTGATAAAATCTTGCACATTGCTACTAGTACTTCTTTCCAAGAACACTTTTTCATTTTCTTCTTTCCCTCCACCATCTTTCTGGATAGGATTTTTAATGACTTATTCCTGTACTGAAGCCTTTTACAATAGTTGACAGTTCTGTTTGCTAAGATGTCTTGTGCTGATTTAACCTATTTTGCTTTACATATTGTTTATCCATGCGTATTTACAATTGGCATACTCACTGCCTACACTCTGGCTGTTGATGTATATAAGCATACATTCACACAACTCCAATATATGATTTCCTCTTGACTCATTTTTAAAGCCTCCAGTTCCTTGCCCATTCTTTTTCTATAGTTCTGATTAAGATTTATTTTCTTCATTCATTTCCTAATATATTGCTGAATTTGTTTTCTACATGCATTAAATTTGGAATACAAGTTCTAAAATAGATAACAGAATTGAAGAAAAATGTTATATATTTTGCTCCTATGTTTTCTGTAATAATAGCTTGCTCTTTAATCTCCATCTTATTTGTTTTATGGGATATTGGGTTTTTTTGTTGGTGTTTTTAATAATGGTTTTCATGTTAGAACTGACATTTTCATCTTAGAACTAGACATTTTTGGGATCCTGTTAGGCATCTAAACTCAATTCTTTTCAACGTTTTCTAAGTGAATATGAGGTGTCTAGAGAAGATGTCTTCATTACAATGAGTAGATCTTCTGAATTTATCACACCATAAAGTGTCTACTGAATGGCAGTATTCATACTCTACCTTTCAAAGAAAGGCACGAAGGTGTTTGTCTCTTAAGTGCTACAGAATATCCCATATAAAAGGTAGGATCTTTGATAGCCCAGCTACTGTCTACATGAAAACATAGCACTCTTATTTAGCTATGTGAAGCTAAGACCAATATACATATTCCACTGTCCATAGTATGGCTGCTTCAGTCTTTTGCTGCCTGTCAGCGACCCTCAGCTCCTGACTCATCTCCCCTCATAGAGCTGCCCTGCTCTTGTTGCTCCCTGCAAATGGCACTGGAACGTGGTCTAATTTCAAACAATACTGATTTCTCTAATGCCCTCTCACGCTCCCACAAACAAGCACCAGGATGTATATACACAGGCAGTCTGTCCAGAATCAGACACCTGAATTCAGGTAGTCTGTCCAGGGTTCCTAGTGGAGGACAGGACACCATGTGTTGAGTCCTCATCTTGTCTCCTGGTTTGGGAACCGTGTACTGATTTCTGCACATGCCTTTCTGTCCCCTCTTGGGCCTGATGGTCTCTCCATCCCATCCCACCTCCCTCAGTTGTCAGGATTTACTCACTGTCTTTTGTCTCTGACCTGGGTGTCCTGAGAAGCTGAGAGACAATGACCATGTTCCCTCCCTGTCTCCATTTTGCTAAGCTAAACAACCAATCTTTCTAGCCCCCCTCAAAAACTAAATGCTAAAAGCTCTGAACATAAAATCATAAAATGGTTTGGGTTGGCAGGGACCTTAAAGATCATTTCATTCCAACCCTCGGCCATGGGCAGGGACACCCCCCACTAGACCAGGTTGGTCAAAGCCCCATCCAGCTTGGCCTTGAACACTTCCTGAGTTGGGGCATCCACAACTTCTCTGGCCAATCTGTTCCAGTGTCTCACCATCCTCTGAGTAAAGAATTTCTTCTTAATAGCTAATTTAAGTGTCCTCCCTTGCAGTCCCTCCTCATCTTTCCTGTAGGCCCTCTCTATATAGTGGGAGGCCACTATGAGGTCTCCTTGGAGATCCTAATCTCTACGTGTCTTCAGAATATGCTCAGGCATTTCCATTCTTTCCCCATTCACACCAGTCACTAAATTCCTATTACTTTTCTCTGCACATTCTGCACAGGTTTTCTATGCAATGAACACTGGAAGTGATGGTCAGATCTAAAAATGTACCAGGGTGCCCCTTCTCTTTCCAGAGGAATAAATCAAATGGTACTAGCAAATTTTAGACACTTTAATTTAAGAAGAGTTTCATTTCCAGAAGCAGAGACAAAGGGGAAATTAATAAGTTTTCTCCGTGTCATAAAATAAATTCAGGTCTAGACTTAGAATTTATTGTATTTGGCAAAAGAAAAGCACCTGTCTCACTGTCTGATTCAAAGGCTATTGGGCAGAAAGCAGCAAGGATTCTGGATGGGGAAAAAGCCACTAGCTCTTTGATAGCAGTTTCTGTGCTGCAACTGTAATTATCCGTGTAAAACAGTGGTGTTACAAAGAAAGGCATTTGGAAAAAATATGTGCCTTCACTTTCAACAAGATGTAAAATTGAGATCCAGCACAATTTGCTCCTTTCTGTCACTGCAGTGTGTCTGTTCGTAGTGTCTGCAATAAATGAGAAGACCCTAAAATTGCTTATTGCTATCAGCCAAATATACAGTTGGTATTATTCTAGAGAAAGTCATGTTTCCCTGAAGAGTTTGTGACCGTACAGGTAAATTAAATATGCCCTGTTCTCCAGCACTAGGGCCAGCTGGTATGCCATAGCCTGCATCCATCAGTCCAAAACAGTTTAGCCATGTGCAGACCACCTGTGGGAATGACTGTTTGGCCGTGCCAAGTTTTGAACCTCGCCTGGGAAACATTTAGGAGGGAACTAACTGGCTTGGGGCAAAATCGTGCCAGTGTTTGTCATAAGAGTTTCGCACTGTAAATGAATGAATTATCACTCCCAGGACCTTTGACACAATTTTGCAGTATAGATACAGCCAGTGTGGACTAAGTTCTTTGAAAAAATGCAACATATCTCAGCATTCAGAGCCAGAGAAGGGGAAGGACATACACTGCACTGTGTCCAGATGTATTGTGCCCAGATGGTTTTCCTTTTTTTTTCCTTCTCCAACTCTGCTTCAGTTATCTCCAGAGTGGGTATAACACTGTTTAATCTTCCTTCTAACTTTCTTCCAGGAGATTATGTAGATATTATTTAGATAATAATTAGATTTTCTGTAATATTAGATCAGATCCAATGTTAGTATATAAACGTTGATTCTAATAAGAAAGTATTTCTATTTTGTAGATAGAACCAGCTAATTAGTAGAGAGGATCGTAAAGTCAATATGTTTGAGTCCCTTCCTCAGATTTGATTAAATGCTAATTTCAGGGCTGCCATTTGCTCATGATAATTAATAGGATATTTAACCTTGCACGTTTCCTAAAACATTAAGCTTTTCTTATTTTGTTGCTGCTTATTTTACTTCCAGCCTGATTTTTAGCTACAGGCAGTTAATCTCCATTCTACTGCCTTCATCATTTAACAGAGAAACAAGTGGATCCGAGATTTCTCATATCTGTATTTGACAAATAATTCATTCTCCTGGTGAGAGCCTATAAAGTGTTTTGAGAATATTTGGAGACAGAGTCGTTGCTTTTCCTGGGACTGGGGAAAGAACATCTGTTTTCTTTCTTTTTAATTTGTTTTGTCCATTTGCGCTTTTAAAACTTCTACTCCTCCTAAATCACAAACTGAGGACATTACTGGACTTACTTATCCTCCTGTCTCCTGGTGCCTTGAATAGTTCATGGATGCGCTTTTTAACAGAAAAATCCCTTGTTTCATGGTAGTTTTCCTCCAAAATCCCAACATCAGCAACAAGGAATATATAAAGTCCTTGCAATTGCTAGGTTCCCATTAGTGATGGAAGCACTAGAAGATGAGATAGATGATAGAAAAGAAGATCTGTTTGATCTCTTCAAGCAGTGTGAGCTTCCAGATATAAAATAACTAATACAGTTGCCAATTTACCGGGATCAGGTCATGATTCAGCAGACAGACACACTAGGAAATACCTTTAAAAATAACTACAATTTGAAGGACTATTCTTATCTATACTTTAATAACAAAACAACTGGTCTGCTTGTTATTTACCCTGAATGATTTGCTAAAATACTTCAGCTCTCCATCAGAATAGAGCAGAATTAATTTTAAAGTTATATTTAGTCAGTTCACAACAGCCATCGGTGAATGGAAGACTGACATCCCATAAGGAGACTCAGGTGTCTGGACAGAGGTGTCTGTTCCACACTCAGGTGTGGAATTGTTCCACTCAGGTGTGGAATTGTGGAATTGTGGAATTGTGGAATAGCACACTGAAGTGTCTGTTCCACCCTCAGGTGTGGAATCCAGCACCTTCCTATTGATTCTCCTACATTTGTTAAGATTTTTTGCATGTATATGGATATACAACATCATAGATGTTGTGTCTGCAGACCAAGACCTGCAAGAGAAAAATAACAAACCATTCTGATCATCCTAAAATAAAAGATAGATATCATTGGTCAAGGAATTATGAATAATGTGCAAATTCAGTGATCACGTACTGAGGAGCAGATCTGCAGCTGCAGTAAAATTCTGCTCAGCAATTTCTTGTCCTAGCTGTGCATTGACTCGCTGGAACGCCTGCTGTGCTGAGCTCAGGGATTAATGGCCTTTGGGATGACAGCTTACCTTGGTTTGCTGCGGGATCAATGGTGGGTATGGTGACTACCCTGCAGGCAATGCAGTGGAAGGGCTTGTGGTGCAGTTGTGTTTTGAGTTACCTGAATTAGTAACTGCCCAGATTTTGCAAAAGCAACTCCTCAGCTGTGTGGATGCTGCCTGGTGAGAAGCTGCTAGGCATGGACAAATATCATCGCAGATGACTACATAATATACAAATGAGGCATTTAGGCAGCTGTGTTCTTCCCATGGCCAGAGGCAAGAGAGAAGCACTGGAGGAGGCTGAGCTGTGTCGTGTCTGTTGGCCCTCTGTCATTAGGAGAGAGGAATGAGATGCTGTTCCCTGCCTCGGGAGCCCCAAAGCCTGATGGCTGCAGCATGTGGGGAGGATTGTGGGGAAGTTTGACCACTTGCTTGAGTTGTTCTGTTACTTTTCACTTGGCATCTTATGCTGACCACTTCTGGAGACCCCGTTCTTAGATTTTTCACTTACTTATGAATTTCCTGTGGGATTTCTACCTGCTTCCATTGATTTTACGTGGCACTGATGTGACTAGCTGAGACTAGAAGCCTTAGTTTTAGATAAAGTCAAATTATGTCAATTCTTCCATAAAGTATTAACATTTCTACTTTGGGAAAACCAAATATACAAAAGGTTTTCACTCCTTATCCCGCAAGTAAATCTGTAACACCACTGGGACTCGGCGTGCATTTAAAGGTTCATTAGTGCCTTAATAACTAAAATGATACTGAACCATTTTGGCAATTGTGATGACACAACTGTGCATGAATAGAATGTTTCTCACTGCAATATGGTGTAAGCTACAATACGCTTGTGAAGTAAACCTGCAAGTCCTTGTTGCTTAGTGTTTCTTGTCTCTGAATTTTGTAATTAATTTAATCAGGAACTTTTCTGTTTACTTGAACTGACTTTGATTTGAACACTAGTTAAGATAGCATTATGCAAATTCAGGGAAGATGTGCAGAAAATGATTTTTCATTTGTTTCAATTTTGTCCAATCCTTGTCTTCCTAGACAATGCTTCTACAAAAGACCTGTTTCCTTTTTAAAAATTTCCTTTCCTTTCCAAGCCTCCTAGATACATTTGAAAAAAGTGAGAGGATTTGCTTTTAGCTCTTTCCTACCCTTTGAAACACCTGAAATGCCGGTCTCCCAGCTCCTTTCAAGACCCTTCCCTGAGATGGAGCCCTCCTCGAGATTTCACGCAGAAAAGTGGAAACTCCTGCAGTCTGGTTGTCAGAGACCTGTGCTGCTGCTGTGGTTACAACACGGATGTTGCATCGTGACACAAAATGTCATTTTCTGTTTAGAGGTAGAACAAAAAGTCTAAATCCTGACTTAGTAATCAAAAAGACTAGGTCAGAAACTCCTTCATATGATTAGTTTAGGCAGATAATCTCCATGGATTCATACGCAATTCAGACCCACACTACTTAGTAAAAAAATTCTGTCAATGGGAGTTAATGCTCAACTATTACTATTAATTGGGTACTTTCATTCTTTAGCTATTTTTTAAATCAATTCCCATATGTCTAGGTAATGAAATGTCATTCTGCCAACCAAAGCAATTGTTATACTGCAATGCAGTGGAGGAAAAATACAATATGCTGGTGTAAGGAAAATTTGTCTTGCTTCACCTTCCTCTTCACTCAAAATTTTGAGAAAATTGCACAGCAGTTCTAATTAAACTCCAGGGTTATCATGCAGATACAATACCTCTAGAGGTGCTCTCATTCCGGTGTTACAAGTATTAATACATGTGAAATAACTGGAAATCTTGGAAAAGGACAAACATCTGAACATGGATATGAACTTACTTTACTTCTATTGCATCTCTCCTCTATGCAAACATATTTTCATCAAGCCGTTTCCTTGTTCACTTACATAAAAAAGCGTCTGCATCTTCTTTCCCAACCAATTTTTTTCAAAAGACCTGAGAAGATTCTTTCTGGTGTTTCTCCTTTTTTAACAGAAATAGCTTTCTAGCTATTTCTACAACAGAAACATTCATGGAAAACATCTGCTTTCCCTCAAAGCCTGTTTTTTGTCAGGAAATAAAATCCACACTCAAACCCCTTTAATCCAGAAATCCAAAGTTCATCTGATTTATACTGGCATATATTTACACAAAGTTCATATACGTAAGTTTAAGACACTGCATAAGCACTCAATATTAACATGTACCATGGAATTATCAGCCTCATTCCTGTTTATTCATGACACATGGGAATAAGGCATCTTTACTTCTGCAGCTTCTGTCATTGTAAACCTCGCTTGCTGCTTTCTGCCATATCTTCTTGTTATTTTCTTGCTGTCATCTGCAGTCAGCAGTCCATCCATCACCGTTGCTTTGATGATTGCCAGAGCCCCTGCATCAAGACCACACTGTCAGCTTGACATCCTGCGTGTGGAATAACCTTTCCTCTGCCCTGGGGATTTTTAGCAGCCCAAGTGCCAAGGGGACAAGCTATTCTTTGGAGCTGATAAGCATGCAGATGAAAAAATCCTCTTAGCTTTCCTGGGTTTACTTTTTTTTTTTTTTATTGTCTGTTTTGATTTGTCTTTTTGGTCAGTCTGTTTTCTCTCCTATGCTCATGTTGCTACTTTGATACAACCTCTTATCAAGGAATATCTTTTGAAAGATCAGAACATGATTTTATTTACTCTGGTTGACCACAGTTAGCAGGAGTGCATTGTGCCATCTGTATTAGGTCTGATTTCTCAGTAAATATCAGCAAAATGGTGTTTGAATGCAAACTCTCCTGAGTTTTTCTTAGTTTGCATCAAAGCAGTTTTAAACAGCATGTTTTAAACTGGGAAACAGTATATTTGCTTTCATCTTTTCCCATATGTGTAACACACACCCCATGCACATATATGTATAAAACTATCAAGTTATATACATAAAGCAGGATAAAGCAAGTCAGATTCAAGATGTGAACAGAGTTGATGCAGAGGTAACCATGCAACATCCCATGGCATAGTTTAGCTTTTGAAGTGGCTCTGTGTCCTTTCATAACTGGGACTTCCTTGGTGAAGAAACACCGTGAATGTTGTCTCTCTACCATGTCTTCACAGCCTGTGACATGCAAACAGGCTCAGGGGGTTTCCGTTTTAATCAGTCATAGTCAATTAGTACACTTACGTCTTTTATTACATACTTTGATTAAAAAAAAAAGCAGAAAATTTTTGAAGTTATATTTTGTTATAAAATGTGTCTTTTTCCTTCTCCCCAGTGTGTACTTGTGCTCTTGAGAGTCTTGTCTTGAACAGCTTTTTCTTGAATTCAGAGCCTTGTACTATTAAATTGCCTAATTGGTCAGTCCCACAGCATGGGAATAAAACATCCCAGAGCAGAGGATCCTGAAAAAGATCTCTTTCAAGAGCATCTTCCCTTGTTGCATATTTATTGTATTTGTCATTGATGTACTCCAGGACTGTTCAGGCAATGAAAGGTTCCTGTTTTGATGTTTGGGGAATGACGTTGCCACAAAGGATTTGCATATTCCCCACTGTAGTGGAGGTTTTCCTGATTGTAGTCAGCATGATGCATACACAATGAGGAGACTTACTGTTTTTCTTACTTCAGAGGAACCATCCAGCATGTCTAAAAATCAAGGAAGCTGGAACATTTGCTCAGAGATGGGATAAATAAAAGTTATGTTGGGATAAAGCTTTGCTTTCTACTTCTTATTGTCAAAAATCATGGTATTTTTCACAAGAAATCAGGAGTCAGTCATTCTCCTCATAGTTACAGTTAATGGATAACATCATTACTAGTAGATCAAATAGTGTCATGATCTGGGCTGGACGGGCCACTAAAATTAACAACAGATTCTGTCTAACTTCCCTCTCAAGTGAGAGAAGAATGAGAGAGGGAGAGACTTAGGAGCTGGAAAGAAACTAAACTACTTTAATGAAGTATTAAATAAAAAAATAGGAGAAAGACAATAATATTAATAAGAAAAGAATGAAATATATACAATATATATACAACCTGTATCGAGCTCCCCGGATAACGATCATATCACCAGCAGGCACTGGGGAAGTCCCAGACTGGACTCAGCAAGGGATGGGAACTGGATTCCGGCTCTGGAGCCAGGAATGCACAGATTGGGATCAAAGGCAGATGAACTGATAAAGTCCTCCTTGGACACCAACCATTGAAGAAGGAGGGCTGACCCTTTGACCTCTCAGCTTTTATGCTGAGCATGATGCAGATGGGATGTTGTTCAATTGCCCTGTTGGTCAGTTTGGGGTCACCTGTCCCATCCTCTCCTCCCCACAGGTGTGACCCCTCTATGCTCTCTGCTTCTGACCCTGCAATGGGGCAAATACTGCAGTTAGCTGACCTGGGTTGTTATAGCAATGAGTATAAGCAACAGCCTCTCTGCATACCATTCCTTGGCATTAACTATAAACATCAGACCTTATCTCTGTTAGAAGCTGACAGAGTCTGAAAATCACTCTATTAATTTCAGAAAATTTAGTTAGTTAGGAGATGCTTAGCTGAAAAGTAAAATTATTGAACAGAAAATTGGTTCTGTTTTACCTCAAAGCAGAACAAATAGTTACTTAGTTTATGGCTTTCCAAGTACAGCTGGAAATGGAAACACAAAGTCCTCCAAGTAACAGAAAGTGTAAAACTAGCAAGCAACTTCAGTACATTCTTGAAGACAGAATTTGACACAGCATAAAGATGAAAATGTCTCCAGAATTGGAGGACAAGTATTTTGGAAAGGAGCTTCAATCCAAATGTTGAAAGACATTGAATTATTCAAAGTGCTAATGAATACAATTTGATGAAACTATCAGAAAGGAAAATTGCATTTAATATCTCCATGGCAGAAAGTGCACCAGAAAATAAAGGGAAAACTGCACTTCATTACTGGAAAAATGACCAGGCATCATTTCCTGAAGACAATCAATTCCTGAACTGCCAGTAAGTGCTCTGCCCGTGCCCATGGTGTCCACGCATGTCAGGAATTCATCATTTTCTCTCAGAAAGTTTAGGACTAACACTGCCATTACTTGCATTGTAACATATGAAACTGACAAAAAAAAAATAAAAATCAGCAATAAATTTAAATATGAATACCCAGAATCATAGCTTCCAGTTTCCAGTAAAGATAAATGTCAGATTCTCCCAATCCTAATTTTAAGATGGTGTGTCTAATATTGGCTAAATTGCCCATTGCTTCATGAGGAAGGTTCCCAAAATAGTTTAGATGCTTTATTTAGAGGCATGCAGAACACCCACAAAAGGAAAATGTTACACAACTCTGGAGCAGGGATCTACACAGGTGCAAAGGATGGGAGCAGGGATAGAAGTAATGAGAGGACAACCTTCCCCACCACAGCAGAACCAGCCATTTTTCCCAGCTGGGCTTCATGTGTAAGCAGCCCTGTGTGACTACCAGAAGAAGGGAACTACAAGAAGAGAAGAGAAATGAAATCAGAAGAAGGAAATTGGGCGTTGCCTGGACTTTCCTGATTCTTTTTAATATAATTGTTGCATTAAATAACTCATGGGCCAATGATAGGCTGCCAACCTGGAAGAGAAATTACCCTCACAATAACCAAAGGGACTGAAGGGCACCACCTTTTGTCAAAAGAGACAAGAAGACTTTATTATTGCCCATCTCTCAAAGCATTCAAAGGTCTATGCTCAAACTCCAAATAATATGAGACTGGCTCGAAACTCACAAGATTGAAGGAAAGGTTAGATTTATTATATTTACCACCTGATTCCTGAGCCTGGCAGTAAGGAGGCATTTGTGTTACATTTTCAAATTTTCCAATGACCATGAGAGTTGGACCTTGTGGCTGCCTTTTTTCCTTTTAAAAAAAGGATCTGAGGTTGGCACCGAATCACTTATTTCCAGAGGTATATTTCCAGAGATAAACCATAAATTATTGCAAGAATCAATGAGATACTGACAGTTGTCAGCACCAGGTATACTAAAAAGTGGCAGTAATATGACTTCAGCTTTGCAGAAATAAATAATACAAAGTGCAATTTCAGAGCAAGCAGGACTGGGGGCAAAAAAGGCTTTTGTCAGATTCATGTTCTCATTTCCCTATGGCTCACTCACATTGCCCAGATGGCTGCATTTCCAAATGCCTGTCTTAAACTTTTCTACTCATCACAGGATTTTTACGGCAGTTTGAAGAAAATTCTCCTTTATCAGCAAGTTTTTCTTACAGGGTGTCTTTTGCTGTGGAATTTTTGCAGTCTGAAAGTTTCTCTGTCTTACAGAAGTTATCTTACAGAGGAAGACGGTTTGTTTAACATAAATTCTACAATAGACTTATGAGTTTAGACTTAATTTGGCATCAAGTAATCCAATGATGACAACATCTCACTGCCTCTAGGACAGCAGGCTGACAGAATAATACTTTTTTCTATTCCTGTTATTTGCCAAGGTCTATTTTCAGTGGTCTGAACCCTTAACAGTTTGGCTGAAGTGATGCACTGCCGTGAGGGAAGGTAATTCAGCTCACTTCCCATCCATCTATTAACCTCTTAGTTTTACATTTCTTTGTTTTATTGTCTTTGGATGCTTGTGACCCTCCCGAAGTCCTGCTGACAGGAGTTCCACCTGAGCAGTCACTCTGCATGAGGGAGCCCAGTGCAGCGCCAAGGTCCTCCTACTCGCCAGTGGTGACACCAGCTGAGGTCCCCGCTGCCCAGCTGCCATAGATGGCGTCAGTCAAAGGCCAAGGCTGAAACAAAAAGTTCATTAAAGTTTAAGTGACCTGGTTCTTGTGAAGGTATCTTTTATTTGCTCTGACACTTCCACTGTCAGCAAGAATGACAAAGTGTTCACCACTCACCTGCTTTCTCTAGGGCTGAGGGAAATGGAAATCTGGAAGGGTTTAGCTGGGGCATCCAGTTGAGAAGAGCCATGGGGTTTGATGTGTTAGGGCAAGTGTTAACAGACAGGAAGGGCAAGGGTTGCCAAGAGGAAGTTTAAAGGACCCACAAAGCAACTGACCAAAACATGTCACTTCAGTAGGTGGCCATCCAAATGCGGATGTCAGAGAATGGGACTTGTAAGGCAGAGATCTACATTATGCGCTGCTTTTCTCTTGTTTCTTGCTGAGTGCCAGGAGTGAAACTAGAGCTCTGAATTGATCGATATTTTGCCATCACCTTGAGGAAAGTAAAGATTTCACCTGCAGAGTTTGAGTCTTTTCGTCTCTGCTAATGTGTGCAGAGAGGGCAAGGGTAGCCTTCCCAGGGAACCAAAGTGAAGAAAGGCTTTCCATTAAAAAAAAAAAGTTTCATTTTATAAAGCTAATTTTAGTCTCCAAGAAAAAGACAGAAGCAACTACTGTCTGTTTGATGTCTCTAGTTTAGAACTGAAATAACTTTTGTTAGAAATAAGTGACTTTAGGCAAGGATTTTTATATTGATAAGAGAGAACATAATAGTTATTTAGGCTGTCTTGCAATTAGATCAGACCAAGTTAGAATAGTCTTGGATCTTGACTGTAGATATTTGGTATTGTAAGAGTTAAATACTTTAATACTTTTTTGATTCTGTTCTAATAAATATTTTGTATTGCATCACAGTTACTGTGTGAGCATTGTAGATGACCTTTTATTTCTCTTCATTAAGACACTGGTCATATTTGACTGTATTTGGCTGTAACTTATTGAGATCAATAAATGTTTCATGTGTTAACTTCTCAGTCTAATTTTACATGACACCTTACTGAGCCAGCAAAAGGAATGGAGGACAGATAGGGATGTGCAGTTACATCTGAGAGGTATTTATATACAACAGCCACAGATTAGTTGCATGTTTGTTAGGATTATTAAACTATTTTCACATCAGCAAGTCCTCTAACTACCTGTCCATAAAATGAAGAAAGGGTCATATTGCACTTCAGGTGCAGAACTTGGTTTCAATAGATCAGGATTTAGTTCCTGTTCGTGACATAGATTTTGACTGTGACCTTGGGCCAATCACTTATTCTCCCTGCCTCTCACTCCTCTGTAAACTGAAGTAGGGATAGTAACTCCTTAAAGGTGAGAATGAATATGTCAACATTCACGTGGCACTCACACTGTTTTTCAGCTCAGGGACCTATCTCTGCCTTGAGCTAGGATGGAGTTGATCTAATTGTATTTCACCAACAGTTTGTTCCAAAGTGAATTTTTCTTGCTTGTTTAATGTTTAGAAACAGTCATAAATGGTAACTGGGTGGACACTGTTCCCAAAATGATCAGTCTGTGCCCTGATAGATTTGAAGACCTTTATTCACCTTGTCTTTGTTGCAGAGTCCCTTTTGCTAACCCAAACATTAAATCAGGTGCTGCCTTCACCTAACTTGTTTCAGAAGCTGAACGCTTTCTGGGTATGAGCATTGCCACATAGACAGTATTAGGACTTCATTTCGTCAGTGTAAGAAGGCCCAGTTGGAAGGGAAGAAAGACCCTAGATAAAGAATTTGTTGTTTTCTCTTAGATGTAAATTATACATTGATAATGATTTACATAATTCAGCCTGGTCTACAGGATGCAAGGGGGCATGAGTATCTGCTTACATGCGCAGCAGTTAGCAAAGGTAACCAGCAAACACATAACTCGGTTATGTTTTATTAACAACAAATATTTAATCATCTTCCAGAATGCTCTGGATGCAGAAAAGTTTGCTGTTGAAGAGATTATCAGAAGGCCTTTGTATAACTGTGGTGTGTTACTTGTAATCACTAGGATCCATGCAGTGCTGGGGAGTGGTTCTTTGCTATTTATAGCTGTTGTGGGCTCATCTCTCTACCCTTTACCCAAGTGATCTTCATGATTTTATGCATCTGCCACAGGACTTCTTAGTGTCAGTATGTCACAGGGCATGGAAGAGTCATAGCTGTGCCCATCCTTCCCTTTCTTTTCCCATAGTTGACAAATGGCTCCTACAGATTGCTTCTTTTTTTTTTTTCCTTCCCCAATAAACATCTTTCCAAGAGTTACTTGGACAAACCCAGCAAAATTTCTCTATGGCGCCAGGATCCTGAACCCCCACCACATGATAGCTACATGTTACTAGCCACAGCAAAGCCCTACATTTGCCATATGCCACTGCCCATCAGTGATGGATAGATGCAGTAATAAAGCAAATAATATGTTAAGAGTTCTGCATTTAAAATCCCAGAAAGCATCCAAGACAGCAGGAAACATGCTGCTCTGATCCTGTGAACAAAGTAATTGGCATCTCCTCTCTATCACAAATGCCAAACCACTCTGGTTACCCATTGGGTCACCCCTCATGCTACCTGAGGTGCTGGCAATTAAAATCACCATGCTCTGAAATAATGTGAATTTGCCTCTCTCTTAATGCCAGGAAAAAAAAAAAAAAAAGAAAAAAAAAGGCAAAAAAGCATAAGCAATACTGAATCCTCCTACCAGCCTTTGAATACAAGTACACAGAAAATGCCCAATAGACATGGGATCAGCATGGAGAACAGCACGGGAGTTACTGAATGTAACTGTCAAACTATAAAAAAGAAAAATAGGAATGAGTTTGGTCTGTGTTATCTCAGATGAAACCATCTTTTCTATTGGAGAAACAAACAATCTTAAAATGAAAACAAAGATAAGAGGAGATATACTGGGCAAGAAATGGGTACCATTCTTTTAAGTTCTGTCAAGTGCAATTCATACTGAGGTGGGAACCATGATAGATGATTGTTTCTTACTGGAAGCTTAAGGTTTTTAATTAGAATCAAAATCCCATTTTGTTGGCTTCATAAAGGGAAAGAGAGAGCTTGGAGCTGTGCTGAGGCACTGCTGTGGTCTGGAGTGCCTCAGAGGAAGTCTTTAAAAGAGCCCTTAACATTAAAGAGGAAAATATTGCCATGGAGAGGGTTTTTACATAGAAGAGGACAAAGAGCATGTTGAAACTGTTGAAATTTACAGCATGCAGTGTGAAAGAAAAGGTCATAAAGTGGCATAGTTTACCAAGGGTGAACTAGATGTTTGGTCAACTCCAAGGGGTGCCAGGACCTTCAGAGAGGCAAGCTCTACATCCTTTTGTGTTTCTGAAGCTGTAACATATAAGTGACCTTGCTACTTGCACGTAAACTGTACACTAATGAAATTGCTAATGGTATTACTGAGAAAAGTCAAAACAGCATCTTCCGAACAAGTACCCTTCAAAATCAGCCTTTGCCTTACAAAAGCAGACACAGCACGCACGCTGCGTCAGGACCCCTCTAGTCCCTTCAGTAAATTTATGACTGGAAAAGACTCTGCCCTCATCTGTGAATAGGTTGCTTCAGTTAAGCTTGGAAGAATAGAGATAATGAAGCACTGTGTGCATGTTGTGTCCCCTGAGGGAGAAGGACTGATGCACATAAGAGGATTAGGGAAAGAGCTTCAGCAAATTGATGTGGGTTGCATTCATCTTTATATTGAACTTTATATTAAGGCCTTAATTCCAGCTCCCAATGAGAATTTGTGGTTGAGGTTGGTGTTTCTTGAAAGTCTGTACTCCAAAGTGACAAATTCTCACTGTTATCAGTCAAGATCTTAGTGCTAGGATGTATATGTCCTGATATAAGACCAAAGAAAATTTTGTCATGGGGTTCCAAGGTTCTGCTGAGATTTCTTTGTTTTTAATGGCTGATTTTTTAATGGCTTTGCTCAATCTCTTGTTAGTGATTATGGTTTCAGACTCCCCAGCACAAGAAAGGCATTTACAGACTGGAGCGATGGACAGGCCACCAAGATGGTCAGGGACCGGAGCACATGATGTAGGACAAGAGGCTGAGGGCTGGGTTTGTTCAGCCTGGAGAAGAGATGGCTCAGAGAGATCTCTCTGCTGTCTGCAATGGCCTAATGGGAGGGAGAGTGCTGAGAAGACAGAGACGTGCTCATCTCAGAGGTGTGCTGGGACAGGATCAGAGGGGCAACAGATCCAACGTGAAATTTGGGAAATTCCTCTTTGATATATGGAAAACTTTTACCATGATGGTGATCAAATATTGGAATAAGTTGTTTGGAGAGCTTGTGGAATATCCATCCTTACAGGGATCTAAAACTCAACCAGAGTTGGGCAGCCTACTCTAATTAGGCCTGCACTGAGCGGTAGGTTGGACAAAGTGACCTCCACAAGTCCCTTCCAACCTTCTGCGAGTTTATGAGTCAGGCCAACAAGATGTTTTCATTGATTGATTCAATGGCTTGTTGTTTCCCACAAACTGCCTTCCTAAAGTGTCAGCAGAGAGGGAAAATCCAAGCCTTGCTCCAAGCTTCTGCAACAATAGGTATCACCATGACCTGCTTGGATCTTCATAGTCCTGAGTGATACCCGGACCACATTCAGGAAGAAGGAAGGGACTGAATGATAGCACCATTGGTGATGGCTAAAATCAGCATTTGGAGCATTAAAGCTTTGTTTCCGTGCTCTACTCCCTAAGGGTTTTTTTTCCAAGTAAAAGGATAAGATCTTTGGAGGTCTCGTAAAATGCTGGTGTTTCAGCTGCAGCTGCTGGTTCAGGCCTTTAGGAGGAGCAGAGAAACTGATTAAGACCATTCAATGCAACTGTCATAAAATAAAAAATTATAAAATCTCTGATGTGACCAAGTCTACTCCTTCTGAAATACGAGCAAAATATATCAAGTGTGGTAAATGGGAGTAGATAAGGCCTGAGAGCATTTCACCTGGGCCTTCCCTCAAGAACTAAGCACTACCTTGTTTTTCAGGTTAATCTCAGTGTTTCATCTCATTGCACACTAACATGCTTGCAGCTGAAGGAAATACTTATATGGCAGAATAATTCACAGCACTCTTTTCCCTCCTATATGAGGCTACTTCTTATTTTATTCCTTTTCTCCACATTCCCCATACCCATTCTCCAGCCCAAATTATGTTTGTTACATAAGCTGTCAAGTTATCTGTGTAATATTGTGTTAGGGATTTAGCTAGAGAAACAAATTCCCTTGGTGTGTGAGTAAGATTAAACCAGCATGTGCGTATGATGGATTTGTGGGCTGAAAACTCATTCAATTTTAGTTTGATTATGAAGGCAAGGTTAAATGTGAACAATATTAGCAGAAGTATAGGCCTAACTCTCCAAAATCCTATAAACTTTAAAATCTCTGTGAAACCATTTGGTGCAGTGACATTCCATTAAAATTGGCATGTCCTTCCTCTCTAGATTCTATTTCTTCCCTAAAGCAACGAAAATTGCTAAATACTTCAATAATCAGCTTTCCTAACCCCACTTACTTTTCTCAAGGCCAAATCTTCTGGGTGCCCTCACAAGAAGAGTGCTCCCAGGTTTGTGTGCACTTTTTGGCAGAGTAGAAAGAGCAAGGCAAAACTCTCACTGATGCCATGACTTGGTATACAAATATATTGTATTTTATGGTGTTTTCAGACTCAGAAGCAAGTCAGTTGGGGTGTTCTTTTAAGCCTGAATTCCCCACAGTGTGCTGATTAACTGAATAAAATTAGAGGAAAGCCTGGATTTCATTTCATCACAGAAAGCTGTAGGGATGGACAGGCCAGATTAAAGAGGCCCTTTCACATAACCAGCACCCAGTCTCCTGGCCGTTACGGCTTAAGTTATTTTCTGCTAGGTATTTACCTCTAAACAGCAGTATGTATTTCTGTTAGAGAGCAACACTGCCACTGAAACAGACTGCAAACATCTTTCACGTATTCCACTACAAGAAAAGTGAATAAATAAATCAGTGCTTATGATGGTGGCCCATTGCCTTTCCTGTGTACTCACGTTAATGATAAACAGAATGATGGAAAAACAATTAGCAAGCAAACTGAGTCTTGAAGTCTTCTCCCTGCAAACCCTCTCCCCTAGGTTTCTGTGGAAACTAGACACACAAACCCTGGATTAAGCTCCTTGGCTCTTGGAATGAAAGTCAACATAATTTTCAGTTGCCCTTCCAACCATGCCAGTTGGAGGAGTGAGTTAAGTTGGCAAGACAACAGTGAAAGGCGAGATTTGTTATACCTCTTTTTATCTCCTGCTCTTATAGTGCAAGGAACTGTTTGTAAACTGGAATTGCAAACCAGCAGCCCCCAAATTTCTGCCCAGTATGCTAACTGCTTTGCCTCATTATCTGTACTCTGTGATGGCAGATTTCAATCTCCTCTACCAGTCAGAAAATTTGGTCAACTTCAACTTACCAGACATCTGCTGGATATATAACACAGCAGAGAGCAGGCAGGCTAGGAGGTTCCTCGAGTCTATGGAGGATAACTTCCTGACGCAAATAGTAGGTGAGCCTACCAGGGGAGGTGCCTTGCTAGACCTACTGTTCACAAACAGAGAAGGGCTAGTGGGGGATGTGGAGGTCAGAGGCCGTCTTGGGTTTAGTGACCATGAAATGGTTAAGTTTTCCATTC
>JAOTQQ010000012.1:138163163-138203342 GCA_026546715.1 Gallinago undulata | reverse complement strand
CAGCCTGCCCAGGGAGGTGGTGGAGTCACCATCCCTGGAGGTATTTAAGAAACATGTAGACGTGGCTCTTCAGGGCAAGATTATTGGTTTGTGGTGGGGTGTTGTGCATGGGGTTGTGGGTGTGGGGTTTAGTTGGTGGGTGGGGTTTTTTTGTGTGTGTGTGTGGGTTTTTTTGTTGTTTGTTTGTTTGTTTGTTTTTGTGGTTGGCTTGTGTTTTTTTTTTAATGTGGTTGGACTCGATGATCTCAAAGGTCCCTTCCAACCACTAAGATTCTAAAAAAAAAATAAAAATCTAAAAAATCAAAAAAATAGACAGAGAGGGAAAGACATGACACATACTTCAGTGTGGATTTACTGTTATTTCATGTCACAAAGTGCTGTGTTTTGAAATATCATCTGTTGGTCCTGGAGGTTGAGGCCAGATTCACACGCCTTGGTACTACAGATTGTACATAGGTAAAGCAGCTTTTTTAAACACAGTATTTTACCAGAGATCGTATAATTTGCATCTACTACAGCTGTTCTACCAAGTAGGGTAAGTGTTAAGCATCAAGGGAGCAAAGCCTGCATTGAAACAACAGCCTGTCCCCTGGCATCGGTGGATGCAAGGGATGCAAGTTCCTTCAAGTTCAGTTACGCACCTGGGAGATGTTAAAAGCAAGAGAAAGCTCTGCCTGACATCTTAGATACGGCAATTGCAAGACAGGCAAAACAGATTTTCCAGATCATCTCTGACTGAACACTAAAAGGTGGCTTGACTCATACCTTGAACCTTCAGCATCATCAAAAATAAAGCTACAAAGCATCACTTTGAGAGATCTAGAACCCAATTCTCCTCATTAGTATGGTTTTTCCTTGTTACTAGCAAAGCCCAGAGCTAGTTCCTGCTATGAACTGGTCAAAGTTTAGGAAATGTTAAAATATCAACAGCTATTCAAGAGGTTAGCATGTAAATCATGACAAATTTGCCATGACATTTTTAGTCTCTTCTGGTCAGCCTTATATTCTAGTAAGAGTATGAGAATTCAAGAACTCATCCAAAGAGCCTTTTGATAGCACACCAGGGCTGTTGAATACCCCTGTTTTGAGTAGTATGACAGAATTCAGAGACACAGGCTACTATTTGTTTAAGAAATAAAAGTAATATTAAGTTGTGCTTTCTTAGTTTGTCAGAGGGTTTCTAAACTCCAGAGAATTAAAAGCAGAGGTGTTGCTGGAACGCAGCAGACTTTTCTCCTTTTTATTTGTTTTAATATAAGAAAACAAGTAAGCTAAAATTGCAAGCAAAAGGTATCTCCCCCTTATTTAACCAAAGGTGCCTCCTCTGGTGCTAGTAATGCTATAATCCTGTTTATTCTCCATTGAGTTTAGTTTGTAGGTTCTTTCAGGGAAAAAGAATCTTCTAAAGTAAAAATAAAACCCAAGGGGAAAAATCCACTTTTTATTCCCTAAACAAAAAAAAAAAGATAAAAAGCCCAGACTTCTCCCCTTTTTCAAATCCTTTTTGATATAACCCAATAAATTCAAATGGTTTAATGGTTCGAACTGAGAACAAGCATATACCTAGTTACTCTTTTGAATGAAGGTGGAAAACACAGAGCTACAGTAATAAGGTGAAGTTACTGAGGCACTTTGTACTTACCAGAGCTTTAGCCTCTATTACTGGATGGACTCCTAACCAGCTTTGACTTTTCATTGACTTTCCTCACCTTTAATTTAAGACTGCATTGACTTTTCCTGTCACCTTAATCCGTTTCTAGCATTAAATTGCTGCAGAGCTAGCTATAATGCTACTCAGTATTGATTCTATGCTTTCCTCTCAATAATGTTTTGTTACATAAATTGAAAAATAATCAAAGAAGCTTCCCAGTGCTTTGCTGCTTTTTAGTAGGTAATAATTCCACAGGTTTTTTAGAAAAATATTTTCTTCAGTGTTTCATTGCCCACTTAACCCAGATCAGTATTTTGGGGAAGGGAAAACTGCAAATGAGATGTGGTGCAGTGGTTATGCAAAACAGAGTTGATTCTTGGGGTTCGCCATATATGACAGCTGCATAAGAGGAAATCCTTACCAGGTCCTGGTTGTGGCTTTTCAAGAAACTGAAATCTCATTCTGTGGCTGATGCCCAAGTTCTTTCCAAATAGGGTCACCATGGAAGGAGGGAAGAATGAAAACTGCCTCGGTCTTGGGACTTCCCAGCTGTACGACCTGCTAACAGGGAAGCACAACACCCCTGGGGATTTGGGTTCATACTTAAGACAGTCTCAGCATCCTCTGCTAATGACCTACAGATGAGGTCCTCAGGGACACAGAGACACTGGAGAAGCGAGATTTATTCAGGTTTACACCTGGAAAGCCAGGACTAATTTCCTCCATGTCCTGGCCTTAAAATAGTGGTAATATTTCTTTTTAATGCAGCTCTCCCATGCAGGCAATGTGGGGTTTTATGCCAAGGGTCTCAGTAGGGGGTCACCTCCATTACAATATCCCAGGCCTGATTAAAAGGTATTTCTATGTTACAGAAGAATTGGAATTACAAAAGTGAAAACACGAAACAAAATATAGTATTCTACAGGCAAATACTGTATGGAATGACACTGTGTTAGTCAAGGCTTAAAACACTCTGAGGAAATTTAAGTTGCTTGAAGAATTACACAAGAAAAGATAAAAATCTTCTTTTCTATCCCTGGGATTTGAGCTTGAATGTATTGTTCCGTGACAGGATGTCTCCTCTCACCATTTAGCGGATTATAAAAAGGAAACTTCATTTTTCTTGTTTCTAGTAAAAAAAAGTTACTCCTGCTTGCAGCCTAGGCTCAGTAATGTGCCTGCCTGGGTAGGTCTTCAATACTTCTTTTGGTAGAGATGGGAAGGGACATACCCATGATAAATATAAAATATTTTTCATATTATTTGAACAAAGACAAGTACTGTGCTTGTTCCTATCTGTCTCCTTCACTACAAAGGTTCACTCCCTTGCTTGGGCATTATGCGGGAGATGTAACACAGGGCTCATGGAAAGCAAATCTCTTCTCTCGTAAAACGGGTTTCTCTTCCCAAGAAAAAGGGTACACTTTTGGCTGTCCTCAAAGTCTGCCTGCTTACATGAGCAAATCACTAAAAAAATAAACTGAGAGCTTAAAGAAAATTAAGTTGATATGTTCCAATACACACTTCTAGTAGCAGTTTTAAAATAAGCTTTTGGGTTGTTTTTTTTCCTCCTTGTGTCTTGTGTTTCATGTCTTTTTTTTTTTTAAGGATGGGTCCTCTCTGGTTTTCCTTTCTGTAGCTGTTTAATGCAACCCAGGCCCTACAGGTAAGTTCTAACTGGTATAGGACTGTGTGCCTCTTCCTGGGTACCCGACACAGAGAAAAATGGTTTGCATTAACAGCCTCCACTACAGACCTCAGATGTGACCTGAGAAAAATCACTCTGATATTCCCCATCATGTCCCCTCTCCCTTCCCTGGTCTCTCCACTTCTGGTACAGCAGAGCCATCTGGGGATTGAGACCATCTCTTTTCAGAGGAACCTGAACTGTGCCTGCTACAAACTCTACTGCTAGGAGAATACAAATTAATGGCATTAAACTACTTTTGAAAAGCCTTATTGACTCACGTCTTTTATACAATATTGAAGCCTATATAGTTCTTAAGCCTCTCTGTCACACTTAATAACAGCTTTCAGTCATATCTTTGCAATTGAAACTCAGCAGGGGACTAATGGATGACCAAGTATTTTCTGCTAGTATACAGTAGAAATGAGTGTGCCTGAACAATTCTTGAAAACACTCACGGTGAAGAAAGTGCTCAGAGAAAGTCAAAACTCTGTTCTTTTTAACAGAACATTTTTTTTATGATCCCTGCTTCTGCATTTAATTCTGCAAATGTAGTTTAAAGGGCAGAGGGAGCTGTTAAATTTCATTTCACATTCACACTCTTCTCCTGTTAGGACTCCTGTGGAATTGTTACTGCTCCTCATGCATATTGAGGGGGAATGCACCCCTTTGCAGGCAGAGCGCAGCTCTGCAGCTCATTCCCAACCATTTCCCAGATGCCTGGCACTGTGATACCATTGAAGCCCACAGGATTTCCCATTTATGCCCTTATCTTTTTTTTTTTTTTGCATCCTACAAAGGATCTGAGTTTGCAAAGCCCATCTCTACTGCAGAGGAGAGCTGGATTCAATGTCCTCATAAGCTCATCAGCAGTTTCTGCTGCTCCTTCGAAGAGCACCACATCCTTCAAAGCACAGCACATCCTTCAAAGCACTTCTAACACTTGCCTGTCAGCAAATGAGAAAGCAGGTCAGGAGCCAAAAGTTAAAGATCCAGGTTGCACACTGCTGCTGGGAAGTGCACCGATTCCAAGCGTTTTGACATCGGAATTAGTGCCTAGACCAGGAGCTAGCCCAGAGTGCCTTGTGCCTCTTTGTGGATTAGCAGGTTGTGCCATGATTAATGTATTCCAGCTCTTTCTTGTTCAGACAGGAGCTACATGAGCTGTTTCAGTCAGCTTCAGTCTCCAAGAAGACAATTAGTACGGAATATAACTACACAGCAGGAAAAAGTAAGTCAGTGCTTCACCAAAGCCTAGATGATCGTTCTGCCCATGCAATTCAGGGGGAGGTCCCATAGCTGAGAAACTCATAGCTATAGCACGCAAAGAGTCACACGGCATGTGTCACAGCAGGACACCTTTCATTCCATGGCACCGCACTTTCTGTGGTGTGTGGTATGGAGAGACAGCACATCTGGCAGGGCGTGTGGCATTGCAGTTTCGGAGACAAAGCTATAGAGCCCTTGAAATCAAAAGTCAAACCCCGATACTGTAGTGAAAAGCAGACATGTTTCTCATCAACATAACACCTGGGATAGAAAATTCTGGAAGTGCACCGGTAACCATGTAAAAATCCCCTCTGTTGTGCTTCCATTCCAGCCACTGGAAGCTCTCCAAAGCTCCCTCTGCTGCAGTGCATTCGTGCTCGACACTGGCTGTCTGACACAAAGTCCAAGCAGAGAGGGATCAAAGGAGGCAGTTAAACAACTGGATGTCTCCAATTCCTTTCTTGCTTGAACTGTGTGTACTCAGGTGGGAAAGGATTTTATTTATCTTAGCTGAAAGAGATTATCAGCAGGCTTGAGAACATGAAAGAGTACCTTAAGCTGGAGCCAGCTCAGGTAATTTTTTAGCTGTGAAAGTTCTAAATAACTTTAATATGAAGTAAATATATAGTGGTGCTTGACATGAGCCCATATGTGATGTCTGGAATGGCTGTTCTTTGTTTTTATTAAATCTCTGTTATTGTGCTTACAAGAGAGTCAAACAAACAAACAAGATACTTCGTTATATCACGTTTCCAACAAACATGGAGCAAAAAGCAGTTTCTTTCTGAGGAGCTTTCATCTAACCACACAGGTTGAAGAAGAATGGGAAGGGCTGTAAGCAGAGAGGGTATATAATAAATATCATACAGGCATTGAAATTTGAACAGACAGCCAGTTGAGGCATTGCTGAAAAAAGACAAATGGGGAAAAATAGAAAAGCAGACTAGAAGGGGACAGTAGTTGAAGGGGAGGAAAAAGGAAGGAGAGCACATCCGCTATGGCTGAGGGGATGGCACTGAGGAAAACGTGTTGGAGCATGCTAGCTTTTACAACAGAGGAAAAAACAGGGACAAAATTGTTTGAGATAGCCTCTTGACATTTGCTAGGATGATATTGCAGACCTACACAGTCCTTGTTGCTTAGGTCAACATTTGCTGCCATGGACAGGGCTAAGATATCTTGTTTGGCCTTCCTCTGGAGATGACAAATTACTGTCATGACGCCTCAGACTAAGTGGGCAACATAATCATTGATTGTGTATCCAATTCTCATAATCACTTCATATTTCAGACAGGACAACACAGGATGTAAATGACTATAGTTACAGTGAGAGACTATTGCACTGGTGCTCATGGCAGATTTGCACCTTAACTGTTTATAGTTTGAATAATTATAAACATGTCTGTTAATGTTTGATAGTAATCTCAGCATAATACTGTCACTTCGGCCCCTTGTCAGTGCTGAATGAAGTTTAGCTTTGCATTTGCCCCTTTCATGGTTTCTATTCCAAAAATTCTTGAGCTTCTACAAACTCCTTATCCTCAGGTTCTACTCAATGTGTTAGATTTTGGTTGTGGAAAGTAAAAAAGAGAAAGCGCTTTTTGAGGAATGGAGGACTACATAATTTACAGGCTGCAAAATGACTACATTAAAATTTAGAGGAAGATGATTGTATCTATGTACATAAAATTTCAGTGCTAGCCAGTAAAACCATGTCATGCTTATGTGAACTGAATTTCACCAAAAAATAGTCAGATATGGAAAACAGACCACTTACATGACAAATACTTTTCTGTTTCACAGTAATTTCAAGAATGATTTAGAGATAAATTTTTGGTCAATTTTCTTATAGTTATTCTGCAGACAATCAAAAGGATGTAAAGTTAATAAGAGAAGTCTAGAAATTGTCTCTGAATTTCTCAGCACTGTCCTCTACGTATCGCAGTAACATTTCTGCAGAAATCCTTCCCCAACATTTAGAAAGTATTCTGGAAATAATCTTGTACCAAGATAATATCCCTGAGGATCAGACTAGGTGGGGATGAATAACAAATATACATTTTATGTTCATATATATGTAGGGGGAGCATTAAAGATTCAGCTCCTTACAGCAATACTCATAACTAAAGGTAAATATTTGCTCTAAATTCATGTTCAATCTGTCATATTTAGGTAAATTTTCCTTAGGTTTTCATAAGCCATTGCATTACTTTTACTACAGTGGTCTGCTAGGGTAAATTCCATGACAGAAAATAGAGACAATTGCACTCTCTCTAGCTTTTGCTAAAGATACATGGTTAAAGTCTTTTGCCTAAAATACGAGGTCTACTGCTGCTAACCAAGCCAAAAATCTCCTCTTCCTCCCCATTCCTGCCCTGCCCTTTCCTACTCACATACCCAGGCTACCATACTGGGGGTCTAATAGGTCATCGGCCTGACTGTGGATGGCAGCTGCTACCTCACTCCCTTCTTAGCTTTCCATTTTACTACTTTGCACCGCTCCCTTTTATTAAGGCTCATTATTTTGGATTAACTTCTTCTTTCCTCACATCTCTATGCTTCACTGCTTCTTTTTCCAAAACACAATTAAAGACTTCTCCATTCTTTCAATTCATTTGGACAATAGCCTCATCAGTCCTGGTCCCTGCTGCTGAATTTTCTTTTTCCAACCCCTCTTGTGTTGCTTCCATCCAGCTTTTCCACAGCTCTGCAACTCAGCATAGCTTTCTTGGTAGACCATGTTACTTGTCTGTTTAAATTTTTTCCAAAATCAACACTTGCTTTTAAACTTCTGGTCTTTATCTGCACCTCAGCCTAAATCTCAGAACTGAATCTGTGCCCTGTGGATGCTTCTGTCACCCAGTCATTATCTTTTACATTATCCTTCACCATAAAACTGTTCCCCTAAATTCCCGATTACATCCATGTCTGTGTCCTCATCTTATTCAAAACATTTTGAAAGACATTTTTTTTCATATGAAGGCCATACTATTAACTTGTCCTCCCCAACTAATGAAAAGGGTGCTCAGTTATTACTTAACAAGCACAGCTGAATTTCCTTTGATAGGAGGCAACTATGCTAAACTATACCAGCAGAGAAACTGGCCAAAATACAAGGTGATTTCTTCATTTAAGGTTTCTTACTGTGCTTTGATTTATCTGTGTCTCATCTTCTGAAGTTTCAGCTGTAAAGGGCAAGGATTGCCTTTATCACTGTGCTGAATACCACTGCTATGTTCTCAGTACTTTCAAGCCAGTAAGTAATGAAATGCTCATAAAACTCTTAGCAGGTGTTGTGTTTTAATACCATATCTGATTTTAGTGGGAGGTTTACCTGACTAAGATCTTCTGGGATGTCTCCACAAAGCAGAATAATTTCTTGTTCCCCCTACCAGGTAACAAATGCCAGCTTAATACATCAATCTATCATCGCATAGTTATGTATTATCCATAGCCAAAAGCCCCTAATAATAAATTCTAATCTCCTTAGGATGATAAAGTAGAAAACTAATGTAAACCTATTGCAAATAAAACTGAATTCCCTAAAAAGTAAGGTCTCTTTATACCTTAATAACAGAATGCTCTTTCCAGCTGTCAGCCTGGAAACTCAGTACCACTCAGCAAAGCATACTTTATTCTGTTCTAACAAACCTGTTAAAAAAATGAGCTCTACAGCTGTGGGAGTGAGGGTTGTGGAGTGGGTAAGTGTTACATCTAGTTCTGCATGGAAAGTGAAGCTGCACTGGCCAAGGGCAGAGCTGAAGTTGTTTTCTGAAGAAGCAGTTGAGCATGTATTTTGAAGCGCAACCCCTGTTTTTGCTAACAGATGAGAGTTTAATTCAGTTGATGGGACAAAAATAGAAGCACTGCAGAAAGACCTGACTCTCTGTTCCTAGTTCTGCAGTAACCATCACCACGTATACAGAAGAAGAAGATTTAACACATCCTGATAAGGAATATGGGAATCAGCTGGTTGAAGGAGAGGCACATCTCTTCCCTGTACAGTGAATGGCTGTGTGATATGCCAAAGGGTTTTTTAATTATCTGATATAACTTCAAGGATGCAGCATTATAGGATAACACTCTACAAGCCATGCTGTGAAGGACACTTGATGTGATGTTCACAGTGGCTCACAGTCTTTCCTTGTCATAATTATTTTTTCCTTTCCTAGGACACCTGGTCTGTTTTATTGTCACAACCCAAAGTGGTACCTTGTGACAGACACCCAAAAATCCACACCAAATGTTCTAGCACAACTTACCATGATGCAGTGCAATATGAGTTATGGGTTGTCTTGGTAGTAGAGAACACTGCCCATGTCTGTCAGAAGAGTTTGCTGAAAACCGGATAGGGCTAGATAAAAAACCAAGGAGCTATTTGCCAAATGTGAGTGGAGTGAAGCCTCTTGTGATTCATGCTGCAGAGTAGGGTGCACATCTGATATTTCCCTTAACATGCAAGAGGAGGAGTGTCTGCCAGAAGGCAGGGAAAGCGCACGCCACCATCTCTTTCTTTCCCAAATCTCTTCATCCCTTGTGTTAATTTAAATTTTTTCTTTTATCCTGAGTAAGTGCTGAGTTTAGCTAGCACCAAATTTACATTTCATTATGTTTTGTGATAATTAGTCTGCTGATAATATGAAGGTTGATTAGTTTTTTGTTGCCTGCAATTACAAACAGGCACTCTTAAATGTTGCTTTAGTGCCAATCGGCTGCTCTAGTCAAGAATAATTAAGATATTTTCTCTTGTAATTGAAAGTAACTGCTGATGGACAGGTAATCTAGCTGATGGATGGACCTAATACAGGTTCTCTCCTGGTAGATGGTACCTGTTCACAGTGGCAGGACTTTTTAGTTCTGTTAATCACCATTTATTTTTAATCAATTACATACAAGCAGCACGCATAGTCTCCGTTGACGCGTAAGAGGGGTGATCGTTATTTTGCATAGAATACTGCTCCCTTTAATCCCTGGGATCTTGACAGAAGACGCAGTCTTGTTTCTGATCCTCTCCCGATTCAATCTGAATGGTGACGGAGTGGAAGCTGTAGTGCTCAAACAGGGCTTGGGTAATATCTCTCAAAATCTTCTGACTGTCTGCCGTGTCTGCTACAGATAGCAAGCAGAAAATTGTCAAAATGCATCTAATATAATACTTGAAAGAAGGGTAAGTATTTACTGACAGAAACTATTTGCAAACTTCTAACAAGAAGTTTGCTTTGAGAAGTGTTTCTTGTCCTTTTTATCCTCCTTTCAGGAACCTGTATGTCAGCAAAAGTTTCTTCATTCGAACGCGGTTGGAATATGCAACTTTGGCAAGAGCTAAGCTGAGAGTAATCACCAAAGAAATTCGGTTTGGCAGAAAACTGGAGGAAGGCAGGAATGCTTAATAAAGATTAGTTCATCCAGTCAGGGAGTAGCAATAGTGCCGAGTGATTCGGGTGGCTGATAGACTCAGTCTTTTTAAGAAGCAGAGACTCCATGGAGGACTTTGCCTCTGAACCCATTCTTGGCCAAACACAGATGGAATATTTTTCTTTAATAAACTTTATTAGCAAGATAATTGATCTGCATAGTCGATAATTTGTCAATAGGGATAAAGATTACATTTTTAAAGAAAATTTTCAAAGATGAACTGTTCCCTTGGAGTTACCTCTATGCTCCAAGCTATGTTTAAAAATTGTTTTACAGCTAGAGATGTATCAGGAGTGCAGATTTGCCCTGTAAGTTTTTCTTATAGAGATCAACAGTTTTCCAGTTTGACAAATCTACTTCAAAATCTATTTGATATTGTAAGAAAAATCCAGCCTGCCTCTGATTCTTCTAATTTATTTAAAATATCTTGCGGTTTACTTCCTTGCTCAACAACCTCTGCAGTTTTCAAGTTTTGGGCCAAGTAGAGGTCCCTGTTGTCTTGGCAAGATTTCTGGGAGGAGGATTTGAGAACTTGTTTTGGCAGTGATATTCTTCAAAAAAAATGATTATATTTGTTTTAACAAGCAACAGATATACAGTTAGTTGTATCCCAATCAGGAAAGACTGACCTTTACTAGGCAGCAGCTGAATACTTACTCCCTGTTTACAGAAATTCACTGACCTGTGGCAACATGAGCAGACAGAATAGTTTGATTCATTGTCAGAGACCAAAGATGAAGGTTGTGAACAGATTCCACTTTCTCAACTGCTAAAATTCTTGCTTTCACTGCATCATAAGCAAGTCCTTTTGACATTCCTTAAAACAAGAAATTGGTGGAAAAATATTTTGAAGAGGTAACAATGATGGTTAGATGAAAATGCATCATGAATGCATCTTTACTCAGTTAGATGCATAACTTTTATAATAATATTCAATCCTTTGGAAAGCCTGTCTAGAGATCACTGTGAAATTTAATCCTATCCCTTGTTTTCTACTTCTCCATGGAAGAGTGAGACTCATGCATGTCTTAGGAGATACTCTGAGGGTCTGATTTATGTAGGGAAGTGAGTTGTTTGGCCACATTGTGTCATAGCTTTGGAGTAACATCTTTTCTGAGTGCAGATTTTATGGCATCACTTGAGCACCTCTGAGGGATCTTGTCCTCAACACATTTACACAATAGAGAAGCATCTGTTTAGCGAAAGACAAATATAAATGTTGGCATTGTTTGACTCTGAAATCTTAGCTGAGATTAGATTTCAGGTTTAGTTAATGAGTGATTGCTTTCCTTCTTACAAAAGATGATGATGATAATGACCCTCACTCAGAGTGAGGACAATTGTGACAGAGTGAGTTGCGACACAAAATTCAGAGTTTAACTGTTTAACCTAAGTCCAGATTTGACCAAGGAATTTAACTAATAATGTCTTCCCTGGAGAGAGACATGTGAGTTTGTAAATGCACCTCTATGACTACCGGAACAGCTATGCTCATCATGTTTCACTTAGATCAGTTAACTGAAAAATATTTTTAATGTCACCCACCAGTTATGAAGTATAATAATGATAAGCAGAGTATTAGTTAATTTTGTCTTTCATTCTGTAACTGATAGTTATTTGTAATCTTTAATGACCTCAGTGCTGTACACTTGGTCCCATCCATTTATTACAAGAATGGTATGCTATATGGAGTACTGACTTATCAGAACAGAATGCTGGCATGTACACGCTCTTCAGAGAAAGCCGTGGACAGTCAATGCCTACATGACACAGTCAGTCACAGGGCCTGTGGCGTCAACACCCTGGGACAGGCTGGATGCATGGGCTAAGAGCCACCTCCAACACCAGCTCCAACATCCAATTTCTCTTTAGAAAATTCTGGGCAGAATATGCTACTCCAGAGGTAGGAGACTGGCTTCAGAGACCTCCCCAGCAGGATAGTGATAATGGGCTTGCTGCAAAGGGGAAGAGAGCTCTGCCAGTTTTGGCGTGTCAGCACTGGTTAAGGAAGCTGGAAATCACTGCTCTGAAAATGAGACCCCTGTATGTCAGGGGCTGTCAGGCCTTCTTGGTAGTTTGATATTTTTCAGAAATCAAGAGATCTAATTTTTTGTCAGCCAAGATGCAGCCAGTTGCTGCACTCTGTCTAGGTACACTTTACACAAATGTCTCTCTATCTCAGATTCACTGAAAGCAAACCAACCCTACAATGAAGCTTTACAGGAAAGCAATATTGGAAATTTTCTTTCTTGAAGCAGAAGTAGGTGCAATATGAAAAAGAGAAGTAAATAGCCATGCAGACAGTCACACTGAGTGACTCATAACCATTCAAAACTACACTGTTAGAGCTACTTTTCTCTTTAATCCTTACGTCTTCATAGCTGAGAAAGAGGTTGCGTTATATTATTCACTGTAAGGAAGGCAAAACCATGCATCTGTGACTGCTCAAGTCACTTGGCCTTGCAAATCAAATGTTCAGGCCCATAGCTGACAGGATTAAAGATTGCTGAGCCTGTTCTTGCTGCCGATGTGCTGAGAATTGTCTATTCCCTTGCACCTGAACACGACTGGAAAGCTCTACTGGCTTGCTTTTCTGCGTAACTAAAAATCTTTAAAACTTCTGCTTCTTGCACTCAGCCTATTTCACAGACACAGTTCAAAGCCCAGTCTTTTTCTTTTCTTTGGGTTTTTTTTTGGCAAAGACTTGTATTTCACATTGGTAAAAGAATTACACAATGAATGCATCTCTCATGCCAAAGGGGTGATGAAAAGCAATGCTACACGTACAACAAACAAAAACAACTCAGTTTTAGGAAAGCATTAGGAGCAGAACACCAGTAAACAGATTTTTATGAAAACTGGCTTATGTGTAAATCTTCTAGTGCAATGGTAGAAAGCAGTTGTGATTTAAATTGTAATTAGGATTAAAGTACGATCAGAGTTATGGGAATATTAGAAACTGATACAGAAGTATGTTATTATATTTTTGTCAGCAATTAAAAGCACTACAGAGAAAGAGAGAAAAAAAAAAAACAAAGTATAGCTATTGATTCTGGAATCAGGTCCTACCTTCCATTAACACTATCAAAATATCCCTTAAAATGGTGATGGTGGTTGCCAAAACAAAGATGGAAAACACAAATGTGCAGATTGGGTCAGCTATTTTGTATTCTGGCTAAAAAATATGAACACATCACTTTGTTAATTTCATTATTGTTGGTTATTGTCATTTTTAATTAGTTAATCTGAAAGAATAATATATTCCATTAATCTAGTACAGAATGAGTGCTGACCTCCTTTGCCAGATAAGAAGCCTCAGCACAGGGAATGAAGAAAGGGAGAGACACCAAAGTATCCTCCTCGTAGCTGAAACATTAAGAAGTGGTACATTCTCAACAGTCATTTCAGTTCCCAAGAATAAGTATAATTGTCTTCGACTAAATTACAACGAATATCATTAGACAGAGAAAATATTTACAAAGTACCTAGTGTCACAATGCTATGAAAATAAGTGTTATCCTTAATTGCAGAGAAGGCAAGTGAACTAATAAAACTAACCTTAAAGAAGATGATAAGTGCACTAATTAGCACACTAATACTCTGGAATAGATCTCCAATGGCATGCACAAAGGCTGCCCGCAGACTGGCATTGCTCAGGGATGCCTTTTCCAGAGGGGCCGACACGTGTTCCCCAGCTCGTGCCCCATGGCTGTGCCCATGGCTGGTCTGGTGCAGAATCAGGCTTAGTCTGCAAGAGAGGTAAAGCTGCAAATATCAGTGGGGTTGTTGCATCTCTGAAAGCAGTGAAGTCATACACATCATCAATCCTCTCACTTCTGAATGATGAACAGTAAAATCAAACACATTATGTAAAAACACAGAGTGGCTAAGCAGATAATTCCTAGGTGTTTCAGTTTTTTTGCATACAAACAAGAAAGTCTGTGAACAGGGAAATTAATGAGGCCTCATTTTCTATAGAGTTCTTGAATGTTCTGACATCTAATAAAAAGTGAGATCGAGATTAATCTTTTCCTGGAGTTTGTGCATTTACAATTTCCCTTCGCAGTGTGGCAGGTACCAGAAAGGAGGAGAGTGACTGCAGCCTTCAGTGAGAAGCAGGCTCTCTCTCCTCTACCTCTTTCTATATTCTTATGAAACTCATAAATATTTAATATATTTGAGGCCAATCTCTCTCTATCTTTATTATTGAAATACAGCAGCAGGTTCAAGGTTCAAAAGTTATGTGGAGAGGAAAACAAAGTAACTTACAGGACGTTGGCGAGCACGGCACAAGCAGAGGTAATGAGCATCACAGTAGCATCAATATCATAATCAGGATGCAGAAGCCTCATGCTAGCCAAATATGTCAACACACCAGTCACCATCCAAACGATTATCATAGACATCAAAGCTCCCAGAATTTCTAGGAATTAAAACAATCTGATTTTAAAAGGAGTCATAACAGAAATGCAAGAAATTTTAAGAGGTTGATGATAATGGATCCAGTTTTGTGAGCTTTATAGCCAGAAGAGCTACTTCTTGTGTGTTGGCAACCTTGATGCTTACTCACAAAGAATAGGCCAAACCCCTTTCTGGTCATAGCAAATCCAATGGCTGCCCAGGGCAGCCCTGTGTATATGCTGGACTAACCCCGTTCTACCTGCTCCTGCTTTTGTGTAGAACATTCCAATGTTGAGTTTGTGGGGCATTTAGAGAAACTGGAGAGAAGAAAAAGGTAATTTGTGAAGTTTTTGGAGGAGCAAAAGGAGTTGTAATGGGAAGGAAGGATAAAAAGAGCAATTCTTTTACATTTTATGTAGTTGCCTGACCCTGCCAATACAATGTGAGGACTGCAGGAACCAGTCCTCCTTCCCCAACAAGGTTATCTTGGTCACAGGAGCAGAGGCTGGAGGGAAGAAGACAAGCATGGATCTCCCATACCCACTGGCAGACATAATCCCCTTCCAGTAGCCTCTCTTGTCTCTGCACACCTCTCACCACACTTCAGTGACAGCTCCCAATGAGGTCCTGCCAGCAAAACCTCTCCTTCCTCTCTCCTGCCAGTGCCAGAAAATAATTTTTATACCACCAGCAGTGATGGGGACAAAACAAGTTATTTTTTCCCCGAGGCAGCAAAATTTAATTTTGTCTCTATTGGCTCTGAGTTGGGCTCAAATAAATCCCATACCCAAGGCCACTTTTTATTGCACTGCCATAGGTGAGGTCTGCGGATGTTCATATGAACGTGCAGCATGTTTTTAACAGGATATGGGACTAGTAATTGGCATGTGACTTGAATGGGTAAATGTGGCACTTTATGAGCACAACTGAGACAATACCAAGGAAAAAGAAAATTCACAGGAAAGTGAAAGGCAGTAGATAGACAGACCAGAGAACTTGTGCAGACCTCCACTGTCAGTTCATGAAAGCAGCTGAAAGTCAGCTTATCATTTTGAATATATATTTATGAAGGTCACACATTTTGCAGCAGTCCAGGCTCCAGATGCTTATCAAAAATAACCATTTTGTCTAAAACTGATAAATAATGAATGAAAGTGCAGTGACAAGGAAATCTAGTTTTGCTTGAAAGTAGATAGAGAGAAAAATATAAAGCATGGTGGTTATATTTTCTGATAAACCTGGTATTTATATTTTCTGCAAGTTACCTGTTGAGACCCTGCAAACCTGGCTCAAGTGAAGGCGTGGATGTCTACGCTACCGTTGGATATCGAAATGATATGGGGTATCGAAAGGAGCCCACAGCTTTTGTGAACGCCTGCGCGAATGCCTCTGTGTGTGTCTGTGTTTGTGCAGACACTCCATAACTGAAAATGTTAGAGGTCATCTTTACCTACTTAGGTGAAAACACATATTACTTTTCAAAGTGGTATCAGCAAAAATTTAGCTAAGCTTACAGACCAGTTCAGTAGTATGAATTGTTTTACTCAAGACGTTTTCAGTTACATTTCTTCAGAACTACCAGCACTAACAGCAGAGCAACCAATAGTATAGAATTTTTTGGGAAACTCTGAATCACACCACAGACAAAGAAGTTGAGGTTGAAGAGAGTGCTGAATGGAACCTAAATTTCTGTTGAACGTATCAGAAACTTGAACCTTGTGCTTTTATGGGCTCACTTACATGCAGTTGTTGATATTTAGGTCTCTAAATCTTGAATAGAATCATAACCCCAGAAAACTTTTTTTAATAGTTAATATTTTGCTGGTGTCTTATCCTCTGTAATAGCACTTGTGTTTGATTGTAAGGCTTTTGGTATTAGGTGTCATGTGTAAATATGTTGGTTTTGGTTGAGGACGGAGAACTTCTAAAACCTGCCAATGCTGATAAAAACCAGCAGTGACAGAGATAGGCAGGGATGGGATGTAAATGTTAAAGAATCTCGCTTTTTTACAAGTATAACGTTGTTATAAAATAAATTTAACATTATACATATTATATATATGTTATTATCCTATAAATGGAGAAACTGCCTCATTTTTATGGGTATTGTTGCTTTTATAGAAATTTTTTGTACTTTCATAGTAGATTGAGGGCTCAGTCCTCCTCACACTCAAGTCACTGAGAGAAATTGCTGTAATCTTAGCCAAAGCTAGCACCAGCCCAAAATTATATTAAATAATGAACTGAAAGACACCTGTGTAGATAAGACATGGCTGTGTTCTTTACTTCCTTGAAGCTCACCTGCTTGCTCTCTTTGTCAAGTGTCCTGGGGGCTTTGAGAACATTCATGCACTATCTCATCTCTAAATATCTGCAGACCTATGTTGAGCATCAGCAGGTTTTCCAATGCCTGGCTATGATAACTCCCCTTTCCCATTCCAAATGTTCATACTGTGACACTTTTCCTACCTGCTCGGTGCCACCCAAAAGTCAGCTGCTTGGTGGGAGGTTTGGAGGCAAGCCATAGCGAGAAAAGGCTGATCAGGAAGCTTGTCAGGTCCACCAGGATGTGTGCCGCGTCGGTGATCACTGCCAGGCTCCCAGCGATCTGCCCACCTGTGTGAAACACACATCTGTATCATGACCCTGGTCAGAAGTTTGAGTTGACAAGATCAAACTTGAGATCTGCTTTGCTGTGAATCAAAGGGAACATTAAACTTTCAGCATCTGTAGACATGACTCAACACTGTTCAAAGATAAATTCATGTGAACCTCATTCATGCAGGGAAAATAAGTAATTAATGAAAGATACAAGGTAATTTTCTTTGTCCGAGATATTGAGTCCTAAGGGCAATAAGAGCTGTGATACACTAGTGCTGTGGTTTTATCACTATTGGTTTATTTTACTGTGACTATTTTAGTATCAGGTTTCTTGGTGAAAAGCAGTATTAGGGATCACATTTCCAGGATCCTCCCACTAACTCTTCACAGACCATTGATATTTTTATATATGTACAACAACTCAGAGACTCAGCTTATGGGATTCATTTCCTGTTTGTTATAGGAAAATATGGGTATTCTTCCTGAGGTTTGGTAGCTGGATGCCAAATTTTTTATTTGTCACAAACAACACTGAAACAGGAAGAAAAGGAAAGGTCCTAGTAGAAAAGCTGTGATAAACAACCGACCATTTTGGTGAAGGCATAGAGAAAAATGTTCTGTTTGCAGGACTAATCAGTCATTTTGCATCTGTAATGCATGATTTAATTTTCCTTCTACAGCTGGAAAAATGTGGCTGAATGTCATTTTACTTTGGGAGGTTTTGGTTTCATGTGAATTCTGAAAAATAACCCAAACCATTTTAAGCTATTTGAAACCACATTTCTTTTACCTATTAAGCCAGATATTGTTTTGCCAAATTCTTCTAACCATGTCTCAGTGCTAAAGGGAAATTCAAAGAAACTAAAAGATTGCACTAAACTACCCTAGCTGCTGGTGGCTGCAGGAGAAGACAATCACAGGCAGGAAGCTGTTCTGCCAACTTGCTATAGCAGGGGAATATTTTCATCAGAGTGAAAATATAGAAAAATGGAAATGTTAAATAATACAGCCAAAACATATAGTTTGTGCATTTGGCAATATGTTTCTGCCCTTCTCCAATCATCTAATTAATTTCAACCCACCTGTTTCTCCTGACCACAATCCATATGAGAATTAATGAATCCTGAAAAACATTGCAAAATGCCTCATCCAAACCTTTGGCAAGATACCACTGCCAACAGGACATGTAGACACATCTCTTGTGTCCTTCTAGATAGAAAGTCGTCATGCCAGCAGGATGGATTGTCTGTTTAATTTCCTCCCATATGCAGGTTTTAGATTATAATACCTAATACTGCATGGTTTGTCACTGCAGGAGAATGTATATTGCACATACAGGACATATATTACTTTTTTATGTTGCCTCCCTATACATCTCATTTACAGCTGCCTGAAAGTTACTTTCCAAAAGAGAGCAGGTATGACTACAGAATATGGGGGCATCTCACTCCTTGCAATAAAATGAAAAATTCAACAGAATGGGGATTTTCCAGAACATGAGCAGGTGTAAATGCACATATACTTTTTGGTCATGACACAGCTCCTAGACTTTCACTGTTTGTGGGGTAATTGTTTCCCAAGTGGGAAGCAATTTTGCACAGCAGAGGGAAACAGGCTTGTCTGACAATGCACAGATGTTAACGACCAAGCAACAGCTATCTTTCAGCAAGCAAATATGTAAAACACAAGCTGCCTGCAAAACCCTACTGCATTTTAGATACTGTATTTCCATGTTCTCTGGGACAACTTTGCAAAAGCTTGCTTCTAGCCTGCTGTCTTTGAAAAATGTTGGCAAATTATTATTTCATGTATTGCTGGCATAACTAATGCCCTGGGTGAATTTCTGAGATCTCTGAGTCTGCTTATCTTAGCAACCTGGTCAAGTCTTTGTATCCCTTTTTGACATGAGCATACATGAGGGATTTGTCTCTCTTTCTAGTGTCCAAATGGAAATAAAGTACTTTGAAATCCACATTTAGTCCTTAGGCACTAAAAATCCATGGAAAGCACTTTTATATCAGGGCTGTACGTAGGGTGTCATCGGTTTGACTGATATCTCAAAGTCCATAGAGACTGTGATGGATCTGCATTAGAAGAACAGAAGATAATTGTCTTTTGGAGACAGTTGGTGTATCAGGCTCAGCCAAGGGTTCCCCTTTTGGGAGAGCAGTAAGGGCCAGCACAGATGGTTTGAGCAAAAGCATCACAGGAAAGATCTAGGGATTCAAAGAAACACAACTTTTCAACCTCTCTGCAAGTCCTGCAGCATTGTTTCTTCTGTTTAGCATAATAATGCCCACGGAAGCTGTTTACCCTTAAGAGGAGAAGGAAGGGGAACATGCTCTTTATTTTGAAGAGTAAAAGCCTGTATAGTAGGTGGTTTGTATCAATACTTTCAATAAGTGGCCTTTATGATTTACCATTGCCCAGAATGGATGTTTATAGCTTTGTATACCATAAAGCAGTAGAAATTGTCAGTCACTCAATGGTCAATCATCAGGCACAGGCTGTCTAGCCTAACGATTAAAAAAATTAAATGTATGGTTCATAATTACAAAAATCTCCATAGACTGCTGTCTGTAACTGCAGTTAATAACTGGTTTGTCAAAGTTTAATGGTCTGAAGCAAAATGGCCTTCAAGACTGTTACTTAAGCTGTCACTGCAAAAAAGCTGTGATTCATTAAGCAAAATGAAACATTTAGTTAACATATCATCTGTCCTTCCAATTATCCTCTAGCATTGCCGCATTCACCAGACTTAAGCCTACTGATTATACGGTTTTGTTAATAACGCATTACTTCTGGCACTGGAAATTGCTGCCTGCAGATTAGTGGTATGCACTGGTTTTCGTGGGGGAAACGCACGTGACCTACAAATAAGAGGCTTCACGCAGCTGAAATGCGTGGGAGGAGAGAGTTGGAGAAGTCCCTGCTGGGTCTGGCAGCCAGGGGAGAAGGCGGAAATGCAATGGCTCTTTCACTGCCTCCACTGCTCACCTGTGGGGAAGACAAAGCCTTTGTCTTCTGTTTTCATGGGGCTTCTGAGATGCAGGGAAAACATGGGTTTCAGAGGCCGCCTTGGCTGATTTTCGTTACATCCCCCGGGGCACAAGTGGCAAAAGGCTGTGGGGTTCCTCATGCCTTAACTTACCTTACCTCATCATGGAGAAGGGGAAATTAAAGAGCCAGGAACTATCAGTTAGGTATAAATATCACAGAAGCTGTGGAGAGAATGGATCGGTTGGACAAAATTAAAACTAATGCTCTATGAGTGAGCCAAAAGCTTATATTGGATATTGTAGGATAGGTTCAGAAGTGAAGGCTAATTAGACAAGGGAATAATCTTCCATTGATCCAGAGACACACCAGCAGGCCAATTTAAAAAATAAACGTGCCTGGTATAAGTACATTGACTTAACTGAAGAAAACCAGATGGTGAATTGGGCCCTGGATTTCCCTGGATTTTGTAAAGACTGTTGCATTTAATATCAGATTCTGCTGCTAGCAGCCTTCATCTGCTGAGGTTTCAGTCGCCTGGATAAACATGTAAAATCTTTTAATCTTTTCCAAAAAACGCAACCCAATTTATTAGAATCCTTTGTGACATGATGTTAAGATACGCTAGCTACTTTTAGCCGATCTTAAAGACCTCAGAGAACAGCTTAGCCCATTAACTGATCTTTCTATTCCTGCCCAGATGCAATCCATGAAATACATGCAATACATGAAAATATTTTGATAATTTCACTTTAAAAAAACCCCACAATTATTTGAATGATTTGGGAGAAAGGAGAGTTATTTTATCCCAGGTGGGTTCACCTCTGTGCCTCATGGGTCACTGCACTCAGAGCAGGTAGAATATGTCTGTGCTGGGCACCGAACTGAGCTCTCTATGAGCAAACATACTCCCCTGTAATCTCAGCAATCATGAAGAAGATGCAAATTACTGATGCTACACAGAGCTTCCTCCTGGCTTGATGCTGCTCCCTTTTTCTGTTCTCATAGGCCTGTGAGTAGCCGTGGCAGTGATACTCTGGATTAGCTTCAGTAACTTCTGCTTCCTTCTGCTGACTCTCATTTAAATTCTTCTGATACCAGCTCGTCCTTCAGGATTGAAAGAAACAGAAGGTTAGGAAAGAAAAACCCTGGTTATTTGGGCGTCTAGCCCTGCAGCCCCAGAAACTATGTAATTAATGCTTTCAAAGGATAAAAGCAGCATTGGGAACAGTGGAGCAGGTCACAGAAGAGGCTTGCTCGCACAAGAAGGGCTCCATGGGAGGGAGCTGCACATGAAATGACTGCTCTGGGTGTATTATTTCCCAGTTCCTTGGGCTCTCCTACATCATTTAACAGTTTATGAAGCACAGGGTGACTTTCTTAGGCTGTGTATTTTATGCAAACTGTATGATTTTCAAAAAGTCATACTTCATGCAAATAGTAACCAAATTCAGCATAACATAGAGACAATTCTACAGAAAATTTCAAGTTTTTATTCCCAACAGCTTTGTCAGGAAGACTGTTAATAAACCCATCTTTTTCTCAAATATAATTGACTAAAGGTATTTGTCTCCTCTCTTTGCATGGAGAATCATTTTATCTCAAATTACCATGTACATACAAAAACTATCAATCTTCCATATGCCTGAGCATAGAAAGTATTAGCCTAATAGTTTCAAAGGCACTAAAAAAAAAATAATCAAAGAAATAAATTGGTGACCCTTTGTGCCACCGATTTCACAGAAAGGTGAGAAGTTCAGAAGAAATGGCTCTTTGAACATTGCTCCACGACAAGGTGATTTCCCAGCCAAGACTGCTCTGTCACAAACCCTCGGTGCTGTCCTTCTCAGGGCTCCTGCGCAGGGAGTATGGGATGAGGGTAGAGAGGTCCGGGGCTGAGCACATTGCAGTGCAATGGCAGGAGCTGCTGGATGACCATGGCATCTGGGGCTTTTGCTAGAGCAGCCCAGAAACTGCCCCAGGGGAGGCCCCAAAGTAGTTTGGTAAGCAAGTTTGCCTTTCAACTGAGAAGAACCAAAATGGAAAAAAAAAAAAAACCTAAACCCTGTCCCAGAAAGCTCAACTGAAAACCATTGTGTCTCTCCAGATACAACATTTGTTGCCGCAGCTGCTCCTAATGTTGTTAAAACATCTCCCACCGTGTACTGAGGCTTATGGGAGCACACTATGACATTGAAAAGGTGAATTCTGCGCAGAAGCGTGTGTGTAACATCCATATGACCATGTATAACAGCTATTTGAGGTCTGTGTGTGAAGGACCATAGTCCACAAGCCTACCTGGGCAGGCAGCAAACTCCACTGCTGTTTCTAATTCTGACATTAGCCTGGTGGCATGATGTGTGTGTGAGGGGAGGTCAGCTGCCCCCAGTTCCCCGTTTCCCCATTGCCCCTCTTTTCTCCATTCTGACTAAGGATTTTCCTTTGGGACCAGGAAGAGTTGTTTCTTTGGTTGTGGGAAGGAGACCTGTGATCAGGGAAGTACATGGATCTTGGCGAATTTCTGTAGCATTTCGGCACTGTTTTTGGAAGTGTCAAGGTGTCTAAAATCTTGCTGGAAAAAAATCATGCAGGTGGCTGCCAATCGGCAGTAGTCAAAGAAAAAAAAAAGGTACTAAAATCACAAGCTTTTTCCATCTGTCTTTTTGGGCAGCCTGGGGGGGCTGCAGCTGCTCTACAGGTCTGAAGACGTGCCAGGTGCCCCACAGCCCACGCTCCACTGATGGGCAAGAGGCAAAGGCAGTGGCAGAGCTGGAGATGCCTCAGCCCCTCATCAAGTTCATCAGCACCGCAGAGGTACTGGCAAATGGAGAAGAGCTGAGCCACCTCACCTTGCCAACCAAGCCCTGTAGATAATCAGCATCGATTTGGTTTTGTAAATATTATTGAGATGTTCCAAGGATGCAGCATGTTCCCCTGAGTCAGCCCGTTTCCCAGCCAGGTTAGCATGTGGTCTCTGTTTGCTGTGGAGGTGACAGTTTCCTCCTGTTGACAAAGAGCTCATCTGAAAGAGCAACTGGCCAGTTTAATGCTTGATGCCCAAAGACAGTGAGTTGTCTTAGTCTTTTTGTTAGTGTTTTCCTTTATTTTCCCCACTACAACAAATACATGGGAGCTGGGCTGTCTGGGGAATGCGCTGCCCATCTGGCAGCCAGGGTCCCCGCTAGTCAGTCCTTCTCCAGTCCTCTGGTTTTACATTCATCAAGCTCCTCATGTGCACTGTGTCACTGATGTACAGTGTCTTCCTGATGAATTAGACTCAGAAGGTACCACAAATTGATTCCTTCCAGATGGCTGAATAAAATACTGTAGTTGCCTCACTGGAGATCAGGGCATGCAAGTTTTTCTTTCTCGTGATCCGTCTCTGGAGTTAACTTCCAATGCTTTTCTGTAGTTTTGCATGTAAAATTAATTTTCCTTTAACTCAATTTTCATCAGCTGGCACTGAATGTTAAAATCATCTTAACGACATGAGCCATGATCAGCTGAACAGCCTGTCAGGGCAACGATGCCAAAATTACCCCTGCAGATTTCAGAGCCACCGAATCCTTTCCTTGCTGTTAACAAAATAGGTCGCTTTGTGATCCCTCTCCCTTTTTTAATCTTCAAGTCTCTCCATCAGCTAAGAAAACCTCAGAGTACCACTGAGGGTTAGGAAAGCGCTGCCCACAGATCTGGTTGAACAGATGCAAAAGCAAACAGAGACAGCGTAAACCCACAAATGTCACCTCTTTCTGTCTAAAGGGTACCTAAATAAAAGTGGCCCAGTTGTCAGAGGTGGCGAGCGTTTGCTGCTCCGTTTGAACTGGCAGAGCAGCATCTGGCCCCGTGAGTTAGAAAGACTCCTGCCAGCTCCCCTGCGTAACCATTATTTTTTTCTTCCAAGAGCAGCCTGCCACTAATTAAAAGAATCTAAGAGACAGTTTTATAAATATGTGAATCAAAAGCTTAAGGTACAGAGATCAGCTCTGTCAAACTATAAACCCCTTCTGAGTGTGCTAGAGCAAGATGTAGCCTTTGAGCTACGTCTCTGCACCAGCACACTGCAAGCAGAGTCCTAGATTAAAAAATAATCTTTTCTCCATTTCAAATTCTCTTTCCTTTGTAAAAAAGATAGTCAGGGGAATGTCAGAGAAAGGCTCCTACTGAGTCATTCCCAGAAGGGGGGAAGGAGAAAATATTAATACATATTGCAGATTCCATACAAATCATTAGCAAGAGCTTGTGATTATTACTTCCTTTTGTTTGTTTTCACTTGATCTGCTGGGTGCCTTGATCTGCAGGCTGACGGGAATAATTGCCATCCTCCTAGACCATTATGAGATCACCAGTCAAAAGAGCAAAATGTGGAATCACTGCACTTCGCACAGGAGATCATCTCCTTCACAAGGGAAAATAGTAATTTTTGGTGCCTGAAAGGATAATGAAACTGCCTTCAGAGAAAAATTTATCAAAGCCATAGTCACCTCGCTTGTGCTGGCACCACTCCGATTTCAACTGATGTACCAATTTTAAATATTTCCAACTCGTTTATAGCCTGTCTGTCCAGTTTCTCCTTTTCTTTATTGTTGGCACAAACCAAAGGCAAGTATTTATATATTTGCATACATTTAGATGTCTACTAGCTGGGAATTTTTCTTCTGCTTATTTTATTTAGTGTCATTTTGGGGGCCTGGCTATGTATGCATAAATGTATTGGGAATAAATTTCCTTCTGCATAACAGCACAAAAACAGCTGCACTGGAGTAGACCAAAGGGGCATGTAGCCAAGTATCCAAATTGTGCTATGAGCATGAGAGAACACATAAAGTACAAGAAAGGACACAAAGTACAAGAAATGAGGACGTCCGGAGCGGTACCATTCCCCAGTTACACAAACCTAGAGACTGGGAGGTGGCTGAACTCGAGCTTGTGTCTAATAGGTTTTTACGAGCTTTCTTCCATGAACCAGGCTGACTTGAAGGTGTTGAGTTCCACAGTTTAATTATGATTTGTGTAAAAATAATTCATCCTTTGTTACTCTTAAGCTGTCTGCCTGATATTGTAATTAGTTCTTATACTGTTAGAAATAATGAATGACCATTCCCTGTTTAGCTTCATCACATCATTCATGATTTTATGTATCATTGTTATATACCTGAACCACTAATTTCCTGAGCTGGTGTCCTAGTTAGTTAATTTCTGTTTCATACCTCTCACTATCTCAGCTCTAATTATCTCCAAGATGAAGTGGGCATAACTGAAGTGAGGACAATGGAGATGGCATATGGCCAGTACTGGGCAGACATGGTGCATTCTACAGAGTCTTCATGTCATCTAACGCGAGGGCAGAAGCAAAGGGACAGGTTTTGCTGAGTCCCCCAATATCCTGCATGTTCCTGGGGCCAGCTGACAAGCCAGAACAAAGGAGACATAACTGGAGGGCCCACAGCTGAAACCCTTCAGAAGTCACAAGAAACACCTAAGTTTTTCTGAGCATTGACTGCTGCAAAGCACAAGGAGTGGTGAAAAGCCTTTATTTGATGAGGACTCTTTGATCCCATAAGAGTTTTCATATAGTTTGCAGGAAGGCAGAAAAAGAAGAAAACATTCCCTATAGGCTTGTTGTAGAAAATCAATCTGCACCCAAAGAAATCATCTCCCAGGCTCACTTCAAACTTTTTGCCTACTGTTGTGAGCCTGGCAGATGGGAATCAATTACAAGCCTAAGGCTTCACTGATAGATAGGAATCACTACAGGTCACGTTAATGCTCTGTGTTAAAAACTTTTACATTAAGACAAGCCCTAAGATTTTTACACCTTTCCTACTTTCAACATTGCCCCCACACCCCCCGATTTTTTTTGTTTTATCTTGTCTCAAAGACAAAACCAAAACAAAAACTTTGAGACTAGAAGCCTTGAGTTTCGCTTGTGTGATGGTATTCAAAATCCCACTATAATGACATATAAAGAATATGATAAGAAATCCAGACATACATGCTGGGTCAAGTCAAAATCTAGTTCAGTGTAGTTGGTATATCTAATGCAAATCTACTGATTTATGAAGTGAGATATTGAATATTTCTTGTCAACATTAGACTGATGTATTGTCAGCAAGAAATAAAATCATCTGGCCACTTCAGGAATTTGGTCAGGATATTCCCTAGTCTTCAATAAATGGTTATTGAGATAACTAGGTAGGTAATAACAAATAAAAACTAACATAACAAATGATTAATCATCTGAAGAATTTATCTTCTAGCACCACCACCGTCAACTGTAAAAAGACACCTAATTCAGACCTAAGTTAAAGAGAGATGATATGAATCTCACATGATACAACTTGCAGACAACTTTTTTGCATAAGGCAGGAGGTCCTGAGTGCTGAACTTCGGACTGTTACAATTACAGTCCATGCCCTTGCTGGAGGCTGCTGAGAAGTGGTGTCCTATCTCTCACAGGAAAGATCAATAAACCGGCACAAGTTCAGCAGAGGGCCACCAGGATGGTTGAAGGCTGAGCACTTGCCTGGAGGAAACAGGACTTATCCAGGCTACAGAAGAGGTGGCTTCAGGGACATCTAGCAGCAACCTGATAATATTTTTGAGGAAGTTATTGAGAAGATGGAGTTTTAGTGCTGTGCATGGAGTAAGGATGAGGAGAATGGTCATAAATTGAAACAAGAGAGGTTCGGACTGAATAAAAGGAAAAAAAATTACTGTGAGGATAATTCAGTGCTGGAGCAGATTGCCCAGATATGTCATGCAGTCTCCATCTTGAGAGATTTTTTTTCAAGACTAAACCAGATAAAGCCCTGAGAAACCTTGTTTGATCTCTTGGCTGTCATCACTTTGAGCAGGAGGTTGGACCAGAGACCTCTTCCAACCTGAAAAGGTCCCTTCCAACTTGAATTATCCTACAAGTCTACTGCTGACCTTATTTTCAGAGACCTTGTTTAAAGCTCACCCCCTTATAAGCAATTCAATTTTGGCACAGGAGACCTTAATTCATCCAAACCCACCAGTGACTACAGACCAGCTTGGCATGTACAAACACTCCCCTACAGCCTTGTGTGCAGGGAACGGGGCCTGTGTTCAGACTTCCTGCTCACATGGTTAATATAAAACCAGTTTTGTTCCCTGTGTATTGTTATAATGGCATTTATTAAAAAGAAAGAAGCTGGGGGATGGCAAAGAAATAGGCAATCTCTGTGCAAAATAAATTCTGTTGAAAGCATTAGAGCTATTCATTAAGCCTACACACAGGGAATGGAAAAATGTGGTAATTTATACCAAAGGCTAAGATGAGCTTATTGCTACTGATCGGCTTAAGACACCTGAAGCTGTGCTTGCAGCCGGTCTGTGCAAGCCCAAGCCCAGCAGGCTGCATGCCCCCAACAGGCTGGCTCCCTCCGTGCTAGGGGAAGCAGGGGGAGGGCTTCCTCCAGGCTGCCAGCTCTTCCAAACTGAGGGGGACCCCAGCTCCCAGCCCCCCTTTGTGGTTATTGCTGGGATGGAGTAATTAGGTTGTGCAGTTAATCAAACTTCAGCTGGCAAGAAAAGCCAAGAGGGATTGCAACACAAACCTGGATGCCAAGTCCTTCTCCTGGGGAGCTAGAGTAACTCATCTGTCTCAGGATCTCAGCTAAGCAGCCCTCTTGGGACTGGCCCTCAAACTCTGGGGCTGTTGGACGTATCTACAGCAACCGATATCAGCCCAACAACTGCAATTGTTGCAGCAATTAACCTCAACTAACTTCATCCCTAAATTAAGAAATAATTATCAGAAAGAAATCAACTCCTCCAGATGGTGAGTCAGCTCTTAGATGGGAGGATGAGCTGCCGGGTGTTACTGCCTCCAGTATGCATCCTGCCCCTATTCTCACATGGAATATTCTCTGTTCCTGGTAATCCAGGGAAACCAAGGGCTTCCTCCCTGCCTCAGGCAACACCTTCCCACATGTAAAGTCTTTATCCAGAGACGTTCTTGTGTCCAGAGGTGGCAAGGGGCCAAAGGACCTCAACCACTGAAGCTGTGCCCACAAAATTGCAAACTATCAAAAAAGATCTGAGAGTAACTAAAAGGAATTGCAGAATCATATGGGATCTTTTTAGAATATAAATATTACCACAAAAGTAATTTTGGACAGTGCCATGTATATTTATGGAGCCACGTAATAATATTTAAATAATAACTCAGACACTCAAATAGCTAAAATACGATGGCAGTGACCCCAGTATAAGAACATGGAGAGACAGATTTCCATTTGAACTGACAGTGTGTATGCCAAGCTTCTGTCCCACACTTTTTAAGAGAGCCAAGCAATAAATAACCTGAAAATCAATGAGATAATGGAAATGTCAAGAGGTGCTAAGCTGTAACTGAGCAGCTATTTTCTTTTAAAAAAACTTGCTGGTCTGAGGCAAGAGGAAGAATGAAAATAAGTTCAACTGTAAAACTGTTTTGTGATAGACATATATACTAATTTTTTAACCCAAGCTACTGCATATCATATGTTTTCAGAGGGTCTTTCCTCACTCAAGCAAGCATTTGCTCACAGGACCTCTGGCACAAAAGAGGTACATCAGCTTCAAGTCTTACAGACTATCCACATGAATAAAGTTTTGCAGGATCAAGTCCTTAACAACATCACATTTCTTTCACACTGAATAGATTATTTAGACTTTCAAGCATGAAGGAGTCTTGCATCAAACACGGTGTCAATAGCACTATTATAATTCAGCCCGCAATTGCAGCATAATCCATGAGGTTTTGCATCCTACAATAAATCTACTAGGCTTATAAAATACATAGCAGGAGACACTTGCTTCAACAGTAGATTGGTTCAATCCATCATGGAAGCAGACACATCAGGCTGCTGTCTAGTAAATGCATCAAACATTTAATAAGAAAGTTTGGGAAGAAAAAATCACAAAAAATTTTGAAAGTAGTGAAAGATTTTCCCTGTGCGCACCGTGAAACTCCCGTCCTTTGACTTCAGCAGCCCGTCAGCAGTGCTGTCACAGACAAAGCAATGGCAGTGAAGGAAACAGAGCTTAGTGTTACCTGTCTAGGGCCAAGGAGTACTTCTTGGTGTCCCTCTCACTCACAAGGCAAGCTCTTTCAAGACCTTTTTTGGCAGCCATCAGGGAAGTCGGTGAGGTTTTATTTTTTTCCCCCCTCAAATTCTCCTTTATGTGGGCAAAAAATGCCCTCCCACCTTATGCAGAAGTCTCGGCCAAATGTTTTAAAATGAAACAGGTTTTAATAATCTTCTCAATAAACGCCCTGCGAGAGAAAGCTGCTTTCCGAGTGCTGGTGGCGTCACCAACATGCCAAACAGCAACTCGCTGAGCGTGTCAGATGGAGGGTTTGGGGCCTCCCTCTGTGTGCTGTGTGGTTGGTTTTTTCTCTCCTCTCCCCTCCGTGCTTGACGCTGGGCTGTGCTCTCACCCAGGCGGCAGGTGGGTGCTCTCCCCGAGGCCGGCGGGGGGTCGAGCCCCGTGCCGCGCACACCCATGGCTCCCACGGGCGTGCTGGGAGGGAGCAGGAGGGTGATTAAAACAGCCCGATTTGCCTGGAAACAGTCAAAGCACTGTTTGCCTTTCGGCTTGGGAGGAACGTACCCCTCCCTCACCCCGGCTCGGCACAGGCCTCTTTAATCTGAGCGATCGCTCTAAAGCCTCATTTCTATCCCCGGCACGTTTGCTCATAGCGATTTGAAACAGAAGAGGCTGCTTATTATTGTCATTTGCAGCACAGGTTATTGAAATCTTCGTTTCAGCAGGAAGGGCTGCGGGTTGTTATTTCTGCTTTATTGGGTTTGTTAGGCCTGTCCGCAGCCCGCGGTCCCTGGAGGGGAGGAGAAGACCTCCAGCCTCACCTCTCACCGCCGGGCCCCAGACATGCTCCACCGCGCTAAGGGGAGATTTTACACCAGTGCCGTCTGTGTTTCACCGCGCTCTTGGCAGAAACAGATCGTGATTGAGATCCCTACCCATGCACTGCCTTCGCAGGAGAAATTAGAAATAGACAGTGAGCAAATGCTGGGTGCTGCATGTAAAGCCTGCAGCTTATTTTACCGTGGGAAGCCTAATTTGTATATGACAAGCTGGGATCTCCCCTCCTTTCCCCCAGCTTGCAGAACATGCACCTTCTCTGAGATTCATAAGGGCAGGGGGGCACTTTTGTACACCGTATTGATGTAAAAAATTGATTTTATGCCATCAGAGATCTACACGTTGCCTCCCACATGTCAGCTGTGCAAACACTTCCCCTGGAGCCCATGAGCCAAGGAGCTGATGGTGTCTCAGACGTGGTCCTGAACAGCCACCAGAAAGCGGCAGAAATACATGATTTTTTCACAATGCCTTGTTGCCTCTGCTCCTCTAATGTCCTTTTCTCAAGAACCTTTTGCCGGGTGCATATACCCACCTACGCACCCTTATAATCCCCTTTGGGGGATTTCTGACTCCTTCCTGGGGCTTCCTACCTTCTTCTGGGTATTAAAAAGTTCCTCTTTAATGTTTATTTTTTTTAAAGTTGTGGTCCCTTACTGGGGCCTGACACTTCATGTGCATGGCTGGCAAGGCTGGTTTGAGAAGAGATTCAGGTCCAAGGATGAACAGTATGGATCCAGGGCATCTGCAGAAATCTTACAAAGCAGAAGTACCATGTTAATTACCACCTCAGAAGTGCCATTAAGTAGCCATTTTATTCTGCAGCCAAGAGGGAGGGAGGAAGGGCAAGGAAGGCAGCCTTTCCAGCTATGTGCCCTACAACCTGACACAGGCTTAGAATTCATACACAACAAGGGCTTCTGCTGGCTCCCCATGCCATAAATGCCGCCGGTATGACAGCGTGCTTCTGAACTCCTCTTTCCTTTAGAAATTACCAAACACCAACATCCTGTCACAGACTGGGGATGTCTGAAAAATAAACCTGGACTGGTTCCTGATTTATAATAGGTCTCAGTCTTTCCAAGGTGTTAAGCCAAAGTATCATGTCTGAGCACCTAGTTTAAGGAGAATTTAAAAAAACACCTCAGAAGGCTACAGATAAAGCCTGTTTCTGTTTCAAACCACTGGAAGGACGTAACTTTTGCGAGTGAAATAGATGAGTTTCCAGCATTTTGCAAAAGGGTCTCAAGCCTCAGGTGCATGCCAGCAAACAAAGCCATAGATCATTCCCAGCATTTAATCTAGACCTTTGTTTTGTGTTTATTGTTGGCAGTGCTGAGGGTTGTGCTTCTCAGGAGACAGGCTGTGAGGCAGGATAGAAAGAAATCTCTTCAGAGCTTTCCACAAAGACTTGGGTTTCCTCTTTATACAGACTCTGAAACTCATTAAGAGAGAGACAGCAGCTGTCTGTGGAATTTCTGCTTCACAGAAATTATTCAGACCATCTCAATAAATTCATCTTCAGCTTTCAATAATAACGCAGTTTGTTTCTGAGTCTACATTAAAAATGTCACATATCCAATCACACCAGTTCTAATGACCCTAGTCAAGGACATTTCTCAAAATTTGCATCCAATGCAGACATGTGAGGCATCACACTGGCTTTCGCAAATGAAAACCTCTCGTCATTATTACCAAAATCTCCATCAGTAAAAAAAAACGTATCCTTGATCCCATTTCAACTTTAATCAGCCACACTTTAAAAATGAAAAAATAAAACCCTTCATCCTGTCATTATGGGAGTAGATACTGACAGCTTAAATGTACAGAGGGAAATTCACTGCATCTATTAATTGCAAATGCCAGCAAAGTCAGTCAATTTTACGAGGCATGAAACATCTTAGAGATCATCTGCAAAGTTCTCCTCCACCTTCCTCTGAGATCAGCTTGAGTAGCTGCATTGCCTGCAACCTAAGGATCCAAGCATTTATGATTTCTGGGGCTGGATTATTACAGATTTTTGCATTTATAGCGAGAATATGCCTTTTCACCCAATGGAGCTCCAGTGCCTTTGACTGGAACTTCTCCATTCATCTGTCATTTTGGGATCCAAGGCTGGAGGCAAGACAAATTGAGAGAAAAAGCACTTCCTTCTTGTGCAACTAGCGATGCAGTAACCTTTCGTAAGTGACTGTCAAAAGCAAAATATCTACCCTGATTTAGAGCCAAGTGAAAAATTATTAAAAATATGTTAATGTTCAATATTTTAAATTACTGAATTTTTAAACTTCAATATTTTTATCTTGGGTTTGATGCCAATAATTCAAAAGAATGGAGACTTTTGATAGCCACTAAGTATGTCTCTACTGAGGGGTAGAAGTCCTCTGAAATGTCTTAGATGGGTATTTTAAATTAAATAAAGTAGTTGGGGAGAAAAAGACTTTTTCCTTTTCAGGTCTTTGTCAAAGAAATTTGAGTTTGTACTGGGAGCGGGGATCTAGCAGGAACATAGCATAGTATCATCTCGAGATGCACACCATTACCTTCAACAGTAAAAGTTTATGCTGCTACCAAATAAAGTGAGAATTCTTCTATGCTGGCTGGAGACTTAGGTAAGGAGTATCAGACAGACACTCTCCACAAATGGAAGTGTCCAAACTGAGTTTCTCTTCAGCTCCTGGTGAAGCCAATGGTGTGAGACAGCCCCTCCCAAGCCAGGCATCTCTGAAGGAGCTCAAGCCCTTGCTATGGATAGTGAGAGAGCCCAGGGTGCCCAGGCCGGGCAGGGAACACACTGGTAAGTCTGTGAGGAGATGTGGAGTGAATCCGGACCAGAGCATGGGAGTCCTGAAGTACACCACAGACACAAGCCTTGCACAAGCTACAAACTTCATATGACCTATGTCAGGCATCTTGAAGATTTTCTTTTTCCAAGGTGTGACATGAATATGGGTCTAACCTGTATGGTCACAGAAAAGGTAAAGTTTAGCACTTTTTGTCCTTTTTTTTTTCTTATTTATTCAGACCTTTAAAAAAAGCCCCAAACTTATTTTCTCAGGGCCAACATTTCAGAAGTGCTCTGAATGAGCTTCCCAGCATCTTAGCTCTCATGGTTGAGTCCACATTGTCCAAATAACCCAGCTCTAATTAAGTTCCTTGGAGGGACCAGATCTTCAGAAATAAGCAGTGCCAAGAAATGTTATTTTGATACAGCTGCTTTGCTTTTCTGAGAGTCTGGCAAACTACTTTGGTGTCTGAGTGTCCCAGAAGTCCTATTCAGGAGTAACACAGAGCCTATCCTTAGAAGAAGCTTTTCATTCTAGGCTGTAGCTTAAAAGGAAAAGACTGTACAGTTGAAAAACAAATGCTAATGACTTCTCAAATGTTATTGTCAAAGAGTGTGTCAGCTTTTGTTGTAAAAATACATTATTATCTTCTTCTGAACACTTAGTGTTTTTCTGTCTCTTTTCCATTGCTATTGCAAAGAGCTTCTGCTTGTTTTTGTTTTTATGATGTCTGAAGTTGGTTGGGGAATTAAGCCTGTAATTGCATTGCTAACAAGTATTTCTTAGATACATTTATTTTTCCTTGGGGAAAGAGACTGTTAGGAACAGAATACACATATTTTGGCAGCAAAAGAGACAGCTATGACATTTGGTTCCAAAGTTACTACCTGGATATCATTTTAATTGTTTTTTTCTGCTCATACAATATAGTAACTTTACTGCATTAGTTCCTTTTCATTGTCATGCTCTTCCTCAATTTGGGTCATGAAGATACATTACAATATATAGATTGAGAGACAGTTTGTTAAAGACATAATGAGTCCTGCATAATTTCTCACCAGTGCAAAACTAATTTTTTTTTTTTCTCAGCTACTGCATACATATTTGTTTTTCCATTTTGTCAACCCTACAGTTGCAGCTGGAATTCAGAAGAGGACAGAGCAAGCTGGTAAAAGCATTTGCTAGGACATTCTGTGTAAAGGCTTCCCAGTAACCAAGATTTCTCAAGCCATTCGAATTGCAGCTGGTGTTTAAAGGGGGCTCTCGTCCTCCTTGCCTGTGCCAGGCAGATACTGGCCATGGCTCAGGAACCTTTTCTTCCCTGCAGGACTTCTAAACTTCTCTTTGCAATAATGTATACTATTACTGGCAGGTAGGAAACCAGGGTCACGATTCAAGTGTTCAAGACTTTGAAAAAGTGAGCCATTTTTGTTTATTCCTTTTCCAGGCCCTGAGTGTGTGCAATGTGCTCGGGCAGCAGAGTGGGGGGAGCGGCGGCTGCAGCGCGGGAGCTCCTGGCCACACCAGCACACACATGGGGATGGCCTGCCCAAAAACTTCTCCATGAAATGCGGCCCACGTTGCTCTGTCACCTGAAAATTATCACCTGGGTAAGATTTTCTCTGCAGTCACATATTTTCTCTCTCTTTTTTTGCTAAATTGAAACTGGGAAGTCCAGTAGAAGTCCAGGGCTGGGACTCCAAAGAGTGCCACTCTTGTGCTGTATTTCAGCATGCAGTGGGGGCGTGCAGCATGTCAGGGATCCAAACGGGTCACACTGTCTGTGTTTCAAGGCAGACAACACCACAGGATCCTGGATCCAGCATCTCGGGGGTGATCTGGAGCCCACCTGGACTCCCAGCCAGGTTGAAGGGACATCAACCTCGCAGACTGAAGCTCAACCTGTGGAAATAGCTGAAAGGTTTCTAGTTTAGGGAAGCAAAACACACTAGATAAGCTATAATTTTAATGGCATTTTCCACACATGCATATCTCTCAGCTGCCTACCATAAGCCTGTTTCCTGCCTGAGCTCTCTGGATACCTTTTATACGATGCATATATACAGCTTCTGGAAATTAAATGAAGAGTTAAATAAGGGCTCTCTTGTGTACAGAGCACAGTAAAAATTATGCAGTGAGTTTTTATAACTTTTTTAATATAATAAAGTTAAAGAGTCTGAATGCTGGTTTTATGATATGAGATTTCCAGATTATTCCCAAGTCAGCAACAAGCTATTCATAATATTTTATTATAGCATTGTCATGATGACTATAATCAAGTCCCTGAGCTACCTGATGATACCAGGGGTAGCGTGAAGCTGGTAAATACTGATAAGTTTGCATTTAATATGACATTTAAAGAGCATGGTTCTCGCTTTTTCTAATGCTAAAAGTCTGTTGATAAATTTGGATCTAGTTACCTCTTTTAAAAGTATCTGGGGTTTGTAGATATCTTTAGTATACCAACATATGAGCAGATTTGGTGAAAGACGAGTTAGTTTTCCTAGTACAAAACAAACTTCTTTGCCAGCCTCCTTCCGCACTCCCCCACTGCCTAGAGTTTTCAAACACCAATTAAAAATTTGATCTAAGCAAAATCTGTCAGGAAGGCATCTAAATAAGAGCATGTTGATTATTACAAAGGTTGGTCGCGCTTTCCTGCTAGGCTTTTTTCCAGCATAGACTGGTACGTTGCAGTATCAGCTGGGCCCCAGTTCCTGCGCAGCGTCTGAGTTAACCTCATACCCAGACTGAATCAGAGGGCTTGCTTTGATTCCCCGTTCCGCGTGTTCCTAAGACTTTGAGGTGCCATCTGTAAAAACAGGCCTTCTATCAGGGTTTGCACACATCCGTGGCTGAAGTGCTTGCTCCAGGTCACCTGTGTGCTGGTGCTACACAGACAACATATCACAGCCCGGAGACTTGCATTTCGAAAGCATGAGTCCTCTCCACTTGCTAGTACCAAAATCAGAAAAGCTGTTCCCCCTTTTCAGCCCCATGGCTGGACTGCCCATTCCTGTACAGCTTGCACACACTTTTCTAGCCTCCTCTTAAAAGACTTCAGTGATGGATATTCCTTATGCGGTCTATTTCTGTGCTTAATTACTCTTCCTATTAGAAAGCTTTTCCTAATGCCTGACTTAAACTTCACTGTAATTTAAGCCATTTATTTCATAATGGAGAATTAATTCCTTCCCTCTCTACAGCTACCTTTTATGTCTTAGAAGCCGCAGTCGTGCCTCTCTGTTCTTTTCCTTTTAGCAAACGGCCCCTGTTCCTTCGGGCTGTGGGTTTGGAGCATTCTCCCCTGGACCCTCACCAGCGGCTGCATCGCTGCTGAGCCGGGGCCAGGCACACGCTCCAGCTGGGGCCCTGCCAGCCCTGAAAGAAGGAAGATTTCCACTATGTGTCACATACATAGACAAAATCCTGCTTATATATCTCATGGAAATAGATACTGCTCTGGAAACAGCATCACGTTACTGACTTTGGTTCACCTTGTGATTTACTAAGTGCCCCCCTCCCCAGCCCCCATCCAAACCTTCTCCTGTTATACTGGTGCTTACCCCACTTTGGCTATTGCATATTTGAGTAGATGATTATCACTACCTGTGTATAAATACCTTTCACTTGGTCTGATTGAATTGCGTCTTCTTTTTTTTGTTTTAATCATTTATTCAATTTGTCCAAAGTATTCTGATTTCTAATCCTATTTTTCAGTCCTCCAGGTAACCCTTTCCAGAATGAGGTCATCTGAAAAGTTAATAAACATGTTCTCTATGCCTCTGTCCATAGCAATAATGAAAATCCTGAATAATGCTGGTGAAGGACAGACCAGTGAAACTCCGACTTAATGAATTAAAGTACACAATTTGCAACTGATTTAGCATTGAACTCACAGACACGGATACCCACGTGCATTTCCTGTGATTGCTATGGCGATGCTGTAATACAGTAACATATGGCTGCAAGGCTGGCAGAAGCAATGACAGCACAGTGAAAAACTTTGAAAGTTATCCTTATTTTCTGCCAAGAGCATAAATGCTTTATGAAGCCACACTTCAACCAGGATAATAGATGGTGTCCTGGAAACATTCCTCAGGATTTCCTTTAACACTTGTGCCCAAGAACATGGGGAAATGTTGGTCTGTGTCTAATATTTTTCTGAAAATTTGCCCTTCACACTTGCCACATGGAAAGACTTAGGTCAAGGTCTTGGGAGTGGATCAATTGTGGGGAGTCCATGGCTGCAGCTCCACACCAGTAACCTGCCCAGTAGTGAGCACACCTTCCTGCTCACGTAGCTCTGCAGGGTCCCCATTTACATCAGGTTTCCTTCTGCTCTGAAACTCACAGGATCCTTCCCCTTTTCTACACAGCCTGCAGAGAGGTTTAGTTGTTTAAAAAGAATTATACTTTAAACTCATATTAAAATCCATTATTTATTTTTACATATCATGAATTAGGCAAAACGAAGTGAAAAAAATCTCTCCTATGCATTTAAGAACGTTTTCTGTTGAAAGAAGTGAAAGAGAAAAAAAATGAAAAATTGCTATGAAAACCACATTTGTTTTAGTTGTAAGGTTATTTTTCTTTGGAAAAAAAATGTTTCAGAAAAAATTTTCAAGTGGTTCTATGCAATGTCATGTCATCTGCCTCTGACATCCCTGTAATGACCTTTGCTGTGGCAGTTTTCTTGATCAGCCGACAGCATATAATGGCTTAATACATGAACTGAAGCAGTATCAAAATCAAAGAGCAATCATCTTTGGAAGGCAAAATGTCACAAGGAAGGCATCAATCAACAGGAGCGAGTTCAGCTGAGGGCCACTGAGATGCTCAGGGTGGGAGCAGTTGCCCTGTGAGGAGGGGATGAGGGAACTGGGCTGGCTCAGCCTGGAGAAGAGACAGCTCGGGGGACCAAGCCCTCAGTCCCCACAAGGAGGTCATCGAGGAGACAGACAAGGTCTTCACAGCTGTGCCTGGTGGGAGGGTGAGAAGCAATAAGCATAAAATGAAAAAAAAGAGAAATTCAGTCAGAATATAAGGAGAATCTTTGTCCCCATGAGGACAGTTGGGCACTGGAGCAGGTTGCCCAGCCGAGTCAGACGGTCTCCATCCTTGAAGCATTTCAAACCCCCAGCTGGATACAGCCCTGAGCAACCTGTTTGACCTCAGAGCTGACCCTGCTTTGAGCAGAAGGCTGGGCTAAAGACCCCCTGAGGTCCCTTCCAGCATGAATTTTCCATGATCCTGTGATTTGTACACTGACCAGGAGAGGCCGTGGCAGTAATTTTAAATTCCACTTTGAATTTACTCATGCCTTTAGCTCTGGATTGCACATGTAGTCACATATGTTATTTAGTGTTTCTCACAGTGTAACTAAACTGAACAGCACCCACGTCACCCAGTCAGGTGATATTGGTTGTAATGGAGAAGTAAACAGCCCTCTTTAAGAGAGGGAAATATGTCATGCAGCCTGAGGAAACATCTGCAAGTAGAATAATTGCTGTGCTGGAACATGACATTTACTCAGGAAGAGCCATAGGTAAGTAGAAACAGTCATAACAAATCATTTGCCTAGCACCAAATCTAAGGTAGTTTTACACCACAGATTTACGATTTAAAACTTTCAAGTGCAGTGAAAGATGATTTATCTGATCTATATGGTACAGTTCAAATGTTCTGTGATAAAAATGAGCTATTGATCTCAGGAGATTCTAATTTAGATCAGTCCACTTAAAAAGAGTAATAAGCTGAAACAGTCTGGGAAGCTTATGTTTCGAATGACTTATCAAGGAGTTAAAAAATTTAGTAACCTGAGCCAGCAATAATTTTAACAGTAGCCAGAGTCCCAGATTTTACTGAGCCAAACTTTTTTGAGCTATTCACACGAGTGTGCGGATAACAGCGCTTTCTATTACAGTGATGTCCAGAGAAATGCTCGTTTGTAGTACATCTTATGAAAATAAATACAAAGTAAAAGACATTCTGGAGTGCTCAAAACATAACCTTGGCAATGATACTGAGTAATGGCTTTTTGGGCAGAAAGCACTGTAAGTAAAATATAAGGAGGTCAGTCCTATTTTCCCATAAATTTTCCATCACAGAAACTTGAGGTTTTGCCAAAGATTTGGGGACATTTCTAGAAAAAGCTTGATGGATGTTTTATCGCTGAAAATCTGACTAAATGGGTACTTTCACTGTCCAGTTCCTCACAACCACAGTTTGGTTTTAACTGCCTCCATAGCTCTGTTTTTTAATGAAGCTTATGAAATAAGCATGAATTGAGTCTATTAAAACACTATAATGGTGAATGCACAAACTGCTGTAAGATTGCACTTAATTTTCAATAACTCAGAACAGGCTGTGTCCCACATAATTAGATGTGCTGTCCTATATCCGCATTAACGACCTGGATAACACAAAAGCATGGACATGCTCAAATGTGAAAATAATGAGCAAAGAGGGACTGAAAGCACTTGAGAGTGTTAGAATTTAAAACAATACATTGAAGAAATGATCTGAAGTCGGGAAGATGAAGCACAGTACAAACAAGTGCACAAAGTGCTGCACTTGGGGAGAGAAACAAATCAGAAAAGGAAAAAGAACTGGGCAGCAACAGAGCAGAAAAGATGGTTGTAGGGAATCATAACCTAAACGTGATATAACTGATGTCATGCTGTTGCCAGGAGGACAGCTTTTATCCTGTAAAATGGGCAGTAGTTCTCCTCTCATCAGCACTTCTGAAGTTTGACAAGGAGTGTCATGTCCTGGTTTAGATGTTACGTATCCACAGAGATTAAGACCCTTTGCTTGATGTTGAGAAAAGTGGAACTTAGGAAATATTTTTTGTTGGCAATGACTGAAATAAAGTGGGTTTGACTTAGCTTAGCAGGCTCGTGGGAAGGCAAAAGAAAGGCGATATTGCAGAGGTTGTACAGAGGGATGGAGGACAAGGAGAACAAGAAGGACAAGCAGTGGATTAGGATAATTTGCAGCAAAAGGGAAAGCTGGGGAAAAAAAAAACTGTCTAGTTAGATGAACAGTTAATCAATGGAACAAATAACCAAGGGCACAAAACTCCTGTCACTAAACATTTTGATAAACGTTTAAAGCAGATAAAAATTTCTTCTTCAAAATGCATCCTATAAAGGAAGCCATGGGTTCTAAGCTCTTAAATTGACTCCCAGAAGTAGGTAAGGGGAGCCCCAAGCAAGATGGTGGAGGAGACTGCAGAAGGCCTTACTTAAACTTACAATTGACTCCTAGGATATGAAGGAGTCAATGTTCTCATGTTTAATTGCCCATGAGAAAAGATTTGTTTCAATTCTCCCTGTCAGGAGACTATCTAATCACTACATGATAGCTTTGAGATGGCAGAAGATCTTTGTTAAAGACATCTCACTTACAGTAAAATAATAAAATATGCATTAGCACAAGAGCTGAAGTCCAAAACAGGAGTAAGATACTGG
>JAOTQQ010000012.1:138073959-138155238 GCA_026546715.1 Gallinago undulata | reverse complement strand
TCCTGGAAGTAGCAAGATAGATAATTACTCTGATTAGTAAACATTTTGGCAATATAATTCAATGCTTAACCTCCACTGGGTCATGTCGCTCAGATAGACAAGGAAATGCACTGGATTTGTTGAGTTGCTATACCATTCTTACTGTATTAACAGTGTCTTCTCCACATTTTTAGACTGATTTTTACTTTTGAGCTCTGTTGTAAATTTTGATAAGTCCCCAGTGACAGTGGAATCCCCATTTTCAGCCTGGTTGTGGTTACAGACTTCACCCAGATTCTTTTCTCCACCAGAGCTGAGAAGTTGCAGTCAACCATCACTCCATTGGCGTGCGTTGTTGAGGTTGTCTTACCCAGAGTCTGCAATCATACTGGTGGCTTCAGCTTTCTCTGTCAGCAAGACAAAGAAGAAGACAGCAACTGCTTCCTTTACTTAACTTGCTGTTTAATTTCTTTCCCACAGACAGCCACAGTGTGAAGGAAGAGGTCACAATGACTAGTGCCCCCACACCTAGTGCAGGAAAAACAGCTGAAGAAGAAGTCTCCACAAACTTTCTTTCCAGTTCCTGTGGTAGGAGCATTGAAACCAGTATCTCAGCAGTCATCTGTCTCAGTGTATGAATAATTTTTCAGAATAAATGGCCTCTTTCCTCTGAGCCTCCCATGCAAGCATGTTTCTCCTTAGTGAGCCCATGTGTGTCTGTGCAACGTGTGCTTAAAGCACTCCGGGTTTGGTAAACCGCAAATCTCCAATGGGAGCCATGGTTGTTCCATGAATCAGGAAAAGCAAGGTCATGCAAAGTTCACTGCCTTCTCTCCCATCTCCACAAGATGCAGAGTAGCCAAAGAGATGAAAAACATGTTGTGTAGGAGGGTGCAGAGTGTTTTCAGGTGATGTTCACAGGTCTCTTGGCCAGGACATGACTGACGTGAGTTTCGCGTCATGAGGAGAATGAGGAGCTCTTTTGTTGTCTGAGGAACACTGTCTGCCCTCCATTGTATGTATTGATGGGGACCTGGTGAACCTGCTTCATGCTCCTGCTTAGCTCTGATCCTTTCAACTGCAAGGATTTGAAACTTCAGTCATTTTCAGGGCCCCAAGGGACAGATCAGCTTGGTGCAGTTTTGACAGCAGACCTTAGGAGAAGAGTTGCTTCTGGTGCATGGGGTGGGGGGTGAGCCATTTTAAGTAAGTAGTCAGATGTAATTCTGTCTTCTTGAACCTGCACAATGACATTAGAAAGAGGAGTGTGTTAGAAGTATGCTTGAAAAGGAAAGACAAGTTTTAAATACTCTCATAGAAAACAGTCCATAAGGATTTCTGAAAGTTAAAAAGAGTTCAAAGGGAATTTGTAGGAAGGATATGTAACCTGGAGAGAGAACACCAAAGGAGGTGAACTTACTTAACCTTTAAAAGCCAAAGAATATTACAGAATGGTCAAAAATATCTATTAGAGAAGGATATCAGATAATAGCAAGATTTCTAAAGAAATACCAGGTCATTCCTTAACAACAGTATTGAATGGCTGGAGGCTGAAGTTTGAAAATAAATTGAAGCATTAATTAAACTGCCAGTTAAAATAATTGAAAATGGAGTAATTACATTTGTTATCTAAATAAAAGACTTTGCAAACAAAAAGTTTTCTCTGTGGAAACGTTAATGATTTCTATCAAACATCATCTAATACTCCAAATACTCAACTTTCAGCCAAAGACTAAGTTTCAGTACAAATATGCTGTTCAATGCCTTTGTGTAACAAAGAGTATAACAAGAAAGATGTAAATTAAGCAGATTTGATTATGGTGAGTTGGAGCAAATCACAACTCCTGTGTGGGGAATTGCTTTCAGAAGTATTCTGAGAAGAATCACTGATTTCAGGATTCAAAATAATTTAGGAGGGAAACATTTTCTAAACACTTATAGTTAGTACATGCTATGATTAAATACTTCTTTCTCAGTCCCTTCTTAGTCAAGACTAGTTATCTTTTTAAAATATATGCTTCAGTTAAGAAAAAAAATTGTATTTTTTTCATAGACATGAAATTCTTTAAATTTCATAGACATGAAATTCTTTAAATTAAAACCATGATCTTGAAAACTACGCAAGTAGTCCATCTGGCCTTCCTTTCATTAAATGATAAAAATATAGGAAAATTGTGAAGCCTAAAAAGTAGAAAACTATTACAGAACTGACAGGATTTTTTTTTTATCTACTTACCCGTGACAATTTTTCTGTCAAATGTGCTTCATTGAATATAACAAAAGAAGTTTATTGTTTCTTGATATTTCAGAAAGGTAGAAACAAAAAGAATGAGACAACAGGACAGTTGAGCCTAATGAAGTATAGAACAATTTTCAAAACAAAGCAAAACAAACAAAAAAGAGAGAAAGGAAAGATAAAGAAAACTGCCAAAAAGACCAGATACAAGTTACATGAAAACCTAGTTAGGTCTCACTTTGTCCTCTATTGAAATTCCTTCCGTTGCACTATTTAGGCACCTTCTTTGACTTAGTTCCTAGTAATGCTCTAGGGGAAAGTTACACAGATGGCAAAAATTTGCTACAAGAAGAATTTACTGTCATTCCTCCCATTAATAGATGGGAATGTAATATTCATTAAAAAGATTCCAAACTTCAGTCATCCCCTAATGATCATGCAAATTCCCTCATCAATGCATAATAGAACAAAAGAGATTTCTGCATTAAGAATTACTTCTACCACTTTCTGTGGCATTTCATTAAAATGTCGTATTTCAAACAACCTTTTGCAGAAGCTACTTATCACATTTGCTTATGGGACACATCCGAATAAGTGGGAAATGGCAGATGCTTCTGTGCAGTTCTGTTTTGTTTTGCTTGGTTTGCCCAGATTTGGATGTGCCAAAGGTAAAATCCAACATAAAAGCTTTATGCTCAGTGTTGACTTTTATTGCTGCGATACAAATGAAACATCAGTACAGTTGCTCCCTCCACAATGTGGGAGGATTTTGTGACAATCTTTGCAGATACAACAGCAAGAAACAAACAATAAGAAACTCTGTGCTGCTCGTGCCCACCCTCCAGCTTGAGTAATGACAGGAAGGCATCTTTGATTAGGGCGCTGGTTGGTAGTAATTTCCTTGTCTTTAGGTTGCTTTATGTTGTATTTTCACTCAAAATAGTGCAGATCCCCCTAAATGAATCAAGAATTATTTGCATGTCAAGCCCTGTCATCTTCCCAGAGTTATGCACAGTGTCAAGAAAAAACTGCAGTGAGTTACACTGAAGAAGTAAGCATTGACGGGAAGATTGTCAAGTTAGAGTTAGGCTGCGAAACTGGGCTGCCAGCAGGAGGGAGACATAAGAACGATGCACATCCTAAATTTAGTCCAATTTAGCTTCCTGCTCTGAATTGCTCTCTGATGCTCTTTCCCTTGATTACCTGGGGAGTCTGCAGACCAACCTTGTAACTTAGATAAAGTGTCTTAAAACTCCTTGCATTCACTGAGACCTCTTCTTTGAAGCACATTTCAGCTATTACATGCCTGGAATAAGTGTGGGAAGATCATATATGATTGCTGCTTTCCTTCTGCTAGAAAAACCTAAAATTTAATTCACTGTGAAATAAGACCATGTGATAAATGATAGCTAAAATGTCTGTGAAGCTGTTCAAGCTTTGTGAGCTCCAAAAAACCTTGAAATGCCCAAGGAGATTAGCAAAACATCAGGCCCCTGGTAGTGCATCCTTCTGGTCAGCATACCATGACCTTCTGGTCAGCTCAGGGGTTAGGAGAGCATCACCTGGGTCACGTCACATGTGGAATGACCCGCAGCTTAGACAGGGTCGATCTGACCACTCTAAGAAGATGTCTGCAGCAGTTCAGTGAACAGCAATAATATTTTTTAGGTGAGAAATGCAAGGAAAACCCCTTGACCTTGGTGTGCTTATTCGCCTTTGAGGATATGAATTTCATTTTCTCTTTGTCTGTAACAGCATGCTGGAAAATAACAAGGCACGGCTCTGGATTCATCTCAGGTGAGGTTCATTTATCAGGTACCAAGTTGCTCTAAAAACAATTCAACTTCTACATAACAGAGAGTCAGTAAGCGTTAGGTTTTTTGCTAACTTTCTGCCAAAGTCTGTGAGTACAAGAACATTTCAATATCATGGTTTTTCTTCATCTGATGATGACACTATTTAAAAGGGAGTGGGGTTGAAGGCAGGAATACAAAGTCACACTTGAGTAACTTTAATCATTAATAACTTGCTCATTTATAATTGGCTAAAAAGCCTCCCAGGTTTCAGTTGTTAGTTCAATGGTTTAACAACACAAGGACACTGACCTGTCATGTCTTTGCAGGAAGAACTTGCTTAGAGGAGACGCAGGAGCAATGACCTCATTACGCATCCTGGGCAGGGGAGGATCAATCCTACTTCAGAGAGGGAAGATGAAAAGCAGCGAATGTGGTAGAACTAATGCAAAAGCTGGGTTTTTTTTTTCTTCTTTTCTATGCTTTCTCCAAAATGTGAAAAAAAAATAGAGGGCTCTGTGTTAGGTTGGAAAGGAGGACTATGTCTAAAACCAGCTTGTACTGTTTTAAGGGAAAAAACATCACTCTAAGGACTATTTTGGCTTGTCAAAAACAGCAGGCAGAAAAGAGGGTGCAACTGAAGAAGCAATGGATTTACATCACATCAGATTTGGGGAAAGCAAGGATCACTGCAAGAGCCCTCCAAGAAAAGAGGTGCTTTGCTGACTAAATTATTTACTTCCATTTCTGGTTTCAACAAGTAATAAGAAAAACCTGATTTTCACCATCTTCTTGTTGCCATTTAGACAACTGATAAATAGTGGCAAGGTGTCTGCTGTGGGGCACCAGTACAGCTCTTGTGGCTCCACACATTCTCTGAACCACGAGCTAAAGTTGAGCAAATAGATTGCACTAATCCTGGCATTACCACTGAAGGGCTTAAAGAGGTCAGGTTGGTTACTGACTTTAATCAGCCAGGGCCCTGGCCCAGAGATTAATGACCCTAGAAAAAACTAAGCTGTAGAAAGAGTTTGACCAAAGCTCTACAACTCTAACCCAGTTAGATTGCTGACAATTTTTACTATTCCTATTGGCAGAATCAGACTTCTTAAGCTGGAGCTGGCTGATGGATCAGTTCTTCAATTGGGAAATGCAGTTGTATTAAATCTTGAGAGTACAATCTGATTGTATTTTTCAAAGGGAAAAAGTCCAGCTGGCTTGTTCTGACAGTGTTAAAATGCTTTTCTTATTTATGTTCCAATGTTATTCAATAAATGTGATATTGTGCATTGTAGGAAACGTGGTTTTTTTCCAATGCATGACTTTATCAAAATGAAAAGATTTCATTGTTTTGACTCAAAATATCTGAACTTTTACTGAGTGGGAAGTCTCACCATGCTGGCTCTAAGTTTTTATTTAAGACCGAGAATAATGCCAGGAAAGACACTGTTTCCCAGCGAACGCCAAAACCACTGTTTTCTGTCCATGTCTACCAGTGAAAATGATAAACTGGGAAAAAAATTGAAAATATATGGAAAAAGTAGGTAGCATTCTCAAAACAACAGTATTTATGGCATGTTTCTATTAGTATGATAGCTTGTTCTGCTCTGTCAGATGTTAGGTTGATAATTTACTGGAAAGTTGCTGCCTAGTAATGAATAATTTTCCTTATCTAACATATACAGATGTTTCTATCCCTATTGCCTCTTTTAGGGTTTATACCTTGACCTACTCTCATATCTGAGCAATGCCCAAATCACTATTCCCTTTTGGAATTCAATTTGGGGGCTTTGCCCATCAGGCTCCTTGCTGTAAAGAGTGTGGTGGTGTTCTGCCCTGACTTTGGCATCCAAAGGTTGCATGTGTGAGTCTAACCTCATCAAGACAAGCATCATTGTCACTGGAAATAAACAGGCTCAAAGGATCTACTAAAGGTAGACATTTACCACTGACTTCCATTTCACCAAGAAAATAAAGGTAAGCAAAACCCAATCTGTGATAAAAAAACAACCTCTGGAATGTATTGTTTTATTAAGAGAAGTGGATTTAGTTTTAACCAAATCCACAACTATTTTTTAGGCAATGTTTGGCTGAAGGTTCCCAAATGGTGTCACTGATATATTTCCCCTGGGTGCACAGTGAAGTTCCAGATCTAAGGAAGGAAACTGTCCACTCCCAGAAGACTTGAATCTCACACAAGAGAACCAATATAATGCCATCACTTACAGGCCATTACCACGAAGGACTGTGTATTTATTATTTGATATGCAAAAATGCTGTCTACTGGACTCAGTTTCCCTGACTCTATAAACAGCTTCAAAGCTCTGGGTTGAGCACTTGTACCTGCAACACTGCGAGAGAGCTCTGGCCTTCTGCTGAGTCAGAGCCTTTTCTGAGGAAAACTTACACAAGGACAGTTTGCTTGCACGCATCCACCACAAAGGGATTTCTTCTGCTTGCTTTATTGCTGTTACTCTTAACACACCGTATACAACACTCACTTTAGCTAGTTTGATGCAAAGACAGTTTGGCGTTTGTTTGTGTAAAACCTACAGATTAACCACAACTCACAGGTTTCAATACTTAAAGGGGGCTTATAAGTAAGATGCGGACAGACTTTTTAATAGGGCTCTAGCAAAATGACAAAGGATTTTAAACTAAAAGAGGGTAGATTCAGACTAGATATAAGAAAGAATTTTTTTACAATGAGTGTGATGAAACACTGGAACAGGTTCCCAGAGAGGTGGTAGATTGCCCACCCCTGGAAACATTCAAGAATGGGGCTCGGAGCAACCTGATCTAGTTGGAGATGACCCTGCTCATTGCAGGTGGGGTGGACTAGATGATGGTCCCTTCCAACCCAAAATATTCTATGAATTTACCTGAATGCTGCTTTTCCCCGATTTATATCACAGAATCACAGAATGACAAGGGTTGGAAGGGATCTCTGAAGATCATCTAGTCCAGCCCATCTACTCAAGCAGGTTCACTACATCTCAAAATATTGAGCTAAGGCAGCAATAGCTTTTGAGGAAACAGAAGAATAGAAGACACAAAGTGACACCCAGATGGGAAGAGGCAGAGTCTAGCTTGTCCCAGGCCTGCGTGCAGTGGTTGAAGCAGTGCTGCATCCAGTATTCATTTGAGTGCTGTTCAGGGATTTTCAGAACAATAAAAATAAAAACAAATATGAGAGGGTGAAACATGATCTGAAGGCTGTGAGACTGTTGGAGATGGTTAGAATTGAGAGTGATTTTCTGCAGCAAAAGAGGGACCTATATCGTTTCTGTGGGAGAGCAGTTAAAAGGGGCTGAATGGCAGTCAATAAACTTTGTCTCAAATACATTTGCCATGTGAGCTTATAACATGGCCTTGTGCCTGGTGCATATTTTACAGCTGCATTCCTAGCTGTGATTTGCAAACAGTCCATTTTTTCCTTATGTAAGAACATCATTAATATTTCTGAATGTGTCACACCAAGAAGAAACAACTGTATATTTATATTTAACCTTGCTTTGTGTTTATGAATAAAAGTCCTAGAGATCCTCCTCTGTAACAGACGGCCGCAGGTATGCGCAGGAACCTGGCAGAGAAGAAAGTGTTTTCCTGACTTCAAAGGTGTGCTGTAACAGCATCTGTTTCATGGCAGGGCAGTGACGCTGTGGCAATGAGTGCGTCCCACTGGTATATTCAGGCAGTGACAGATATGCTCAAGAAAATTAGGAACAGCAACCAAAGAGCATTTAGGGACTTTCAGAAGTGTTTGCACTGATCGGACGTTGCTGCTCAGGAGATATCCCACGGGAGTGCAGGAACCCATAGGCAACAGGTCTTATTTCACATGAGAAATGATTTTCAGCCTTCCTCCCGCCCTGTCAAAGCAAGAAAGAATAGACAGGGTGCAATTCCACGTGACTTTAATAAAGTTTGATTTTGGCTGGGGAAAACCCCGGTGAGCAGTAATAATGGCCGGTGTCGGGAAGCCCCTGTAAGCTCCAAGGAGAGGGTCTCCAGGGGCAGAGCCGCAGCTCACCGCATTGCAGAGGCTCCAGGCAGCCTTCACCTGCCCGTGCCGCTCCGAGGGCTCTCCGGTTCTGTTCGGATGCTTTCCCCGTGCTGTTTAATTGCAAGGTCTTTCTGGCTCCTTACGCACTCCCACACTGGGGGTTCGTTATCTGAGCCCTCTCTTTCCCCAAAATCTCTGCTCTGAGTGGTCCCATTCAAAACACACACAAACATTCACAATCACTCCAGATCTCTTTTTATATTCAAGCCAACAAACATCCTATAAAAAAGTCGCACACAAATACAGAACAAATGAAACCTAGTTATAACTGGGAAGTTCTGAAATAGGTGTAGTTTGAAGGGAAATGAAAGGAACTGATTTTACAAGTACATTAGCAAGGAGAAACACCAAACAAGGAACCCTCTGCAGCAGTGACATTTGGAGCCTAAATCAAGATGACATCCACAAAGAGACAACAGAGAGATCTTGCTGTTCCTGTGATTGCTGCGACTGCTATTAGGACTCCTGCCACTCAGCAAAGCAACTGCTGTTGTCTTTGGGAGCACCAATTCAGGATCTGCTTCAGTGGCTGTAATTTAATAGCAAAGGCATCAGAGGTTGAAACTGGGAACTTGGCAGGCATGCCTGGGAGAAGAGGGCTTTTTGTGTGCGAATCACTAAACCTTCAAATTCCTGCTACAGCTCTGCTTTCCTCAGTCATTTTTTGCCAGGAAATGTACAGCCTCAGCATGTCAAAAATGAGAAGCATGGATAACCAGCCAGTGTTAAAATTTCAGAGGTTTATATTGAGCCACAAAACCAACTTGAGAAAATCAGGGAGTCGAAGGAAACAGAGTTCTCTCTTCTGCCCTTCTCACGGATGCTCTGGTTGAGCCCGGACTGCAGGCTGCATACTCACACGCTTGATTACGGATTCAGGCAGCAAACTTCAGGCTTGGGCAGTTTGCTGAAACTCACAGCCTCTTACCCAGGGCTCACAGAGATGCTGTGCCTCCGCTCAGTCCCAGCCTGTTTGCGTTGCCCAAGCCAGCAGGAGCCAGTACAGGTCAGCTCCACCAACGAAGCGTGAGGCTGCGCAGAGCTAGAGAGAAGCCTTTAGCACCTGGGCATTAACTGTGCCAACAGGAGCAGGGAGGGCCACGTGGGCTCCAGACAAGCCGGCAACGCTCTGGACGCCATATAGGCCACTACTGAATGCCCCATGGCCAGCAGCAGCAATCTCTTCTTCATCATTCAGTTCAGATCTGAATTGGGCATATTTTCATTTTATCCTGGCTACCACTCTGCCCACCTGTTTTTCCTTGGTGACTCAACTTTACCCGTGGACTCTTTGTGTCACCTATGGACATGTGGCAGCTCGGCCTGCCACTGAGCCCACAGCAAAGCCCAGCGAGCTCTGCCTGGTCCCAGGGAACATCACCCTCTTACACGCATGCTCTTCTAGTTGTCTTTTAAACAAAAGCTCTGGCAAGCTGAGAAAGCACTAGCACTGCAGAGCCTTCCCAGGGCTCCTTTGTTTGACAATCATGATGCAATTAATATATTTTCAAAAAGACGGCATATCCTGTTGGCATTTATCTGGTGTTTAGTATGTTAGGATGATGTGTTTTGCTGGGATGAGAAGAGAGATCAAGTCTTAGCACCTAGGTCTGGTGCCTATGGTAGTTTTAAGCATTGAGTTGAATGCAGGATGTGGCCCTCACTGAGAAAGGTCATGGTGCAGAGTTTCACCGTGAACATAGGAGACAAAATTGTCCACTTCTGTGGACAACCACATGAGTACATAAATAGAGCAGCTACTGCTGAATTTTGCTGTGATGAAGTTAAACCTGTGTGATAAAGCTGGAGAAAGGGAGAGGCTTGAGTGCCAACGTCCATGTAAGCCTGCAGCCCATCCCAGAGTACTTGCCATGGGGGCAGGAGTGGGGCCAGGATGTTCTCTAGCAGTGCTGGCTGGGGTCTTGAGCAGAGCCCAGCTGATGAAGGCTGGGAGTAATCTTTCAAGACATAACTGGTTTATTCCTCGTAAGAAACCTGTATGCTAAAGTCTTTTTTGAAACACTCACATTTTCCAAAGAACCCAGTGTTCTCTGAAAAAAAAAATCCAAAATTAAGTCTCTGACTGATATGTACAAACAACACAAATGCATTCCCCCTTTCTCCCAGTTCTTTTCCTGTGCAGTCCATGGAGAGGAGGCAGAGTTCTGCAGACAGAACCTGCTATTCAGTTTATACAACCTTTAAAATAAAAACAAAGTACTTTCTGCAAGGGCTCTCTAAAATCAGGGTGCCTATGGCTGATGCTGTACCATACTCTGCTGAGCTTTAGGGAAAAGAAAAGAAAATGCAATTGACTTTGAGGACCGCTGCAACTGTAACTGATATTCCATTTGAATTAAACATTTCATTTACTCTGTCACAGTGACTGTGACCTTTTCAACTGCAGTTTGGCTCTAAATGACTGATGTTCTTCACGTTACACACACGAGGTGCGACAGACTTGTTCTGTCAAAGAATGAAAATAGCTCTGCGGGTATTTTGTCTCCCTGTTTTGCAGAGATATAACAGTGAATACAATAAAAAGTAATGGTGTGGAAGAGATCATTCTGCTGCTTTCCAAGGGTCACGTGTATATGGTGGGTGAGGAGCCCTGGTACTTCCACCGTTTACTGAATTAAAAACCAGCGATGGGTGGCAGCCACCGAGTAACCTGGAAATGTGTTGCACAGGTCTGGCGTCCTCAGAGCCAGCCTGGCCTCTGCAGAAAACTCAGGTTATACTCCTGGAGGTGAACTTTCAGCATAAAGGTGCTATGAGTTGGATGGACTCTTTAAACCTTTGGGGCTTTTTTTATCATCCAGGGACTGCTACTTACAGGTGGCTTGGAGATACATTATGGGGAGGATGTCCCACCTGTCCCCTCACTCCTAGCCACACGCAGCCCCCCTGTCAGAAGGGACCATTACCAGCGCTCGGAGGGAGTTTCCAGAGATGCTTGTCCACACTCTGCTTAGCTGGTGCCAATGATTTTATTTATCTTCTCTCCGAGAACTGAGGCACTGTCCTCCAGAAAAGAAAAAAAGCACAAGTTTTTTAAGTGTCTCTGCATCAGTGAGCCCCAGGGGTTACTAGATTGGTTGAAACAGTAATAAAACCCATTTTCATATTGCACTTTTCTTATTTTTCAGATTATCTCCTTTCCAAAGCACTTTAAGCAGAGAAGCGAGGCCCCCCCCAGGATGCTGTACATCCCTGTGGGACAGGGAGAGGTGCCTCAGGAGGACACGCACAGCCCAGAGCGCCTGGGAGAAGAGACCTGACAGCTGGAGGAAAGGGCACAAAGGCTTTTGGGGGCTGGTTTCTTCAGGATGCCACTGCGTCACACGTGGGTATGAGGTAGGCACATCCCAGCAAAAAAAGCAGAGCAGTTCGGTGGCTTGGGCTGGGATTCAACAGCGGGGAGATAATATGGAGGCAGAAATGGCTGAGCAGGGACAAGAAGGGACAATACAATCTCTTTTAGGAGCTCTGCTGGCTTTAAGTGCTTGTTGAACTATAGACTGATTTTGACACACAGATGCACCAGAGGTCAATGTGCTGTTCAGGAATAAATGGCCTGAGAGTGTGCCCAGACCAGTGTCAGGTGTGTGTGGAGTCATGCAGTCAGCAACAGAAAGGTACTTCATGGTACTTTGCAGCTTTGTGAAACCCCAGCTTAACCCAGGGGAAAAGATCACTTCTGACACTTTTACCGTCAATGGCTGCTGCAGTTTCTGCAAAATGAACTATCTGGAGAACAGTACCCAAAGAACAAGTGTCAGAAAACAGAAATTCATAGCCCACTAGGCTAATTGCTTATAACTGACGCAAACTCTCAACTCCCACTGTTGCTATCTCCAGAAGGCAAAAAAAGGCTTGTACCAACACTGGTCTGTGGATGGAGAGCAGCAACCTGTTCCATCAGAGTGACGACTGATGGCCAAGGCAAACCCTGTCAATGGGCAGAAGGCTTTTAGTGGTCAGCTCCCCTTTCTCACATTTATTTGTGTTAGCACTGTGCACAGGGGATGCCCACACATAGTTAATTCACCTTTATACTCTGACTAGGAAAAACTCTATATGCTGCAGGTGAATAATGGTTTATATTAAAGCAGAGTGCGAGGGGAGAGCCAGGCTTACCTCCCACGCATGTACTTGTGATATCAATACATGTGACTCACCCTTCAGCTGCTCCCATAAGACACCAAGCGATATTTCATACAAAACCTATCTAGAGACTTATTTGCCTTCGAAAAAAAAAAAAAAAAAAAAGATATCTCATGCTTCCTTCCCATTTTTTATTTAATCACATTTTTCCTCAAAATAATATATTCTGCCCAAAGCTTTTCACATAGTCCTAAATACCACATAGGTATGTGAATTCAGTGTATACTTGGTTTTTTTGTGCTTTCCTAGCCATTTCCTTTCTTTATTTGCAGAAGCAGTTTTCTGTTAGGAAAGACAGGAATAATTAACTATATCCATAATCTTTCTTCTGTGCTTTGCAAGGCTTTCCATCCTTATTCTTGTCTCTTCACAACTTATTCCACTGCACCAAGAAACACAGGCAAGAACATTCTGTATCTTGTTTGTAGCTCTCACTGATCTTCTGCTGTTTTCCAATATTTTGGGTGTTATTTTTCTTCCCAGCAGAGAAAAAAAAATATGTTTTTTCTTACTTTATCAGCATTATTGTAATAACTGCCAGCAACTCCTTTGCAGACTGTAAAATCTACAGCTTATAGATGTGCAGTTAGAGCATGCAATGGTTAGTTATACGGTGATTATCCATAGCAATTGTGAGCCTGTTTCAGACTCCAGTTATTAGGCAAGGAGACAGTTTATTTTGTGCATACTTGCAGCATTTTGTTAGGTTTTGCCAGTAGATAATTGCTGCTGATTAGTACTCTGTTATCTTGTCTAAAGAAAAACCATGTTTGGGCCATTTGCCACAGGTATGCTGATTGCCATAAAAAACCTCAGCATGGGTTTCAGCTATTTATCACTGTTTTCCCATATTTAGAGGAGATAAGATAGATTTTGACAAATGAGGGCTCTCTCATGGCTAAAGGATAATTCAGCATTTCTCCAGCTATATTTAACTTAAGTTATTGCATATGTCAATTATGCTCTCAAATTTTAGACTTTCTCATCACAATTAGCATTTTGCCTGGCACTTTGCAGAACTGCAAGGAATCGAGATCCCTGCTCCAAAGAACTTCCAATCCAAGAGCTAAAGTGGGAGCAACCAAACAGCTTGACACTGGTAAGTGGGGCAGAGTTATCAGGTCACCCTTGCATTGCAAGTTGAGATTGCAGGAGATGAGGAGTCCTCAACCACGTGGAAGCTCATGGGTTTGGGCTGATGAGAGCTCAAAAGGATGGGTGTGTGAAAGGCTGTGTGATGTTCTGAGTCAGGGAAGTGCTGGAGTCACCATCCCTGGAGGTATTTGAAAGATGAACAGACATGGTGCTGAGGCACGTGGTTTAGTGATGTTTTTTGTCAGTGTTAGATTGATGGTTGGACTTGATGACATGAAAGATCCCTTCCAACTTAGACAACTCTATGGTATGATGATTCTATGAGTGGAGAGAAAGCACGGCAACAACTTCCAGTGACAACACCAGTTTACCTATCTGATCAGGCTGTGGACCTGTGCTGGTGCTGTTGGCCTGGTGGGGAGATGTCCCTGCTAAGTGAGTGCACTGGAAGAGGTGACACCTGGAAGTGGTGCTGAGCTGCTCCTGCTGTAGCAGCACACACCTCGCAGGAGCCAGCGTGCTGGGTAGCTGCGTGCAACGCACAGCCTCCCTCCTTAAAACCAAACAATGCTGAAGAGCATAAACCAATGGGTGAAGCTTTTTAAGTCAGTGAGATTGGACACCTGAGACATTGTGCAGGTCACTGAAAAGGCACAGAGAAATAAAACAACCCTCGCAAGACTGCCAAGGCACTATGCAGCTCAGGTTCAGCTGAAGAAGACTCATTTCCCTCCTGTCACCCTTTAGTTATTAGCTCGCACTTCCACCATCTCCTCGCTGCCTTAGCAGCTAAACCATGCTCAGAAGGCAGCCTGTCGAATAAATAACCATGTCTAAAGCTGAACAAAGGAGGAATCGGCAGAGGGAATAACCACAAAGAATCTCACATTATTTTCCCACTCTTTTTTTTTTTTTTTTTTTTTTTGCTATAACTTGAGGAGCATTGCCTGCGGGAATCCCCTCCAGGGTTGGCGGTCAGCTGGGAGGCCACTTGCCCTTGACCGGCGTGTGGGGAGCCTGGCTGGCGATGGGGGGGGGCTCTGGCTGGATGTGGGGAGCCTGGCTGGCGATGGGGCGAGTCTGAGTGGATGTGGGGAGCCCGGCTGGCAATGGGGGGAGCCCGGCTGGATGGGGGAAGCCGGGCTGGTTGGAGGGGAGCCGGGCTGGGTGGGGGAATCTGGGAGGGGTGGGGGGGAGCCGGGCTGTGCCCACCCCCGGCTCCGCTCGGCGACACCAGATGGCAGCAGCCGCTCGCGTTTGGGAAGCGCCGGGCGCTCACGCAGTGCGGGTCACGGCAGCTCCGCTTGTTTTTCAAAGGTGTTCTCCACCTCGTTTTCCAGCCATTTTGTGAAAAATCAATGTGCATATAAAGAGAGGAGAAAAAGGCCTTTTTTTTCACTCAGTGTCTGTATTTAACAGTTTTGTTCGCCGGGAGTAGAGCTGAGGTCATATTCTAAGCTCAGTTAGAGCTCTGCTCAAGTCAGTAATGTCACTTAAATGTGACATAGTTAGATATCAAATTAAAATCCCATTCAGGAAAGCTGTTCAGCTTCAAAACGCAGCTACCAGGGGGACTCACCGCTTGTCAAATACCATATGTGAGGGAAATGTGACTAAAACTCAAGGATGTGTTTCGGATGCGAGAGCACAGAAAGCATCGCTGCTCCTGGGGAAGGCAGCCGGGAGAGCTGCGCTGCAGAAGCAGATCCTACCCCAGTGTCATCTTCCTTGTCCCCTCCTGGGGAGGTACTGCTGGCTTAATCTTCTAATTTAAATTCTACTTTTCTAATACTTCTGTTTTAATTGCCACATCAGAGAAAACCCGCACCCACTGACTTCAGTAGAAGTCAGTGTTTTTATACCACTGTACAATTGCAATATTGCATTTCATTGAGGAACACTTTTCTAATTGGAAGGGCATGTGAAAATATATTATACAGCTATTTGCAGCACAAACAACTCAACCATCTTCCAGAGTTTGAATAAATCTTTAGATCAAGTTCACCTCCTGAATGACCCATAGATCAGTGCTGAGCTCTGCTGTGGTATTCAATTATTTATTCATGATGTTTTGCCCATTCTCATGACAAAAGAAAGATTTAAAGAGCCATTATGGTGTTTATGGAAGTGTTAACCAATTAAAAGCTCAAGGTTGCATGCTATTTCTTCTGAACAACAAAATAAAAAAAAATCAGGCGAATGATTGATACAGTTAATATATTTATTGGCATTAGTACATTCTCTTTTATTGCTGGGATCAGGGTGACATCATTCATCATAAAGACAGCATAATTGTATTTGAATGTTATAAAAGGTGAAATTCATTCTCCTGGAAATTAAAGAGAACATTGCAAAGCTTCAGTAAAAAGAAAAAAAAAAAGGAGACTGAATGATACAGATGATAAAATGTACTGGCTTTAAATTTCTGTCCATAAACCTGGAATAAAGCTACTGAGAATTAGTCCGAGATGAAGATTGTAATGCAATAAACTGAAATTAGTTTAGGCGTTCGCCTAATCTCATTTTTCGTGGTGTAGGACTATTCATCATAAAATCTGTTTTCCTTCATTGGCAGTATTTCAACTGTCTACTCACTGAATGAAAACAGTAAAGAAGGAGTGAAGACACCAAATGAAATATATGTTATTTGTTCTGGCAGAATTAGCTCACCGTCAGCAAAGTGAAGCAGACAGAGCACCATCTTCTACCTGGACTTTGCTCCCCATACTCAGAATCACCCTGATCCCTTACTCCCCCTTTTCATATGCAAGTTTGGGTTTAGGAAAAGGGTTAGGAAAAGGCCTTGACACCCGTGTCACTCTCATGGGATTTTAACTTTTCTAAGAGTTTACTTTTATCTCCCTGGGTAATTTCTTATCTACAAAGAGACTCTGAGGGCCTCTATGCTATTCCTTTGAAGATCAGCTCTGCCACTCTCGCCTCCATCAAGTAAATCTCAGCCTGTGAGTCCGGATTGGGTTTTCTGCCAGTCTGATTGCATCCTGATGGGATGCAAAAAGAGAGAGGAGAGGGGAAAAAAAGGCTGAAGCTTCTTACTCAGGGCTCTACAGGCAGCACTAAAGCTACATGTCCATCCCTGCCTCAGCAAACCTTTCAGACTTGTCTCATACCTTCACCTTGTTTGCTGTGGGAGTGTCATTCAAAGAAGTTGCCCAGGGGGAGAGAAGTTCTCATGGCAGATGGCCAGCATCATTCTTCATGTTCTAAATCAAGGTGGACATTCCTAGTGACTTAGAAGAGCTAGCCTTCTGAATTATGCAATAGCTGTATATGCCTGGTTTAATCCAAGTATGTTTAAAATTAGCCTTTAATCTTTTGCAAGCCCCTATGTTCCAAAATGAAATTGTCAGTGCAAACCAGACCACACTTAGCAGTATTAATTAACAACAGAAGAAAAACAAAGGATTCTCTTTGATCATTGCTTGAAGACATTTTATGCTTACCTTTAATTTCCTCTCCTGATTTGAAATAGCAAGTTCAGGTTATAGCTCTTTGTTAGAATAATAACTAAAACAATCTAGTCTGTGCATATACGTTGTTTAGCTAAAGGATGCTAATTATGTGCATACGTTAAGGGACTAATTGAGGTTAAGCTGCAAAGAGGCAGCCCTTAGATTCTTCAGGAGGCAAAAGTTCCTATTAAACATGACAATGTCAACCCAAATCTGTACTTTTCATTGTTTTCTCTTTTTTTTCAAAGGTACTAAGAGAATCTTTAAGTCTGCTTCTGAATTCTCCTGTCAAAGGATACAGCTTTTAAAACACTTCCATGAGAGTTTCTCTGCCCTGTTCAGAGCCACCAAAAAATTCAGAGCAAAGGAGCTTTCAGTTGATGCTCACTGCAGGGTGCCCTGACGGGACTGACCAGACAGAGGGGACAGGGACGCTGCTCCATTATGTGGCCAGCCCCCGATCTAGCAATGGCGAGAGGAACAGGATGCCACTGGCATTTCCCTTGGGAAATTCCCTTCCCTGGTCATTGTGCCTCCGCTCTGTGGACTTGAAGCCGGGCCAGGCAGGCCAGCTGGACTGCACTGAGCGGATAGGGTATCACAGCCGCCCTCCGAGCCTGCTCCCAGGTTTATCTTTACATGTAAGTGAGAAGTGTAAGAGGAGTATCGCCATGGATGCACCAGAGAAGGCCACAACATTTTACCCTTTTATGTAAAAAGTGAACAAGGAAGACAGTCTCTCCTTAAAGCTAGAGGCAACTAATCTGGAATGAGCAAAAAGGAAATCATGCTGTGTCTACCCTGTATTATAGCCAAAAACTCGAGTTGTGGAGAAAAATCACAGTGCAGTCTCAAAAAAATTAGCTAATCTGGGGTCGAGTCTTTCCCCCTGCGACAATATCTGGAGTAATTGCATTACCCAGTGCAGCTATTCCAGGTTTTAGCACATCCAGTCCCTGACTAAACAGGGACTCTGCAGCTGTCCTAGGCAGGATAATGATTACAAGAGATAATCTTCATGTTTCAAGAAGCATTGCTGACAGAAGTCAGGGAGAAACGCTTTCTCTCTCTCCCACAGTAGCCAGAGTATTTCATAGCTATCCAGATGCATTATGAGAACTTTATGTCTTTCTCGAAAACAAATGGTGGAAAGCATTGTCAGAGAAAGCACAGATGGATTGTATTTCTCCCCACCATATATCACTATGGTTAGCTGGAGATTAAATTTCTCTTTTGCATTTAGGCAATCTTGCCTTTATTTTCTTACTAATAGCAGCTGGAGGGAAAATGCTATAAATCTGTTTATTATGTATGTGCCACATGACTACTCTGTACTTCTTATAAGCAGCGCTACTTCTGCTGTCGTTTAAATCAAGGATTGGACTCAGTGTTAGTTAAAAATGTCAGGATCTGTTTGATGGTCCTCCCCCGACTCTGTCGGTGATCACAAGACAGAAGCGCAGGGCAGGAGGAGACAAGGTTACAAATACTGGCACTGCTTCCTATTGACTATTTTACTGCCTTGGTGTTTGTGCTCAGTTCTTTGCAGACTCCTAAAGATTTACATCCCAATCCATCCAAATCATGGTGCAAGGCTAAGTTAACCTTGACAAAGCAGTATCCTTCGGCGCTGAATTTAAAGTTAGAAAAATGGAGTTTCTTCTTACACAGCTTAGCGATTTCTCTTCCAAATCTGCCACATTTAATAGCCAACACACAGCAAAGTTTCCTCCTGTAGACATTAGCAAGAGGAAGATGGACAAAGTAAAGTGAACTCAGCCATTGAAAGCACTTTGGTTCCACTCGGGAAAGAACTGATAAGGGTGTTTGAGCCACGATTGAATGGAGGAGCTCAGGTTTAGGTACACTGCCTCTGACACTGAATTTATCAGGTTCTTTCTGTTAAAACTCAAACCCAAAGTAGTCAGTAAGCTTTCTGTGGTGTCTGCCAGGCAGAAAATATATACCCCCAGTTGCTTTCATTATAAATAATTAATTATCCACCAGCTCAAGCCACATATTGGCTGCTGATTATTCAAGTTATGTGATTTTTTCAGTTCCTTAACAATTACCAGCCATTAATCTCAAGTAACAATAACCATTTCATAACCATTTATTACGAAAGAAATAGATTAATGGCAATTTCAGGAAAATTTCTCTTCAGGGAAGTCCTGAGAAGTGCCGTCTCATGGGATGCAAACGTTTAAAAATTTAGGAGCTCATGACAATGGCTGTTAAGTTATATTTCTATGTGTGCATTTGCAATGTTTAGCTCTATAATACGGCAACATCTCTGTTAAGAGCCTCTAGGTGCTGCCACAGTACAAATAACCAGAACCTAGTGCAGCATTTCCTTCTTTGTTGCAAAAAGACAGCAATCTTCATTTTCAAGTAAACTGGTATTCTAGCACGGTTTTAAATAGATACTGAGGAGCAGTATTTTTCCTTTGCAATTCTTTGGTCAACAGTTTAATTGCAATCATTTCTCAAAAAAAAAAAATTAATCAAACAAACAAAAATTTCCATGCATTGTCATCCTTTCTGAAATGAGAAACACTTAAATGCATTGTATGTGGAAGTGTCAGTGTATTTTTTTAAATTATAAAAAGGTTAAAGAAATAAAAGATTAACACGAAATTCCAATTTGAAGCTATTTTGCTCTTTTTCCTCACCTACCGAATCCTGTGCACACACAGATTTGGTCTGTTCTAATTCTCACAGGGAAGTCTCTCTCTCCCCCCCACAATTTCAAATTATGATCAGCTACAAGGACTACAAGCTGATGGAAATCATTTCAGTCTAGAAATGGAGGCAGGTTTAAAGCAGCTGTTTAAAAAAACATCTTCCAGTGGTGTTTTCATTTTCAGACCAAAGACTTCACAAAAAAAGAAGCCTTGCCCACCAGCAGCTCCCAAGGATTTTGCTTCGGTGCTTCCATCCCTCAGATGGGATAAAGCAGCACAACTTCAAAGAAAATGTCCTGATTTACACCAAGGATCTGGTCCGAAAGCATTGCTCAGGGAGCACAGTGCTGCTCAGCATTTGGATGTAGCTGTGCCCCTCACCCAGGGGCTCAGTATCCATCCCTCTGATCTTGGGTAAGCCTTGTCCCCGTGTTCTCATAGATAATCTGTTGGAACTATTTTTATAGTAAAAAAAATCACCTCATTTACATACACACAGGTCATAACTATAACCGCAGCAGCAAAGCTTCAGAGGTGCTGTGTCTGGGTGACATATCAGACTTGCCAGCCTGAAGGCAGTGCCACCCTGCCTTGCTCTGGGCACAGCCCTTCCACTTCCAGAGAGATGCCCCAGAACAAGCTGGCAATTTCATGTGGGGAAGGCCGGTTGCAGCGACAGTTCCTCACCAGCCCTGTTACTATTTGTGGTTTGGCGAGGGGGAGAGGGGCGTCTTGTTTCTAATTTGAATTCGTCTGCCTCCCGGTAAAGCCCCACTCTGTGAGATTTAAGGGTCCTTCGGAGCCTGCTGAGAGGATGGGTGTAAATTTGGCCTTGAAAAGGAATGAACTCCAGCAACTGCTGATGTGTCTCCCTGGATAGTGACTTAAATTCCTCCTCTCCACGTCAGAGCTCTTGTGTCTGAAGAGTTTGGTCAGCAGCAGAGGCCAGGAACTGGCAGTGCAAAGGTTGGCAGAATACAAAACTTGTTTCCTGATATTAACTTATGAGAGAGACACTTGGTTCTCTTATGTCTACTAATACAAGGAATATCATTATTAGATTAAATTATTCTTATGATTATAAAAAAAAGAAAGAAATTAATCTCCCACCTTTCACTCCCAGACTTACCTGTTGTAACTCCTCACTTATCTTTATCAGCCTAACTACAATGTGTCTATGCAGAAGATAAATGCTGTTATTATTTAAAATTCCTAGCAGCAGCTCCCAATAATGCTGACAAGTCACTAATCCCAAGAAAATGTATGGTAGTTAATTATAAGTGAAGCATGCAGAAGTCATCCAGTAGATCGCAATCAACAAGATTCACTGAAGGAAGACTTTGTTCCTCACTGTGAAGGAGACAGGTTGTTCTCCGACCCTTCCTCCTCCTCTCAGCGGGACATCAGGATAACGATGAACACAAAATAAAACAAACGAACAAATGAAACTTCAGCCCCAGAAACAAATAAATCATCTTTCAGAGATGAGCACTTGGAGAAACACATTTCCACCTTTTTCAGAGCTGTTGTGCTGGCCAGGGAGGGGGTTTTGCTCGTTTTACCTAACCTTAGATTGAATATTGAACGAACTGAACCAAACTCCCACTAAGCAAGGGGGAATGATGGGGTGCCCCACATCATGTGGTGCCATGGACACCGCGCTAAACAGTTGCCTGCCAGAGACCCTCTGTGAGCTGTGGGGAAGGAGAAGCTCCTCAAGGGGGTCCGTTTCCCCAACGCTGGGTGGAGATGGCCGGTTGTACTAAGATACAGTGTACATCAGAGATGGTGTTGGAGTGGTCTCCACATGGTTGTTGCGGTGCTGCTAGTGCAGCCCCACTGCTGGGCCGAGGGGTACTCAGCTCTTGTAGACACAGGGAGACATCCCCTCCTCCTTAGTGGTGTTTGCTGGTGTCACAGAGACTGGGACAAGCTCTTCAAAGGAGCTTGCAGCAGAGGAAACAGAGGCAAAGAGAAAGGGGACAGAAATGAAGCTACCTTCTCTGGTTCATCTCTCAAGAAACCTTCTCAGAAAAGTGCAAAGCTCCAGTGGGGGAACTCAGCCCTGAGGAAACCCAAGGTCATGGCTGAGTTTATCCATGGCCAATGAGTCAGACTTTCATGGACTCTGGTAAAACACCCTATTTCCTAAGAGCAATATCTGGAGACAATAGACGGATCCCAGCCTTCCCTGTTCAAATGTCACAGGTGTCTGCTTGGGCAGGGATTAGCAGGCACACAGAGCTCCCCTATGGTAAGAGAGGGCATCACCCTCAGGGGGAATGATGGGGTGCCCCACATCATGTGGTGCCATGGACACCGCGCTAAACAGTTGCCTGCCAGAGACCCTCTGTGAGCTGTGGGGAACGAGCAACAGATGATGGTGATGGTCTCAGAGAAACAAGATGGAGCACACTCTATGGCTCCCTATGGGAATGACTCCTTAGGAAGGAAACAAATAGGGCATCAAGGCTCTTGTCATGCCAGCAGAGTAGCCTTTACTGTTTTGAGCTTTTTGCTGTTTTGAAAGCAAAGCTTAGTGGGAGCACACAGCCATGGTTAGGACCTGCAGATGTAGTAAGGGAAAAAAATGAGCTATGGCTGGCCAAAGAGTGCACCCACAAAACCTTCATTCTTGAATTTCCCTTATGGGATCTGATCTCCTCTGGTGGCCACACCTAGGCATGGTGTTTGGTTTGTGGTTTTGCAGGGGAAGTAAAGATGTATCTCATCAAAGTGGCAGCTTGTCATTGTTTTGTGTCAGTTCCAAACCATGGAGGCAAAAGCACCACAGAAGTATGCAGACCAGCCCTGCACCTTGGCTGTCTCCTTCTAGCACTGAGATCTTTTTCACGTCACAACAGGCCTAACAGGGAAAACATAATTTTTCTGAGAATCATTTTATTTCTTTAAACAAGGTCATTAGAAACAGCAGGTGCTGTTGATCACACTTGATGTGATTTGGGGAAGTAAATTTCAATGCACTGTTTGTATAACGTGAGGGGAGCATTTATTAACTCAGCTGAACCACTTCACCCAGTGGAAGCTGGATTGCCCGAGATGCCATAAATTGCAGGGAATGGGGACCTAAAGTACTGAAGTTATTTTGTTCCCTTTGGATACTGCAAATGAAACTGCGCTTCATAGTCTCCCCAGCCATAATCAACAACTTACCTATTGTTATATTTCTAATTGTAAAGGTAAGAAGGGTTTCCCCGGATTTATGTGTAGCATCCTTTCTTCTAGGAAAATTGATATGATTTCCAGGAATTCACAATTTAGATTTAAATACTTTTCACAAGAATATTTAACATGTATTGTTATAGAATGATATAGTTGTAAAGTATTTCATTCTGAATTAGTTTATGGATGCTCTGTAAGGAAAAATATTTTGGTTTCACTATTCAACTTCAAATTGGTTTTCCTACTCTTATCCAAAAGAAATAACAATTGAGTGTGGGATGAAAAGCTTTCTCTGGGTAGAGCACAGGCTTTTTTCAGGTACCGTAATTTCATCTCTGCACTTTCCCGTTATTATTCTATTACTTATGATTTCTCTCCCACCAATAACACACTCTGGTCTGTATCACAATAGCAGTTTCTTCCCCAAGAGGTTTATGTCCAATTGAAGGTAAAATGCACTGGAAAATTCAGACATAAAGCTTTATTTGTGTGGAGTTTTGGGGGAGAAAGATTTGTTCTATTTAGATACGGACATATCTCTGGGCATAGACATAAAAACATCTCCCCTGACATTTATAATGTTGGGGGTTTTATGTTTGGTGTTATGGAAGACTAACTAAGGCACAAACAACAACTTCGTGACCTGTAGTTCTGAGGTCTTTCTCCATCAAAATGGACAAAAAGGAGTGATGGCAGCTAGGGAATTGAAGAGCAAGACCAGCATACCATTACTGACAAAGAATACCCATAGAATAGGAGGCGTACAACAGAGAGAAACTAGGCTGCACTGGTGAAAGGAAAAAAAGTTTAATTTAACAGAATGTGCAAAGGAAGTTAATATCTGTGGAGATGAGTGATATGTTTAGACTGACAGCTGAGAAAGACAGTTTTGACAGACACATATTAGACGAATTAGAGTAGGATGATGCAAGTATATATAGGGTTTTTTTAACCTCCCTTTTTCACTTTCACTATTTTTCAGCTAAGCATAATTTTCCCTTACACAACATTTCTCAATTCCAGTTGAACAAGGCTTCTACAGTCTCTGGACACTGGAGTAGGGGGGGAGTTAGAAGATATTTTCTAAGCTGGGCAGTAAACAGATTTGCACTGCTATTTGCAAAGATAGAATGGATCTGTATTCAAACCCCCGAAGTGTGAGACTTGAGGCAAAGATCTTAATGATTTGGGGAGGATTTTTGTGTAAGCATGATGACATGCAAGACTTCCAGTCTCTCTTGGGCTCAGCAAAGTGTGCTAAGTGTGCTATATGAATGATGTCTTTTGAAGTCCAAAGCCATGGCAATTCAACTACAAATTTGCAATTGATTTAGAGACATTTTCCAATAGAAGGCTGTCTGCTGAGACCTTGGAGACTACAATGACTGCACTGAGCAAGCTGGGCACTAGAAAGGCATGAGACTATGTAAGAGACCATGTGAACATCCCTAAGTTTGGCTTGAAGACTTCAGAACTAGATGGATTTCCCATTTAAAACCTGATACTTCTAATGTAGCAGCTACTACTTCTGCCAAGAGTCACACTAACATCACCAGAACACTTTAGAAAAGCTCTGTGGTATGGATTGCTGATTTGTGCTCTGTAACCCAAGGAAATCCTCACAAATAGGTTTTTGAAGACAAAAGGACTTAACTTCATCTGTGGGGAAGCCAGAAATTGTGTCCTTCCTGTTGGGCTCAGTGCTGGAGTTTCACCTAACACAAGATGATTCAGATTTATCATGGGGAAATGACAAAATTTGCCTTGCCTCAGTGAGGAAGCAAGAGCTCATTCTTACCTTAGGGGCAAATCTAGGCTGAACTCCCCAAAATATCTTTTATCTTCATTTTTAAGTCAGACCTCTGAGATTCAGGAAGCAGAGATGTGTTCACTGTGACAGGTGCTGGCTGCACTTGTCACCTTCGTCATCCATCAGACATCCACACATCTCCCATGCAAACTCTGGTGTTGGATTCCTGCACGTGTTCTTAAACCTGATGGCACAGAAAGACTTCCTGAAGCAAGGAATTCTGTATAGCTCCAGAGAAAGGCAAGGCTGCAATAGTTGGAAATTGTTAAATTATGGCTTCTAGAGGCTCTTAAAGTCAAAAACTTCCCTGAAATGTAACAACATGTAACAACTTTCTATGAGAATAGAAGCAGAAATGGAGCCGTACACCGATTTGTATAACATAGTGCCCATTTAATTGAATTAATTTAGAGATAGAAATAGGACAGGATGCTGTGCATCCAGCTGTAGAGGACAGAGCTGCTGTGAGCAGAGCAGGCGGCAGTGCAGCTTTCCTCCTGCCCACCCGGCCCCACTGGCTGCTGCACGCCGGGAGAGCCCACCGCCATCCCTCCTTGTCCTGGGCTGAAATCCTCTCCCACTCAACATACGGAGACGTCCTGCCACCCACACCAAGGTCGCCAGGATTTCAGGCTGCAGCTTTCCTGCGCTACCTTCTGCGTTTCAGATTGGGTCTCACCATTCTTCCAGAGCCCCAGTTCTCTGTGCTTACATTTGAGATGCCTGAAATTTAGTATCTGACTTTGTGTTTTCCTAAAGTCATTTATCTAAATTGCTCCACATTCTTACAGCCCAACAGAGCTGGGAAGATGGCTGTACCCTTCGAGAGACCGCTCGCTGCTTAGCGCTGGAAGGACAGACGAGGCACCATTCGGTACCTTCTCAGGTACAAGATATTCCAGCTTTCCCTGCTGAGCTGTTAAAACTCCACTCAACGCTCACAATTTCTTTCATGTCCCTGGGCGCAGCCAACTCACAAATATGCAGCACTATGAAAATTAAATTGAATTTAATAGCTAACTAAATATCACCATGGGCATTTTCTGATTGCCCTGTACTGGGAGGGGGACAGCTGCTGCCATGTGCCATGTAATCCCCTGTGCTAAAGACAGCAGTGGCCCTTTGAACAGACATCAATGACAGATCTAAAGCTTGGCTTTACAAAGCCTAGATGTCATAGACTTTTTTCTGTTTAGATTAATGTAAGAGTGGATAGACTCCTCTACCTTCATCTCACTGATCCTGAACATCTCCCTTTGGATGTGGTAAAGGAGTGGGTAGATATTTTTTTAAAAGTACTGCAAGCTTTTAGAAGTGTTGAAAGTCGAAGTGATTCCTGCTTTTAAATGTCTGCAATATCTTTACATTTTTTCCCTCCTGTTATGTGAAAGTGGGGGTATTTTTATATATGACTTGTTTTTCCTGCAGTTACGCTGTCCATACGGTCTCCTGTTTTAATCTGTCCATAAGGGATGTAGATACAGCCTGAAAATAAACCCTTATCTGCAAGAGTTCTATACATTTGGCAGAGGAGCTCTTGGAGGAAACAGAGAAAACATTTAAAATAATGAGCAAGTTGTAAATATTAATTCTTTTCTCTTGATCATTTAAATACAATAAATTATACATCAGATTATCTGGAAAACTCCCACTCCCATCTAATAGAGGATCAGAATCCTGAAGAGCAGCTGGCCTATTGTGGATTGGTTGCTCAGGACAGTGAAGTTTTGAATGTTCAAAGACAGGCAAAGATCCCAGTCCAGTACATTTCCTATACTTCTGCACTCCAGAAAAAATAAAAGATAAAGGGCCCTAAAAGCTTCTGATACAGTCCTGACTCATTTCCTTCTCATGGACATAGAGACCACGTGGAGATTTCTAGGTCCTTCTAAGACAGTAAGCAGCGGGTGTGGTCTCATGTAGACCCTGTGTGCTGCCTCCTGCAGGAAATGGGAGACCATTTATCTCTTGGTCTTATGACCACTGTCTCAAAATACTCCATTACTCCAACTTGAAGTCTCTTCAACCCGAAGCTCTCCTCCCTGCACCCATTCATTTTTAATCTAACTCTTCAGGAGAATGCATTAAGTGAAGAAAGTTACCACAAAGTTCAGAGTGTATCTGAGCCTCTGCAGAAAATATGAGTAGGTGAGGTCAAGAAGAGGGCAAAGAGAATGGCACTGCATTATGTTAGGAGCTTCCAGGATGCTTTTTGACTAGAAAAGCTAAAAAATTCTAAACTGGTTTTGCCAGCTAAAGGAGATACAGGATCTTCCTGAGGAACTTTTGTGCACATCCTTACCAGAATATCTTCGCCTGTCTTAAGCATTTGTGGGAATTTTCCTTTGAGTGGTCCCTCTTCGTGATTGCACTAGTTCAGGCTTCTCCCAATCACATCACCTCTTCTGAGACCTTGTCCAACTTCCCTTTACCTTACTTAGATTGAACTGCATCTGTTCACCCAGTCTTCCAAATTCTGGGCCTGTAAGAGAAAGCTTTTGCATGTTACTTCTTTATGCCTTCTCTGCTAGGATTTTTCCACGGCCTTAATACCATCTCATGTGAGAATCTTGGGAGACCTGCTGTTCTCCTGTACTGTATCTCTACCACTGTTATACTTGCACTGTTCTACTTCTATCTCTACCATTTGCACTTGAATCACAGATTATCCAGTTTAAGAGTCTCCATTTTTGGTCTTAGTCTTTCCAACCTAAATCTGGAGATAGAGAACCTGTCCAGAAACAGGTTCAGATTCCATGTTTACTGAGTCTATACATTTCAGTTCATAAGGTTTTTTTCAGTCAAGGGCATTGAGAGCTGTGGTTCCCAGCTATCACTGGTGTGGAAAAAAAAAAAAAAAAGTGTCTGCAAAATTAGATATCATAGAAACACTCTACTCATGATTTCCTTTCATTTTTGGAGGCAACTGGTGGCAGCACAGTAAATGCTTTGTTATTCCATTAATAGTCTAATATTGATAATGTGCTTTTAAGTATGAACCTGGCTCATGGTATTTAAAGATAAAAAACTTTCACAAACTCACCAAACCTTTTAATTTTAACACACAGATCTTCCGAAGTGCCACACTGGGAGGCACTTTAGGGAGGTGTATGGCCTTGTGGCATCTTTTTGCACAACTAGCACAAATACTCTGCTTGCCAAACTGGACTTTAACGTGCAAACTGAAGCTTAATCACTACATTGCAGTGGAACGGCACAAGTTGCTGCATTTTAATTGACTCTTATTTAGGAAATGGCATAACATAATGAAGTGCTTGGATTCTGGCCATAACTCCAGTCTCCTGTGTAGTTCTGTCCTCAAAACTAGATATCATATCTCAGAAATCCACTCTTGCTTTCTATGCTTTAAAAGGACTTGCAACTACTGTTTTAGCACAGCATTGCTTTCAGGGGCAAATTTTCAGATATTTGTGGTTACACAGGGCACAGAGAATTGCACAACTACCATCTCCACCTGCAGACAGAGTTTCTGTGCACACATTTCATGAAGCTGCTGATTACCTACCCATAGCTGAAAAGATACCCTTTACCCTTCTCCTTTCTCTTGAACACTTCACATCCCACTCTATGATAAATTTTTACATATCTTTTTACATACCCTTTTTACAATATCCTTTCAGCGATGATATTTTACAATATCCCTTGCTGAGGTTCCACAAACTGAAAAGCATCCCTCTCCAGGGGCCAGACAGGTTCCTGCTCTTACAGGGTGCTCAGCTACGGCGACAGCTGCCAGGCAACGCTCATCATTTTTCTGGCTTTCTGCTTAGGAGGCTTTTCTTGTCCACAAGTCAAATTATCTTGTCTTGGCCTCTCCAAGCCCTTTTTGACCTGGAAACTGGATCAGTGTCCCTGTGCCTGCAGGAACTGAGATTTCCTTTCTGATGCTGTAACCTCCCTTCCCAGGCATTGTATGATGGGACTTGCACACCTGAGTCTACAGCACAGAAAAAGGAAGCGTGCAGACCTGAAACAAATGTGAGTTATTAATTAAACCTCATAGAGGCCATGGGAAGCAAGCGGTTATTAGCTTAACTGAGGGACAGGGAAATTGAGGCAGTCTCCCAAGGACACACTATGGAAGAGATTAATGAATAATCTTGTAGGTCAGACCGGAGCTCTCATTTCCAGACCATATTTTTGTAATAGACCAGCATCGGAATTACAGTGTAGAGTTCTATTAATAATCACTGCTCAAAAATATGGCACATCTAGCAATAACAGCTGGGGGAAAATTTAATAATTTCCTTTTTAATGTATTTCCTTCTGTACTGCAGTGTTTGATATTAATTAAAAGAGACCCCTGAGCAGTGTGGAATAATAAAAGCCTCAGTCAGTCATAGCTGAGAATATGCTAAAACTTTGTGTGTTAAACTTTCAGGCATGGCTTTTGGTTTAGATTGAGGATCTGCTCTGCTTTTTGTTGGCCTGGTTTTAAAATTAACATTTCGTAGCAAATCAACTGAGTCACCTGAGGGGTCTCAAATCCAATCAAAGAGTGAGTGATTCCTTCAAGCTTTGAGGTCTTGTTATTTTTTAATTCCCTATCAAATAATTTATATGGAGCTTTACCTATATTATATTTCACTGATGCAAATAATTTAAGAGTTTTTTAGTAAAATAAACCTCCAGTGAAAAATATTCTTAGTTAATAACTAACATGAAAAAGACAGAAATATTTTGCCATTGCTATAAACTGTGTGTTAATTTTAGAGCTCTGCTGAAGTGAAAATAATATTGTTTCAGGTCCCAGGCCCATCAACAGCCATGGCTGTCAAGTGATAGGACAGGGTGTCTGATGTGAGACTATGCAGGTCTTGATAAAGCCAGTCAGTCAGGAAAATGCAGCATGTCCTTTATCATGGTCAGCTCTGGACTCACAACTGATCAAGAGCTGGAGCCTACCTTGATCTCTAGATGAGTGGACTTTCTGATGGACCATCAGGTCATAGGCAGTCTGACCTTCCTCCTCTAATTTGTGATCCAAGCTGAACCAAAAGCCTCTCTACCTCAAACAAACTTGCCCTTCTCTCCATCCCACCCCTCTCACTGCTCAGCATGGTCCCATTTTACAGATTCAGTGTGTCCAGAAAAGCTCCAAAGTATGTGGTGTTTATAAGAGTATAATTACTTTGGGCGATCTGTGACTCAGACCTGGCCTGTGCATAAGAAGATAGCAGCAACACAATCTCTTGTGATGCTCTTGGATATGAATGTGTGTCCCTGTCCTCCTCACTGGCTTCTGATAACCTTCATCCTCAAGGCAAAAACATTCATGTGGTTATGATGATGTGGTTCACAGTGGTATCTGCTAAGGACCTCCTACAACAGGAGGCTGTACATATATGTCACATCAGCAGCTGGTATCTGCATCTTCATGCTGACCCTTTACAATGGGGAAGATAAGGCTGCTTCTTAGGAGTGGTAATTTTCAAAGACATGAATCTAGGAGAAGAATTTACAACCTGAACCATTATGCCAAACACACAGAGATACAGAGACAACAGCTAAAGTGATGATTGAATCCCAAACTCCTCCTGATTTCAAGTGAGATCTAGGCACATATTTCACACGAATATACTGCCATGACAGAATGAAGCAGAACTTCCAAAACTTAGGAGGATTATCTATTCTGGATGCTGAAGGCTACACAAAGTATTTCTCTGTACTCATTGATTCACCTCTACTCATTACAGTCAAAGTCTTTGAGACAGTGTACGACATCGATACAATAAAAAAGTTGTTTCTGTAGCACTGCTGAAATGATACGTCTACAGATGGAAATGCGTTATTTGGACCAAGTGTTGGTGAGATAGATCAGCGAGCTTCACGCTGGCATCCAAAACCTGAAACAGGAACTCAGTGGCAGGTTGGCAGTGATCTTGCAGGGTACCAAGGCCAGCATCCCTTCCAGCTCTGCATGGACCTGCCCTGATCACCTCTTATCAGGAGCAATCTTTCATGAGTTGCCTTCTTGGAAGACTGCCTACAGAAGCAGTTCAGTGCCATGAGATATTTATTTATCTCTCTATATGTACGCCTACATACATGCATATATATGTATACATAATCAATAGCACAGCAGTTACAATTTTGCACATCTTAAATCAGTAATGTCACGCCACTGCATAATATTCTCACTCCAAACCATAATGCTGCCAAAAGCCTAGAAATCACTGTTTTTAACTTTCTCATATTTTTAGACATACAACGACAGACAGAGACTTCACACAGGCACAACCCAAAAGGAGAAATAAAAGATTACAAACATTTCAAATAAACAGCTAATACATCAGAGCTTTTACTTTGGAGATCAATATAGGTTTCCATAGGAAACTTATGTGCACCCCTACATATACATGGCTGACAGAAGCAAAATATTTAAGTACCACTATTTACAGAAGCATCAGGTATTCAGAATTATTGGTATTTGTATTTCTTATTGCATGATATGTGGTTCCTGGCAAAAGGCACTCCACTGTAGGTTGGACCCATTGTGATTTACATTTTCGGAACACTTTCCTTACATTAATAAAAGTTATTTAAATAAGAGTAGGACCATGACATAATTAAGTAGGCAGTACATGCTCAACAGCAGAAGTGAGTGACCCTCTGTGCCATGGATGGAAGAGGAAAGGATTTTCTCCTTCGTGACAGCAGGAGCTACTGGAGCAATTTCTGGTAACAGGCCCCAGCAGGGTGGAGAGGTGCTCAGCTGTGGCCAGTGAAGGCTCAAGACCAACAAGGACCAGCTCTGCTGCTCTCCAACATGTCACATGGGAAGGCTGAAAGCCAGGTTAGGGATGGCTCCTGTAGTCCCATCCGACACTGTCCTCTTGCAGAGACATACCCTGTGGCTCCTGAGGTGCAGATAACATAATTACAACACAGTAAGATCCTGATCCAAATTCAGATGAAATTACACACTCACTCTGACTTCTGGGAATTCCAAAGTTTTAAAAATCTTGACGTTTCCTCCAAAGTTGATCTTTTGAAAGGTGCTTCATTTAACATATTATTTAGTTTATTTGATTTACAATCTGTCAAAGGGCTCAAAAATGCCTGTCCACAGCTTCAGTGACAGTTTACCCTTAAATCACAAGGCCAAAGTCCCTCTCCCTGGCTAAGGTAATATGACCAAGATCTTTTCTCAGCTGTCAGCCTCCCAACAGCCCCACTGATACTGTGGTGTGGATTTAGTCCTCTGGAGGGCCAGAGGAGGACCCTCATTATTACCGACACGTGACCGAATTACTGAAATCTATCCATTTCCCATTTCTGCACAATTCTTTAGGTACAATTTAAACTCGATAAAAAAGAGGAAGATTTCCAATTTCCATCTCAGTTCCTCCAGATATACCATACCCCAAACATATTAGGCCTCTGAGAAAAAGATTAGTTTAAAGCAGAGGTTAATAGTTTCTGGAGAAATAAAGCCTCTTTTCTCCAGATAATATCATCAGTAACTCATTCTAATACTTAAGTCTGTTCTCTTTTCCCAAGCAGACCAGATGCACCAATCCATTTCCAAGACAGGCCCTACCCATGAACTTGACAGATGAACTAAAAAGAAAGGAAGGGGTTTTTCTAGTAATTTGAATTTCGCACACACCATTGTTCAGGAAAGTTCAAGTGAACTCAAGGGAGATCACTTAAAGCTCAAAGCACAGAAGGTGTAGACATAACTACAAGTGAGAACTAACTACACAGTGATACCAAACCCAGCAGTTTATGGACCTGAAACCTCTGCCCTATAGCAGAGAACTGCACCTTGAATGAAGCTTTATTTGCATATGCATACATTTCTGAGACGACAAATGAGGCCAGAAGAGAAGACAGAGAACCCATGGGAGTTCAGCTCACTCTGGAGTGGCAGCTGAAGACCACGTGGGATACCCAAGTAAGCCATGTCTGTGCTTAGGTAATGCATTGACATCCTTCATATTTTAGTGGATGATCATGAGTTATTTTTCTGTGCTCCCTCACAATCCATGTTTCCTCTGCTGAAGACAAAATCCCATTAGTTTATTTTTATCTCTGCATCACTTTTCACTATATTCCATTACAATAATTGAGAAAAGAAATGATGGAGGAGGTAAGACGCATAGCCAAAAATTTCTCATCTTTGAGGTCTGCTGTGAATTATTTATTCTTTTATCTCATTTGAGCCCTAGGACTCTTTCAGCAGCCAAATATGCCCAGCAGTTAAAAAATCAATAGACTTCTACTGAGGAGTAAGTCTCTTCCCATCTCCTGTGCTGATTTGTTCTGTAACCTCTGACAAGACCACTTTTCTCTTTGGCTCCCACTCTGTCTGCTCATGAACCTGTACACAACGGCCCAAAGAGTGCAACGGCAATTCCCAGTGCTGGGGAGCAGAGTCTCCCTTCCACTCAGCAGCACCATGCACTTCTCCCAGCTTACGCAGCTTCCAGCAGCAGTAGATTAGAGCCTCCTCTGGTCATACCACCCTTGCCCACCTTGGCCAATGGAGAGAGACATTGGTCTTTGGAGAGCCTAGGAGATCCCCGGGGCAACATAATGCAACTGAGGAGGAAGCTCTGTCTTGCAGTGAGACCCTCCTTCCCCTGCCAAGCCTGGTGAAATGAGCTGCACAGGCATTTGCCAACACAAAACTTGCTACAGAGCTAACCATGACTTAGGCTTGTATTATCACTGTAATTTAGAGCCAAATCTGTACTTAAGTATATGGGTAACTGCAAGCCTTGCTGGCTTTAGAATCACAGTACTTCTGAGAACTGTGACAGCTGCGTTAAAAAATGGGATCATTTACATGGATCCCTACGTAAGATCATAAACCGGGTTTCTTCCAGACTTAATACTGCTTCATAATCTCTAACAGTTAGCACCCTTACTGTTTGAGTCGCAAGAGAGCTAATTTGTCACCCTTATGGCTTCCACCAGCAGTAGGGTAAGAGCAGCAATTTTAATTAAAAGTTTATATGTAAACATATCTCACAATTTCTGTGTGACAAATGGTTTTCCTCACCCTGTGGGTTTCCCTGCTGCTGGTCAAAGCAAAATGCTTGCCTTTGCAAAATTGCACATTTTTGTCAACACACACAGAGGAAAACAGCAGTGATTCTCACAGCTTTATCTTAGACTTCTGTAGGAGAAGCAAATTCCTTTCTGCCACCCCTATTATTTTATCTATTTAGGGCGTCATTCCACAGATGATTCTGTCTGGAGTTAAGGCATCTTCTTCACATTATTAGTCTGTAATTGCTTTAAAAAAATGGCTATTTTCTTCTGCATTCATGCCTAGTACAACAGATATATCCACATTAATATACTGAAAATACTATGACAAATCTTGGAAGTATTTTATTTTTAAATCATTTTACAGCATTATGACGTAAAATGAAATTAAATATTGTACAAATAAAATATTGTACAAGCTACGTTAATGGTTGAATAATGTAAGAAATTATACAAATAAATACATGCCTAATTTAAATGCTCTATGTATGTCTACTGAGTGTCTATTATATTTCTTCATGTTTGGTTTGGGTTTTTTTTCCTCATATTAACTTCCATTTCCATGCAGCCCTCTAAGATGGACTATTCTCTCTTCTTACTGTGTGGCTAACTAAACCATATTCTCACAGGCAGTTGTTGTAATTGCTAATGTAAATTCTTTCCATAAACTGAAATAAAGATTTGGAGTGATTTTCTTCATATAAGCATATTGCAGTAGATGAGTCCAATATCATCTATCCCTTGTATCATTCTGCCCAATGCAAATTCATTACTCTGTAGTCTTGGAGCAGCACAGATGAAGTCTATTTAGTAGAGTTTTCTGCATGCATATGTAGGAAAAAGCTCAGCTTCTCTATCAAGCCCTCTGATTCATTTCTGATGTGGGATCTGGTGGGATCATTGGGAATGTTTCTTGCAAGAACAACATGTAAGGAGCCTTTTCATTGCAGGGTAGAGTATTTTGTTTACTGACTTTCAAGAACATTAAATAATTATTCTAATTGCTAGCAGCCAAGAAAAGAGGAAAGATATCAGTTTACGAAGCTTGTTCACATTCTGAAAGTTAAAAGAATTACTTTGAACACCACCGTGTATAACCCTAGACTCCACAAGGATTAAGAAACGGGGAACAGTGTGGAGAAGGCTGGGGGAACTCCAATAGCAGCCCTCCAAATGCTTGGGAGAAGGTCACTGAGAAGATGGAGCCAGGCTTTGCAGAGGTGCCAGGCAGGAAGACAAGAGACAATGGTCATCCACTGAAATAGGAGACATTTTGACTGGTCATAAGGGAAAACATTTACATCACAAGCACTGGAACAAGTTGCTCAGGAAGTTTGTTTGAGCTGCCTCCTTCCCTGGAGATTTTTCAACTAGCTAGACAAAGTCTAGTCAGGAACCTGGTCTGACTTCAGTGTTGACCCTGCTTCAGGCAGGAGACTGAGCTAGCGACCTCCTGAGGTCCTTTCCAGTCTCAACAATTCAGTGATTCTAAGTTTGGGCTTGGCAAAACGATGCTGGGAATTATAATCTATGGTGTGTTTTGACTTGCATTTTTGTACTATAAAAATGCAGGCATGGGACTTGCAAGTTACAGTATGCAGTGGTGGGGGGAACAGGATTGGTAAGAAAAAAAATATCGTTTATTCCTTCCTGAAAAAAAAGTAAATATCAAGCATTTTCATCAAAAACAAAACACTGAAATTCAAGCCCCCGCTCCAATGACTTTTTATAGGAGCTGGAGTAAGTCCAAAGGAAGAGAATGTGGAAAGGATCAATTCCACATATTTTTTGTGAAATATGGATGTTTTCCAGTCCCAGACTCTACCCTGAACTGCTTTGCTGTCACCAGGAGCCATGCAGCCCTTCTGCCAGGGCATCGATGAAAGAGATGGGGGTGGAGACACATTTGCCTCCAGCTGACCTGGCCTTTCTCCTCTGCTCTTCTCAGGGCACTTTGCTGGGGTGCAGAAGTTGCAGTTCATGCTCTCCTGATCTCTCATGTCCCCTGTGAATGCTGATCCAGGGAACTATTGAATAAAATGTCACCACTACTTTTCTTCTAGAGATCTCTACATTTTTTTAATCCAGACCAAAGGATTCTTTTTTTCCTGTGGAAATTAAATGCATCACTTCACTTCGGACTTTTTACAAATGATGTGTTGAAAATAACTTCCCTACTCACAAACACTTACCAGACAGGATTGTGTGAGCAAGATCATCAACCAGCACAAACCTCTGGGCTTCATTGCTTTTCAGGGAGCTGTACCCCAGCTGAAGGTCTAGTCTGAAACGTGAATCTGGTGGTCCACCTGAACCATCCTCCAGTTCATGCCAAGAGTACCAACACGTGACCTCTCTATAGTGATAAAGTTCACCATCAAAAATCACACACAACCCTGTTGCATAATGTACCCAGATGTCTGGAGCCAAACAGTGGACATCTGTTTCCATCAAGCAACCTTTCATAGTTAGTGGATATATTTGGCTTCCTTGTGTTGCATTAAGGTGCAGTGCTCCAAATATATGCAGACACTAATGTGTTTATTTCAATACACAACTATTTAACTGCAGGCAGCTGTGACATCCAAAAACTGTCATGCACAATCCTCTGGGGTGCCACATCTGCAGTTTTTGAAAGATTCCATGTCAACATACACAAGCTAATATTTGCACGTTTAGAGCTCTGCACCTGTATGTATACAGAATCACAGAATCACCTAGGTTATAAGGGACCTTTAAAGATCATCTAGTCCAACCAATGGAGAAAAAAAACCAACAACAACAAAAAAATAAACAAAACACAAAAAAAAACAACCCCACACACCCCACCACACCCAAAACCAACACCCATCCACTACTAATCCATATCCCCAAGCACTATGTCAACTCATCTTTTGAATACCTCCAGGGATGGTGCCTCAACCACCTCCCTGGGCAGGCTATTCCAATGCCTGACAACCCTTTCAGTAAAGAAATATTTCCTAATATCTAACCTGAACCTCCCCTGCTGGAACTTGAAGCCATTACCCCTTGTCCTGTTGTGAGAAACACTGGCTCACGCTTAGAATTTAAAGAGGACAAAGTCACCGGAGCAAAGATATAAATTATTGTACAAAACAGCGCTGAATCGGGTGCATCTCAAAGCAGAGGCACACTGATCTTTAGCTTTTTAGATATTTTATACCTTTCTTTCCCGGCCACCTGAGTACCTGTCTCTCTTCCCATTGGCTGAGAAGTTGGAGCTCACATTCTTCCCGACTGCCTGACCTATTACAGATCTAGTTTACACCTTTTTACCTTACAAGGCACACACCCATTCTACAAACCTCTAATTAGTTAACTACACTACACATTGTTTCACAGTCTTTGCTATCATCTACTGTCCAGTGTTAGTAGTTACAAGCACCCTGCTGGCCGTCTTCTTTATCTAGTGGTCATATCCTTATCTTCCTCAGTCAACCTCCAGGTGGCCTTCATCCACTTATCAGCCTTCCTTGTCCTTTGTTCACTTATTGCCTTCACAGTCGGCTTCTCATAAACCAGAGTCTCTGGACCACTCCAGGGCATTTCTAAGGATTAGTTAGATACAATGGAGGAGACTCCACTATCACCGAGCCTCCTCTGTTAATGCAATAATAAAAATATACCCAGTAGCTGAAGGAAAAATTCAGCTCATTTCTCACACTATTGTCTGTGACCTGGGAGAAGAGACCAACCCCCGCCTCTCTACGGCCTCCTTTCCGGTAGTTGTAGAGAGCGATAAGGTCTCCCCTCAGTCTCCTCCATGGAGAACTTTCCATGGAATCCCCCCAAAAAAGGAGTAATAGATCTATTGCATTTCTACTCTTTAGTGACTGAAAGGTAAGCCCATATGGACAGTCCTTTTCTGTTCCTCTTAGAAGGAGAAAGAAATATCACATTTACCCTTCTTGGCACATCAAATTCAGCAAAAAGGAACAAGATATATGTTCAAGAAAGTGTTTGCCTATTCTTAGCTCTCAGCATACATTCAAAGCTCAAAACTTCAACAGCTCTTGCTATAGCAAAAAAACTCCCAATGTGAGTCTCTCTAGATAGTTGTTAAGGTGCCCCCTTACTCTTCCAAATGATATCAAATTTTCCATTATCTTATTTTCCAATTCGTCTGTTGTTCACCTCTAATGGCCTTGTTGCATAAGTTGTTTTTGCCTGAATAACAATGATGAACAAGATTGTCAACATTATGTTAGGAGATGTTTTCTAAATGGTTTATCATCTCTCCCAGTATTTTCTTCCTAAACTTTTCCATTGCTTTTGCCTTCATTTGTACTTGTGATTGAATGACTTTGGTATTTAGCATGCTCTTCATCCTTTTAATTTCTGTATCTTATGTTTAAATTTACAAAATCTTAAATGATTGTCTGAACAGCCCTTTTGCTTTCCATAAATATAATCCTGGTTGCAGTGTATAACTGCATGCAGTTATTGAGCGAGCAGCACTCAATAGCAGCAGTGAAGCTATTTCCTTCTGCATCCACATCTTTCTCCTTAAAAGCCCATGAGAACATTATGTTTGCCCTGTTTTCAGTGGTGACCTTAAAACTTGCTACTTAAACTGAAGAAAATAATATTTTTTTCTTATCAGTTCACTGATAATTTATTAACATTTAAAAAAAAAATCTTAAAAGAAAAAAGTGCTTTTATGTTAAGCACTTTTAATGTGTTAAATAAAAATTTATAGTGCATGAAATGTATGGAATCCACTAATCACTTCAGGTAGCTGTATGGACCTTGGAAAACATCAATAACAGACCAACCAGATACCAGATTAATGATGTTCCTCTGCATGTAAGGAACATTGACACCAATTAATACAGAAGCAAAAGAAAGTGAAAAGACAGAGAATCAGACAATGTCCCTGACTGACACGTGCAAATAGGTCATTAAACCTAAAATACTCATGTGGTATTTACAAAATATTTTGCCAAAAGGCCAGCTATTGTGTTCCCAGTCTGCTTTTATTATTCTTGGGAGGATGTATCATTATGTCAGCAATAAGGAAAAACATGCATCATTTTGGGATTTGTCCATGGAAAGAGAGGAAAGAAGCAAGATGTTACAAAAGGGCCACCACAGGCTGCAGCTGTTTGGCGCTGCCAGATGTAAAGACCCGGCTCCACAAGAACCTGCCAGGAATAAAAGCCACAAACAAATGTAGCTTTGCCAGCGAGAAAGTCAACAGGTTTCAATTTACACCAACAAAGTGCTCCCGAAAGATTCTTTCCCTTGCGGTTTGATAGACCGACGGTGCTACATGTAATGATGTAATGTAATAGTCTTACAGTTTTCTCCTTATTTGATGAAAGTGCTTTGCTTGGGAGTGGAATATGCGTAGCAGTTGACATCCAGATAACCAAGAGGCACAACTTCACTGTGAGGGGCGATGAAGGGCTACAGTCCAAAAGAGCCCTCCAGCTCCGGGTCTGGTTGAGAGCCACATGGTTCAGAGCCCAGTCCTGATGGAGGCTCTGTGTCCCCTTCAATAACCCATCTTAGAAAGTCTAGACAAATGGCTAGATCATTCCAACACTCTTGCTGAAATCTGTTCTCATAGCTGAGAGCCTCAAGGTGTTGCTGTCCCATGTTTCTTATTTATTTTGTTCGCAACCTCTCTTCACTCTTGTTTTAATTTCAAAGCAATTTTCTGCTGAATCTGTATGGTGTAAAATAGATAAATGTGAGCCAAGAGCTAGAAGCACCAAACACTTCCTGCTGCTCTCTGGGTCACAACACTCTGGGTATTTAGTTTCAAAATTGTTGCTGAATTCTTAATAGTTCTTCTTCACTGTGCCAAACTGTCATTTATAGCAACTGGCTGACAACAAAGGGATGTTCCCCCTGCAACTAACTTAAGCCAGTAGATTTGCAGCATTTTGGAGTTGCCATATCTCAAGATGCTGTCATATCTTTCCTTCTAGCAACAAAGATCCTATTGAACCAGTGTGTCAGTCAGTTTTCCCATTTTTAAAGCTAAATTGAAAGGGAAGAGTACAAAACTGGTACAACTGAAAGATGGCATTGTACATTAGATATCATGTAAGTGTGGGTTTGTGTCAGGAATTATTTTTTCTCAACCAAGCACAGAGGGCAAAAAGCTATTATTCACTTTACACATCATATGCCACAGTATGAAATATCTCTAGCAGACTGACAGATGGAGCTGGAATTATATTTGGTGTTTCCATATGTTAGTGGTTAAAGGCAGAAGCTCAGAGGTCCAGTCCTGCAGAACCGAGTCATGCAAGTAAACCCTGACAGAGGCAGTTTTGGTGCTGATGGGGTCCACCTTGCCCAGACACAGTGGCCGTGCTCCGCTGAGAGTCCCCACCCTGAGGGAGAGCTCCACAGTTTGACTGCATATAGCTCCATCCTCTCACAGACTGTCAGCCTAAATGAAGCCAGTGCTATATGTGCATCAAGGACACCAGCTACTTACTATTACAATGTACATATAATAGATAATTTTTTTAATATGAAAATTTGACGTCTGTCCACTCACATGGAGAAACTAACATGTGCATGTAATTCAAAACCTCCTTTGAATAACAGAGAGAAACTCAAGTATGTTCTCTGATCAGAAAACCTGAACATTTGGTTTTGTCTTTCCTCCTCAAGGTGTTGTCATAGCCCAAAGTTACAAATGTATGCAATAAATGAAGCATTAAGATTTCTTTCTTTTTTAAGGATAAGAGAAACTTCAGTCAGAATCAGACCAAGGGCAGACACATTTTTTGGTGTGAAGAGGACACTGCTGGCAGGCAGGGATCCCATCCCAGGCATCTCACCACTGCTGCTTATCACCACTCACGCTCGCAGAGGATACAACCCCTCCGATCTGCTGGAATAGCTGCTTGCATAACTGCTCCCCACAGATTTTGTCAAAACTCCAACTAAAATTTACAGAATGTTTTTTTCTGACTGAGGTCTGAACTGGATGACAGAGTTTTCACATGTTGAAAATACATCAGCAGGTCTGGAAGAGCAGCAGCTTCCAAGGTGGGATGGTACCTGGCTGCTCACGACAAGCAGAGGTGTTCGGATGTGTTGGCTGTGAGCAGGGTGGGATCTGCCCTTGCTGTGAGAGCGGGAGCCTGGACACCCCCAGGCTGCTTGTACCATGCCCAGGAGAACAGGGCAGAGATCATCTGGCTTGGGCTCAGCAATGCAATTTCAGGATGTCAAAGAGCTGCATCGTCCAGCCTTCGTGACCAAGTGTGGTGCTGAGCTGTGACAAATAGACATAGCAACTCCCTTGGAGATTGCTTCACCATCTTTTATGTGGAGTTGCATTGCAGCATGTTTTACAGCCTGCGCATCTCCTGAAGACCTTGTCTGTTCATAGGTTAATGTGCCATCACATATTTACTTCTTGCAGATGATTAGCACGTCTTGAAAGTATTTTGCTGCCTCTTGCACATGCTGCTAAGCCTAATAAAGCTCTGTGTTTTTGTTAAACATGCTTTGCTGTCTGCTTAACTGTGAAAAACAGAAACAAAAACCAGAGAGGCTGCTGTGACTTTGCCAAAAGGTTTCATGTAAGTATTAAAAAATCAGCAAGCAACCAACACATGCCCTCATGTTCCCAGTCAGAAAGCAGAATTTTGCATGTGAGTGGTTATTTAATATAGTGAATAAATAAATCCTCCCGACATATTTAATCAGATTGATGAAGTTCAATACACCTCTTGTGAATTACCTGATATCTCACATCAGGACTTTAAAAAACTGAGCAAAACTAGCACTGAAAACACTGTAAAATATTGGTGGGGAAAAGCATGTTTTAGCAGCTGTTCCTTAAAACAGAACTGGTTTAATGTGAGTCCCACTATTTCCCTTGCTTTCTTTCATCCTGGTCCCGATCATGGATATCTTCCACTCATGTAAGGCAATTTGCACTGTTTGGTGCTTACTTTGTGTACAATCACTGCTCCACAGTGTTAGAGGAGCCACATCATCTACATGCTACTTTGAAACCTGCATTCAAACAAATTTGAGAAGCCGACCACCTTGTTTCTTAGGTGATTGACAACTTCTGCAAGTGGTAAAAGTGCTGGTGAATTATCTGTGAACCTCTCTTGATGGCCAAGTTTAACATCTTAATGTGTGGCAAGATGTCCTGTCCAAACAAAGGAGGGACTACTAAGAGAAGCCCCACTGGAAGGGGGGCCTGGGCCACTAGAGGTGACTGGAGAAAATTGCCTTCAGTCACCTCTATCTAATTTTTTCATGAAGAAGTTTTGGATTTACTGCTTTATATCACATCTCTGCAGAGGGACTTGATCTCACCATATCACACTAACACTCTTACAAAAATGCCAACACGAAGCATGAAAATAAGGTATCAAGCACAATATCCATTATCTTTCACATCTCTCTGTGTTTCTTCTCTGCCACCAAACCAACACTCGTGCATATCTCTGCAAGGCTCTGGTGTTCTTTCAGCCACTCTTTCTCTCTAAAAAATGTCAACACATCATAAACACCCCACATAGTGTTAGGAAAATGTCCTCTACTGCATTCAAGTACTTTATCACTTCTACACATGGATAAAATTAAGCATCATCCTGGGCAAATAAAAGCCTTATGCTAACATAACATCATCATGTCAAGGCAAGAGCAGGAAGGCAGTACTTCAGCACTGCTTCTGTGCAAAGGGCTTGGAGATGTGGGGTATACAGCCAGCAAGCCCAGCACTACACGCATATACAGGTAAACCCCGTGGACACAGGCAGCCAAAGCTTTTAATACACCAGGAGAGGTGTGTGCACAGAACTTGATTTGCTTTCTCAAAAGCACAGGACAGATGTTAGCACTCAGTAGCACAGACATATGTGTCAGGGCAATATTTCAGGCAGGATGTGAAGCGGTGACAGGAGAGATAGGCTAATCCCACACGGGCAACTCTTTGGTTACTGAAAGAACAAAGTCTGGACTATTAGTTGGGAAGAGTAGAGCTGTGTTGGCTCCAACAAAGTTAAAAGGGTTATTTTGCCAAGGCTGCAAGGGAGGATTTGAAGGATTCTGGCCAGGTCTCTACTGCAAAGCTTTACGAGCACAGCTGTGCTGGCTACTAATGCCAGTGAAAGCCCTGGTCTGGGCACAACTGTGCTTTCAAAAAATTAACTTGTGTCATTTGGGATGGGTTAGAGCTAGGCCGGAAGCAAGCCCCCTCAGAGAAGTCCCTACTAGATGTCTCTGCTGACATGGCTTTGGGGGGTGGGTGCCAGCAGAGGCCAGGCAGAGTTGGAACACCTGAACAGTGCTAAAGTCTGTCAACATGAGGTCGTTCAGATTGGAACCAGATTTTCTCCAGGGGCAGGTAAATTCTTGCTAGCCAGTCAGCATGGACTGGGTGGTTCAGGTCCTTATCTGCAGAGAACCCCTGCCATTAAGAATTAATAATGTTCAGAGACAGGATGGTCATTTGATGCATGTTGGCAGTCACATCCCTCAAGGGTAGAACTGCCAGGACTGAAAAAAAACCCAAGATGGGCTGAGGGAACCCTGTCAAGAGAGAGGGGAAGAGCAGGAGGGGTTTCCTTCACGAGGACAGGGTGGTCGAGCCACCTGCAGCTCAGCAGCTCGGGAGATGCTCTCTGGCAGAGCCAAGCGAGCAGCCCTCCGGCTGCCAGCACGGGAGCCACATTGCACTGGTTTTCCCCTATTCCTTTTTGAACAAATGGTTTCCCATTTTAAGGTTTTAAAAGAAAGAGGAGTAGTGGTAATGTCAACTGCCAAGTAGCTAATCCACAAGGGTAGAAAAAGTAGTGTTATAAATATATGGTTATTGAACTCTCAAAGCTGAAGCTTTTAGACTACTTTGATACTGTGTGTGTAAGACTGATCATCCTGAAAACCCTGGCATTACCACTTATGCAGAGGGCATAATGAAAATAAAAGATGAATCCGTTTTTATTTTGCAGGCTAATTCGATTGCTTTCAAGAAATGTATGAAGTAAATAACATAAAAAATCACCGATCATTAAATGCAACTATTTACAATGTGCACAGAATTGATGATCAGCATCTCCTCATGCTTAGAACATGTAACATTACAATACTGTAAATGTACACTATTTTTAGCAAAATACATATATAGTAGTTTTAAAGATGTATTAAGTGTTTTCCCTTCTACAGAAAACATCATATTTGGGTACCAAAGAGCAATACCATCTCACCCAAAAGCTGCTCTGCTGAATGTAACCACCCACACTAGAGTGAGACCATATTCTGTAGTGTTGACTTCAACACCTCTTAAAGCCTGTTCACTAAAATCTGAGACCAGGATGAATATCTCATTTCAAATTCTCTAATGAAAATTGGAAGTCTGTCGTTCTTTGACATATTAAAATTCTTCCCTTAAGGACGGATCTTACATCAGTCCTGTCCTCACCGAAGACACCAGAGTTCAACTGTACAGACTGTAATTATTAGGTATACTTTATTATATTAATTTTGTCATACAATCTTCACCATTTTTATTATCATAATACCTGCATTTCTGAAGAGCCTGTAATTCTAAGTTATCAACCATTTGGATTACATTTTTTAAGTTTCCCCTACATAAAGAAACACATTTTCTCTGCTCTTCTTTTCAATGCTGATTTTCATATGAAGTAAGGATCAACAACCAGTTTTTTATTATGGAAGATACACTGATATGCCTTCCAGTTTATTTTAAGATGAAACCTTTTGCAAAGAAAAAAGTTGTGTTTTACACAGTAAAGCAATTACAGGGATCTGAGCAATATTTCTAGTACTTTAATTGCAACATATAGGAGGAGATGCAATATTACTGTCACTTAGTAATACTCATCCAGCTTCCTTTGAAGCCAATGGCGGACTACTTTTGCCATCTGTCAGAAACAAATTGGTCCTTGAATATGTACCCATTAAAGTAAATTACTTGTTAGCTTCTCCCATCGAAACCGCGGGTGAGTGTTCCATTGCCAGGCTGAGCCAAACGCACGTTCACTCAGAGAGACAACACAGAAGTGCAAGGGTTGCAGAATATGACTTGGTTTGGCTTCTCTGCTTCCTTCAGCCTCTCCTGCAGAGGGGAAGGCAGACAAGGCAAGGCAAAACCAGCCAGCACACAGCTCTGGCTGCTGTGGAGTAATGGTCTCTAGCAGCCCAGCACTGCCGCTGCCGGGCATGCACCGAGTTCACAGGGTCTCAGAATGGAGGCTTGAGCGCCTTGCACTCACCAAACTTGTCTTGACCTGCTGGAGCTTTGTTTTTACTTAGTTTTCTTGTTTTCACTTAGTTTTTCTTCTGACATCCAATCCAAGGACTGAGTCATAAGGTGCAGCTTTCTTGGACCTCTACAAAAGCCCAGAGACCTGCAAAGTAATCCCAGAAGCGTGGGAGCATGTAGGAACTCCAAGCGCCAAACTGCCTGCCTGTCCCTGTTGTCCTGGCTGAGAAATAACTGAGAAATCAATGCAGAATTTCTAATAGCTTTTGTTCCTGGAGAATACAATCTGGTCTTTCCTCAGCACATTTACCAAAATGAATATAAAATTTGCCCATTCCACAAACCTCTTAAAAAGTCCTGCATGCAATAAAAGGGTTAATAAGTCAGCTTCTCCTCTGCCTGTAGACATTAGTTTTTATGGCTAAATGTTAAATTTTACAGTTACATACATTTTACATGCGCTGATTTTTATTGCCTAGACAGTTCTGCATTTATGAATCACCCTCAGATCCTTTAGCTATTTGAATCTAGGAATGAAAGTTAAAAACTGCATGGTACTAACTTAGTTTGGTTTTCTGTAAAAAAAAAAAAAAAAAAAGCAACTCGCAAAAGCATTAAATCCAAGGCAAAGTTAAAAAAAAGTTTAAAGTTAAAAAAGTAAAAAAAGTTAAAAATTCTCTTTTTCAGGAAAAAACATTTACAATCCTTAAAATTCTCATTTTCAGGAAAAAAACATTTAAACTAATGAATGCCTGAAGTGACAAACATCCCAGTGAAACATTCAAAGAATAAAAAGTTGTACAAAATTATGTGTATGACGAACAGCTTGAGAATGAGACAAAGACCCTTTCTTATACAAGCATACCTCTTGAACGCTTTTTTAAATAGGCAAACTCTTCTCCCCAAAAAACAAGTGGAATTGCAAACTCTAATACAAACATCACTTTCCCCTACAACCTCACTAAAATATTTCTGTAATTTTCAAACAAAGCCGTGTGTTCTGCTACCAAATTGGATCACAAAACTCAGGCAGCTTATCAATAACGTTGTTGTCAGAACCGTTTATGGAACGTGTATTTCATCCGCAGGGTCTATGTCTTGAAACACGGTTTATTATTCTGGGCTCACGGCAACGTTCAGCACTTTGGATCCAAAAGCTGCTGACAGTTCATTTTCAATTCTCAGGCTCTGTGTTTCTGTGTTTAAACCCAGTCGAGTCCTGGCACGCTGACGACTCGAGCAGTGCACCTCCAGCTAAAGAAACGGAGAAAAAGATTTTTATTAGGAGAAGATAACTATCAAGCTAAATTACAGCACAACTCTTTACGGACAGGTAGATACATTTGGGTGGAAACATAAAGCTAATTTCCATAAAACTCATCAGAAGAATAGACACTTCTCATACTGTTTTTGAGTGATATAGCCTTCTTGATAGCTACAGGGCAGCCAAAATAATCCCTCACTGAAGAAACAGCCACTGGGTGTATATTTATTAGCTACCTAAAGAATTTGAAAAGGAAGTAAAATTAATTAGGGTCAAAAAGTGAACAACTGGAAAGCTGAAATATACCATCAAATGCAAGTGTGTGAATTAATACAGACTTAATCTTGTAAAGTGTTGATCTCTGAACTAAGCCCAGCAAGTCACTTCAGCACACTTTCTAGCTGAAAACACATCACACAAGACTCTTTGGGGTATGACTGCAGGCAGTTTTTTTAGTGTGGTCATGAATAGAGACACGGAACTCAGCATCTGGCAGGATTGCTCCCTTTATGCTCACTTTATATGTCCTGGAGTCTAAGATTTAGCTGCATATACCTTCCAAATATGCAACATCTGCAGACAGAGAGAGACATAAACATGCAGATCCAGAAGTCTGCTTCTCTACTTATACAATGGCTAGTCTAATTTAAATATTGTATGCCCACAATTTAGAGAGAAAGTTTCAGTTCAAATGATACCATTTTTGTTAAAGCACTTCTAGCCCAGTCATCAAGTTGTAAATCCTTCCAAAGTTAATTCTTCAACCTCTATGAGTTTTGTCCCTAAACAGGTACTTTTCCCATAATTTTCTATTTTCTTTAATGTTTTCTTATTAGCAATAACCACCACATCTTGCCTACCATGCAAAGCTGTTAAAATATAATTAAATGTCACAGAAAATGCTGGACATTTCCTAGGGATTACTGCATGCCTTTAATTTCTTAGTAAATTCAGGTTGATTTAGGTGCAGGCAGGCAGTTCTGCTGCAAGGATTAAAGTTGCCAGCTAATATGGAAGTCTCAGAAACTTCAGGGATGAGGTACCAGAGTTAAGAGACACGAAGTATGAATAGATTCCAGCATTCCCAGATGTTTTCTATAAATGCAAAATGAAACCATAATGTAATTTCATTACAGTCAACACCAATTTCCATTTTAACCCTATTAAATGATTAGTGGATCATGATAGGTGATCCTGATAATTCTAGCTGTCTAATGTTTTCCCATGAAGTTCTTGTTTTCGGTGGCTTATATTTTGCCAAATACTACCATTTAGACTACATTTTCCTTCTTTAGTCTAGTTGGTTATGTTTTTGTTTTGAGTTTTAGGTTTTGGTACAGCCAGTTCAGCTGTTTCTGAGAAGTACAGGGGAAAAAAGTCAATAACTTTGCAAGAGTTTAAGCTAATATATTAGATGCTCTTTTTAGCAAGCTCTTTACGTTAACATATAGCCATAGGGAAATGCAACTTAGCAAGAATTGTGCTGTGCCTGTGAAAAATCCCTACTTGGGGCAAATGATGAGATTCTAAAATATATATTTTTTATATTTATACATATTATATACATTTTCTATGTATACATTTAAAATATATTTTTATGTAAATACAATATATATAAATATTGTATTTATCTATATAACACATTTGTAAACACCGTGGTTTGCAGAACTTCATGGACGTTTGCTGAAAATATCACTGGGCATCCCTACTGCACTGAGCATGCTTCGTCCTTCCTGAAACAACTTATAAATACCAGGTTTAGCAAGCATATCATCCACAAAAGATTCATAACTCTGAGTGAATTTTCACTGCAGAAATCACTCTTTGACCAGGGAAAATAAACAGTTCAAGTGTGCACAGAGGTGATACCTTCTTAGTTCTAGCAAATTCGCTCCTCTGGTTCTGATCCCCCTCCTTCTGTCCTGACCTGCTGGGGTTTGCCAGCCCACACCAGTCCTGGGTGGTTCCCAGGGGGCCAGTGCAGAACTGCAGGAGCCAACTCTGTTCATTCCTCTATTGGAAAGAGTTCACTCAGTATTCCAACAGAAATTAGTCCACGTTGCTAAACTGGTAACTTAACACCCCAAATGCACTACACACCTAACTAAAAATCAGAGTAAGATTCACGTCAAGAACCAAGAAATGAACCCACAGTTCATGATCTGTGTCGCTGTCCTGTGATTGACACACTGATCTCAGCAACCTCCAAGGCGTCCTTCAAACCTTTTCCAGATGGCTGGTCTGTACAGGTGTTACTAGCTTCTTCTTGAATTCATCTAGTGGAAATCTGGGCTGTGTAACTAAACGTCTTTAGATCAGTGCTACTGACTGTCCTTTGTGGATCTACTAAATGGAATTAGATATGGTAAAATAACTAACTGATATTTTTAAAGACATTTTTTAAAGTGTTAGAAAAATAAGTTGTGTGTAAGACTGAGTATTCCAGGTTTGGAAACATGAACATTAAGATTGTTCCTTATAAATTGCTGCTCGGGAAAAGATGTGATGCTGCACAGATGAGCTCTAAGTAAGTATCTCCCTGCAAATGGGTTTGAGGTGAATGACACGGACAACAACAACTATAGCCTGAAAGGCTGTAACTACATGAACACGTGACAGTTGCCTGAAATGACCACCACATGGCTGCAAGAAGAACAGAGAACACATTTAATTTGGGTCTTTGGGAGCACAGGAGTTACTCATTCAGATCCTGTCCCTTTCACAGAATCAGAGGATGGTTGAGGTTGGAAGGGACCTCTGGAGATCATCTGGTCCAACCCTCCCTGCTCAAGCAAGGTCACTTAGAGCTGCTTGCCCAGAGTTGTGTCTGGATGTTTTTTTAGTTTCTACATGATGGCAGACTCCATGACCTCCCCAGAAAACCATCTGCTACTGCTCAGAGAAAAGTGTTTCTTCATGTTTGGAGGGAATCCCCTGTGTTCCAGTTTGTGTCCATTGTCACTCCGTGTCACTCCGTATCACTGAATAAAGCCTGGCTCTATCCTCTTTGCATCCTTCCTTCTGGGGCTTATATACATTGATAAGATACCTCCCTGAGCTTTCTCTATTCCAGGCAACACAGTCCCAGCTCTCTCAGCCTTTCCTTTCCAGTCCCATAATCATCTTTGTGGCCCTTCATTGGACTCTCAAGTATGTCCATGTCTCTCTTATACTGGAGAGCACAGCACTGGACATTGTACTCCATATGTGGCCTCACCAGTGCTGAGTAGAGGGTTAGAATCACCTTCCTTGGCCTGCTGGCAACAGTAAAAACATTAATTTGTGAGAGTGTATCATATGTATTATAATCAGGGCAAACAAATTCTGTCTCTAACTTTTAAGGGTCAAGAAGTCCTGGTTTTGCTTTTTCCTACATTCTCTGTTCTTCATTTTCCCATCCTAACTTTTGAAAGTAGCTTTCTGAAAGTACGCAGCATTTGTAGGCACAACTAATAAAATATATGTACTGGAAATACAGTCCTAGTTTTGGATTTAACTCTTAACAATTTTAAACCCAAGGTCATGAATTGTATGTAAATATTTAATTGCACACATTTAATTGGACCTAGGAATGTGCTTTTCTCTGATGTAGATTTATGAAATTGACTGTAAAAAGAGATGCTACTTGGCTATCCTTTCTATTTTATGACAGACTATAAGGCGTTGTCAGTATTTTAATATATATTGAATATTATTAATATTTAATTGGAGTGTATAACTTTTTTATTAGAACTTTTCTTTGAATAATTGCTTCAAATTAAATTTAAATTCTTTTAAAAAAACGACAATGCTATGGACATTTCAATTTCCCAGAATGTTGTTAAAAGGAAAGTTAGGAGTAGAGAGATATATTGGAGATTTAGCATTCACTACATAGTGGAAGAAGAAGCATGACTTTCAAAGGGTCAGTGTTAATTCCTTCCTATGTTTTACATGGAGTAGATTATCTAAAAAAAAAAATAATAAAGAAAATTCACCAAGAAAATATAGAATACATGAAATAAGCAGACATAGTATCACCTGGTGGAGGGTTCCATTTATGAGTACTAGCAGCATAGAAGACAACCTTCTTATGCCAAGAGTCTTCAAACAAATGCTGCCTCTGGCTATCATTGCTTCAGGCAGATGGAAAAGAAAGAGTGGGCTGGAAGAGAAGGCTTGGCAAGCCCACCAGGGCATGTTCAGAGCTACTCACAGGGCCCTCGCCACGCACTGGGATGGTCTGTGCTGAACTCCTAGGCATCTCAGCTTCAATTGTCCCTGACTGGGAGGTTCCAGGGCGTTTGCTTGGGCTGAGACCTGGGAATCAGTGCTAGCACAGCAGTTCCTTCATCAAACGCCTCTACTCTAACCAAACCTCTTTTCTGCACCTGGACAGCTAGCTCTGCCTAGTTCACAAGTACTGAGATGAGCCCATCAGTTTGCTTAAAGTAAGGTGTTTACCAAAATGGTTTGATTAGCATTACTGACTTCTTGTAATCTCAACATTTTTCTCACTGCATCTGCTGGGTAGGATTGAGCTTTTCTTAACAGCCCAGCTAAGCTACCTTGAAGTCAAAACATCACCTGATAATGGTTTTTGCTAGTAGAAGATGGACAAAATTGGTTATAGCTTAAACCAACCATACCATCAGTGGGGATGCCACAGCTCAAGTCAGACTTCATCTGCTGCTAAATCCAGTCCTTCCTTTCCGTTAACTGAAGCAGCCTGCATAGACCTAGTGTGGTTTCACAGCACACACCAGCGGTCCTTGCCGCAGGGACATGCAGATACCTGAACTGCTTTTAAATAAAAAATATATGGGTAGGAGAAGGCTTACTGCTGCGTTATAACTGAGCTCCACATGGATTAATTTTACTTGAGACTGCTGAGGCAAAACACAGCGCTACTGCAACCAGCTTGCTTCCAGCACTTGGCCTCCTTCATTTACAGCTTGGCTTGGATAGTTTTTATACCACACCAGAATATGGCCCTGGAGACCCACATTTACAGTGTACAGTTCCTTTGCTCTCATCTCGCCTCTGCATAATACATGTGAAGGATTAAGCAGAAGTATTAACGGGTTGAAGCTCTGGCCCTGAGGCACAGGAATGGGGACCTGCTGCTTGGCAACTGGGGAGGGACCTTGCCCAGCCCTCCTCCCTCTGCTGAAACCACCCCAGGGAAGTCCAGGACATCACGGGGTGGAAATGTGGTTCCAAAAATGTGCGCTTCTGAAATGTTGTGTGGTTGTTGGGGTTGGGCTTTTTTTTTTATTTGTTTTGTTTTAAATCACAGAAAGCTGTTGGGGTTGCAGCATGTCCCATCAATCAACACACCACGCAGTGTCTATATTAAACATCCTACCGAGTCCCATCGGGAGCATGAAATTTCCGATGACAGAAGATAAGAAAATATTCAGCAGGTTTTGTTAAACAATTTATATGTTAAGGGACTGAAAGGTCACCAAGAGGAAATTGTGTTTTATTTTCCTTGCATAGATACTGCTTGATGATTAGGTCAAAAATGTTACAAATACCAATATAAGTGAAAAATATGACTATTCATAGGCAGAGGTGGGAGAACAGAGGGTTTTGTTATACTGTTCATTTTAGTCCCCAAAAAGCAGATTCAGAGAAGGGTTGTGTGTTGCTACAGAATGGGAGAGATGCTTTTCTATTTCTTCTGGGTATTTTTGTTCTTCTGCCTTACCGTACTTGCAAAGCTTGCATAAAATTTCTAGAAAAACACATTTTTTATCAATTCTTGCTGATCTCCAGTGCCAAAATGCATGAAGAGCTACGTTATCCTTCAATTGGCAATATTAGATGAGTGCAAATTAGTTACATTTCCATCCTCTTGACCACCTAGGGGTTTGATCTTGTCTTCCAACACTTGCAGGGTAGTGCCTCAGTAGACTTGGTAAGATTGGTTGGATAATTAGTGCTAAAAAATCTGTAGTTTGTGTTTCCTATTTCATGGAATGGATGTATGCTGGCCTTTCTGGAAAAAGAACTCATCAAAGGGAAGGGGAAAGACCAAATTCTGTGTAAAGACTGTGCCTTGCCTCAGCTGAATTGAGTCAGAAGTTTTTAGCAATGAAGCTTCTGCTATGTTGAATTTAAGAGCAGTTTTCATTTCAGAAGAAAGGAATGAAAAAGAATAAAGAATTTTTAATGCACAGGGCAGGCAACTGGGCAAAAGGCATTTCTGGGCTTTTTGCCCAGATCTGTCATTGACTTCTTGATTATATCTTATGGGTCTTTTTTATTTTTTGAAGCAAAAAAATCTGCAATAATCAAAATGTTAAGAAAACGGGGAGGTTTGATTCACTGCAGCATGATCTGTAGGGTCATGTTGCAGGCTGGGTTAGGAGACCTTCAGTGTATTTCGCCTTTCTTTATATGCATTTTTCCATTTGTCTTTTTTATGTACTCGCTATAATCCTGCAGTCTTCAGGGCAAATGCTCTATCTGACTATGTGTACAGTGAAAGCAGCAGTGCAGGACAGAGACGTCTGTGTTAGCTTTAAATTATATGCCTCATTAAAGAGGATATTTGTATGGGCAGTCACTAGGCTTCTCTGAGATGCACGAAGGTCCCTGCTGACCTGGTGAAGGCGGTCTTGATGGTTGAGCTACCTCTAAGCCATGATGCAATATGCAGCATAGATTTATCCAAATAGAGGGATTTTCTACAGGAATGGTACAAACAGAGCATCCACCTCAATCTGCAGGGGGCATGGGAGGGGCTCCTTATTCTTCGTTGATTTTTGTCACAAGACTCTCTTCCTGTTAGATTTGTATGAATAGGCTCTATAGACACATACCTGTGTGCATACAGAAACAAGTACCAGAGAACAGCAAGACAGAAGGCACTCATGGAGAGGAAGCATCAGTGATGTGGACAGCAGGAGTGAGTGCACCCTCAGCAAGTTTGCTGATGACACCACGCTGTGTGGGGCGGTTGACGCACTAGAGGAGAGGGATGCCATCCAGAGGTACCTGGGCAGGCCTGAGAGGTGGGCCCATGCATCATCTCTCATGAAGTTCAACAAGGCCAAGTTTAAGGTCCTGTATGTGGGCTGGGACGACCCCAGGCACAAGTGCAGACTGGGCGTAGAATGGATTGAAAGCAACTCTGAGGAGAAGGACTTGGGGGTATTGGCTGATAAAAAGCTCAACATGAGCCGTCAATGTGCACTTGCAGCCCAGAAAGCCAACTGCATCCTGGGCTGCATCAAAAGAAGTGTGGCCAGCAGGTCAGTAGTGGGGGTAGAATGAGATGATCTTTAAGGTCCCTTCCAACCCAAACCATTCCATGATTCTATGAAAGTCTCCAAAAAGCTGATATGCTCTGAAGTAAACTTGTGGTCCTGTTGAATCCAAGATAGCTGATAAACTCAGAAGAGCAAGAATCTGTGGACTATATCCAAAGCCACCAGCACACAAGAGCATCAACACCAGGTTTTATAACTCAGACCACAGACAAGGAGGTGGTGGCTGCTGTATGCAGACACAGACCACAGGCTACAGAGTTTATATAGGCATGGGGAAAGAAGAGACTTCTGAACACCTTCCTAAAAACCATCGGTGCATCAGTATGGCCCCCTCCTTCTCAGTTAACACCCAGGCCTGGCCTCCCTGCTGTTGCTCTAGCTGGGTAAAATGAAGGACTGAGGGGGATAACTGAATGGGCAGTACTAATAGTTACTTGCTATTAGTAGTAACAACTTGATTCTCTTATTAATAACAGCTTAATTCATATAATGTATTCCAATAAATATTGGTGGTAGTCTGTATCTCTCCCTGACTGGTTCCCCTCCCTGGAAAATCTACCTCCTTCTCCCCCATAGTTATAGACAAGGAGGAAATGCAAAGAAGATGCCACACTGTCCCTGTAGGGGATGAGGAGGAAGGGATGATGCTCTGTGGGGGGAGACAGGAGGGGGGCAGGCTGCTACAGGGGCTGGGAAAGAGAGGCCAGCAACATCCCAGGTATCCTGGGCTAACTGAGGTCACTCATGACATCTAGGTACTGATAGAAATAGGATACAGGTATTAACAACAATGATGGCATTAAATTACCAAGATCCCTAGATGGACAGTGCTACAGTCTGTTCCGCCTCTCATTCAGCAAGTAAAGCAGATATAAGTGGTTAGTAATGTAAAGATTACCAAGTATTTCTGTCCACAGATGACTTTTTGCAAAGACTAACTCATTTTTGAATGCAGTTTAGTTCCTGGAAACAGAACACCTCAGTCCACAGAATTTTTCTGTCATTAATAGTGTTAATTGGCTCCTGAATGGACAATAAAATGTTTGCCTTTATGGTCTCCAGCCCTGTTGCTAAGAGCTATATACAGTAACAAACTGTTCACATAAATTTTCACATTTTTCTTAGCTAAAACCCCAACAGGACGAAAAAAAATCTGCTGACATTGATAAAGAATTTGAAAAAGCTCCTATGGTTTTTGCCATTTCAGACTGCCAGTTTAGTCTGGGAAAATTATCGCAGCTTCATTTCCACAACAAAACGGCCCCATTCTTTTCTTAAGGGTTTGACCGTTCATCCTGTCCTTGGTGTTTTGCATCAGAAATGCACTTGTGTTGTCAGCCTTTCTGTTAGCACCCACTTATCGAGGGTGCCAAAGAAAAGCCTAAGCAAAGGACAAGTGTCTAACAGGTTACTATAGTTTCTTTTGTGCTCTTAAAATCTGCAGACTTCAGGCATTTAAAAATGTAATTAACATTTGTGCATATGATAAATTTAAAAATTGGGTGAACTTTTCACACTCGAGTGTTAACAATTTCCATTGTCTGTTGTCCAGTAAATTTCAGTCGCTGGTTATTTTTACTGTAGGGATTTTTGCTGGACTGCAACCCTGCTGGGTCGTACTAGGCATTTTACAGACACAGAACAGGAAACAGCCATTTAAATTTTCAATGTAAATTCAGCGAAATGGAAGCTGGTTTCCCCCCAAAGGTGAAAGAAAAGGATTTTGATTATTGCAGGCTGGTAGGTGGGAGGCATCTTGCTAATATTTCATTATTCGGTTTTTCTTTCACTGTCATTTTATAAAATCATTTAGTTACAAGTTATGAAAATGTATCAATAATCCACTTATGCTATGTTGACTTGCTGTGAAAAACAAAGTCCCATAACCAAATCAAATATGATTTTGGAAGCATTCAGTGCAGTTGAGAATGGAGTCATTATACAGCCAGAGAGCTCACATGACAGTGTTCTTCCATCAAAGTTCCCCAATTAAATTCCAGAATGGAAATTATCATCTGCTGGTTAGTTGATGTCCAACAAGAAGTGAATCCAATGGTTTTAGTGTTGTTTAATTTAAAGCATGCTGGTATCTATATTACAAAACTTATCAGTTGTCAGCCTGGTTGGCAATCAACAGCAAATCCAACGACTATTGCATTACCCCTGGTGGCAGCATTTGCAGCCCTGAGGTAAAACAGCATCAGAAAATCTGTACTGTGCACATTCCACTGTAATAACCTCCACTTCATCCTCTGAGGCTGCCAGGGTGTTACCTACCAAAGGTGCTAGTTCACAAAGTCCTTAAAAATGCAGTTGAAGCTTTGTCTGCAGGCTATTACACCAACTTGAGCAATTAGAATTGAAAAGAGACAGAATTAAGTCACTACCACTGAATTTTATTGACGTGTCTCTTTAAAGATTGGTGCCCAAGAGAAAAAAAATGCTGCAACATAGAATTTGAGAGTAAACACCTCAGCATTTTAATAACTGCAAAAGCCATTTTTGGTGGAATGCCATGAACATTATTGCTGTAAGATAAAGCAAAGGACAATCCTATAAAACAGTACATAAAAAGACAAAGACATTACTTGTCACACTGCTTATTTCAGGGCTAAAATGCTGGCTACATGTTCCCATTGCACTATTTTAATGTTCCCAGCTGGTTTCTGCAGGGAAGTGCTTACTTTTCCTCACAAAGGAATGCGACTATCGCTTTATCTAACACGATTCATATAGGAAACACAGAAAAACACTTTTTCTCACAAAGGAATATGATTATTGCTTCATCCAACATGACTCATTTAGGAAGCACAGAAAAAATGTCTCCCTGTTACCTTTTTGCTCCCCATGTCCCTGGGCTGGTGAGAAAAAAGGATGCTAATTGAAGATTGCTAGCACTGATATGAGATTTTTTGGAAAACAATCTATATAAATATTGGAATCAGTAACATAGTTCAGTTCAGAAGCCTCACCCCATGGCATATATATCTGTAGTCCCTATAGTATGTATGTGCTGGTGTCAGGTGTGAGCATCATGACAGCATTAAAGGCATTAATCTGCTTGCTAATGCCAGAGATAGGATGAAGAAACAGGACCAGAATGTTTACCTCTCCCCAAATGGCAAGGAGCCTGGAAAGAATGGGCAATGATGAAATGAAGACCCTGAGAGTCAAAAAAGCAGGGAGTTTATAGGTAAACTCAGAGATGTTCTTGGAGGGATAGATTATCCAAGGCATTCAAAAGGATTACAGATTAAAATTCAAGAAGCAGGTGAAATTATGCTGATTGGAGGAAAATGTGGTTAGAAAAGAGAAAGTGAAGATGAGTTTAGCAAATTAGTTTTAGAGAACAGCTAAAGGATGTTTGGAAATGAGAGCAGAAATGGACAAGTAATTTAGCAATGAAGCTAAATTGCCATAGATCTGCTTGCTAATGTCACATGGAATAAAATTATTTGATTTAATAAGTGGATAGATGGAGAAGCAAAGGGAGAATGAGAAATCAAAGGTGACATTAAGGCTACAAGAGAAGAAGGACAGTAAAATTTTGAATAAACAAACAAGGAAAAAAAGAGCATCCTTGGGATAGCTGAGAAAGTCTTATCAGAAGGGAGTTTGAGATGGCATGGTAACATCGAAGAAAGTATGATGGGGGCAAAAATTCACAAGGAAAAAAAAGTTGTAAGTAACAGAAATTGTTGGGGAGGATGAGTTAGTCAAAATAGAGACTATAAAGATAAAAGGAGGAGGACTGAGGGTGAAAATCTGAAGGGTGCCAACAGACAGTGGAGAGGGAGTGGGAGGATCTAGCAGAGGAGGTGCTAAGAGAACAGTGTTTGAGATAAAAGTAGAAAGCAGAGAGCACAGGCTCCCTAAAGGATAAGGTGGAAAAGAAGATGTGGACAAGTGCCAGCGGTCCTAAAAGCCACATTAAGGAGGATCTGAATGGGAAGTAGCCCTTTGGCTTGGCTAGGAAGGAACATCGGTGAAGGGGATCTCAGCACATACTAAAACCAGATAATAAAGAAAGTCTGATAAATGCTAGCTGTAATGAATGTTTGGAAGTCTGATTGGGTGTGGGAAAAGTTCAGGGCTGAAAGTGCAACCGTGTTTCCAGGCTGACTGAAAGAAGCCAGAGAACTGAGACAGGGCAGCAGAGAAATGGCTGAGGAATAGAGGACAAGGGGCAGTAGGACTGTGTCACACAGCAAATAGAGAGGTAACACCACAGAAATCTTACCCTCCAGGGCGCAGAAAGCAAGAGGAGGTTGCAGAGAGACAAACAGAAGAGGTAGAAAAATCAAAGTAGTTTTAATTGTCTTCAGGGGGATTTTGCTATTTAATATTAGCAAAGGATTGCACACTTTGAAATTGTCCCCTGCAACTGCAAGATCCAGAAGTCTCAGATCTAGTGCCATATTTTAAACTGATGCCATAGTTGACCTCGTTTCCTGAAGAAGAGAAAAGAGATTAATTTATACGGAAGCTTTCCAGCCACTGAAAGTACAATAGAACTAGAAAAAACGTCACAAAATCTGTCTCAGTTATGGGGCATTTGATCCATTAGCATTGAGGTGAAAATATTTTGGAGAATCATTAGGGTTGATTAATAGACTTACAAGCCCTGAATTACAGAACAAAAATCTGTGGGGACCCCTATTTTCAGTCTTTCTGATGAGACTACAGGGACTACTGAGGCCACATCGGCCTTGAGGCTGAAGTATAAAGGTAGGCTGCTTTTGGTTTCTCTCGGTAACTATAAGATTGGCTTATCTGGGATGGTCTGAGAGGAGAACTTGTGCCTAGAAGATTAATTTAGGAAGTCAGCACAGATCTGTCATAGTTTTATAGTCATTAAATAATTGTGGCAAAGGAGGCCAGCTCCCAGTTTCCAAGCAACTTGTAGCTTAAGGAATGACTTATGTTGGTCAGAAGGGCTGCTGATGAGACAGGCTCTACTTGCACCTTGGCACCAACTATTTATGCCCTGGTTCCAAGGTGAGGTGCAACAATGATGTAGTGTGCTGTACTGGTACTCTGGTACTACACCCCTACTGCCGTGAAGGCTACAGCCCCCTAACAAATTCAATTAGTTTGCCTCAGACACTAAAATATCCATCACTTCAGTGCCAGCACAGTATGTAGCTGCCCTTTGTCACATCCTCACCATATGTGGTGAAGCGTTAGCTGTGCTAACAGCATTGCATTAGTTGAGTATAGAATAAGTTGTTGACCTACAGTAAACCACTGACTAAGGTTGTCAGGCAGGCTCGTGTCTGAATCTGAAATATAAAAGTGACTTTATGTATCCAACATTGAAAACACTAGGGCACTGCCCCTACAACCAACATGAAATATATCCTTGCAGATGACACCTAACTTCCCTGAAACAGGACAAGACAAAGAAATTGTAAAAAGAGGTTTCTAAATATATTGTTCCCTCTTTCTTGTGTAGAAGAGTACCAAATAATAAATGTTTAAGAATAAAAAATGTTCCTAAAGAAGGCCACCTACCACTGCATGCCTTAGCATAATTAAGTTCACTTAGTAGGGCAATGATTTATCTCTTCTACAGGACGTCTTGCAGGCTGATCTTGGTAAAGATGTTAAACAAGGAATACATTTTTAAAAAGTGATCACCCTACAAATCACACAAACAAAAAGACTGAATTTCATCTGCTTTGAAAATTAATTTTTAATGTCACACAAAATCAGCAACACAGTAGTCAGCTTTCTATTTAAGAATGTCACGGTAGGAGGATGCTTTCAGGTTGTCTTTTTTTCAAAGATTACATACTCTTTATGAGTTAAGTACAGAGGTTGCCTAGCCTTATTGGGAAGATGGGTTGACAATAATTTCAGAGAATCTATGAAAATCTATACATCAATACATCTGATGATTAATAGTATGTGAATTTTTCACAACTCAGATCCACTTATATCCAATAAGAGGCAAGAATTCTGATAAAACTTCTTGTAAGAAAAAGATCTGGAGTCTCTTTCCAGAAAATATTTATCTCATTTTCACTAGTCGATCCTAGGGAGAAATAAAGATATAATTTCCCTAATTTTGTTTCTCTTGTAGATGTTGAAAGAACTTCTAACTTGCTTTTGAAATCTTCACTCTGAGAAAAGTTAAAGGAACTATGAGAGGATGATAAAATCTGGCAGATGAGATTTGGCACAAAACGCTTGAAAACCAAAAGCATACATGATTGATGAAAAGACATGGCACCCTTAGACACATCAGAAATGTAGAGAGAAGGTGCACTGCATACAACAACTCACAAACTCATAGTTCTTCTCATGATTCAGAAACTACTCATCACAGCTGAAAGACATCCTGGGCACCAGCAGTCCAGCACAACTCCAGGTTGTGTTATAGTGACCAGTATTTGTTAATAACGGTTGGCTGTTCAGCAGAAAATCAGCTGTGGCCCAATTGCAAGTCCTTGTGAGTTTATTCTTGCATGAACAAACCAGCACAACATTTGACCATGTAGTCAATGGTGTGTGGTGATGGCACTTCAGGAGCTAAAAATCACATGGCTACAGGGCTGAAACATTTTCTTACTTAAAATATTACTAGGGCACCTGTACTGATGGTGCATGGTAACTTGCAATTTTGAAACTTTCATTGTATTTGTTCTGTGAATCATCAGGATTTCACTGTTCAACATTCTTCTGCTGGCACCTTTAAGTAGCAGCTAAGTGACAAAACTATGCAAATGATAATTTTATAAATGAGAAGAAATAAATTCAGGGAGAACAAATGGAACTCAGGATTTGGGGATTTACATTTCATTTATTTTAAAACTGCTAGAATTCTATTTAAGTCTAATTATATACATTATAAATATATATATATATATATTTTTAGCACCATAATTTTTGTGGGATCTATATATTTGTACTTCACACTTATAATTTCTTTCTTGTTACTAACCCTTTCTTCGAACTGTCCTGACCTGGATGGGTTTAGGAGCTGTCCCAGGGGTATTTCAGCCTGTAAGGTGGCACTGGAACTTCCCTTCCTTGCCCTGCCCCACTTCACCTGAGTACTGGAGACATTACCCCAGTGCAAGTCTCACCAGAGCCTCACTGAGGAGGGAGGAGAAAGAGAAGGTAGCCCCAGAGACCCAGACAGACAGACAGACAGACAAGACACTGCAATACCCCTAGCAGGCCTTGAGGACAGGAGGAAGGCCCAGGCAGAGCAGTGCAGCGCTGGGCGAAAAACAGGAGTCAGGACACCATACAAGTACGACATCTAATAATCCTGAAGCTGTTGCTTAGTGGATAAATTAAGAATCACCCCTCCCACTGCACATTTGTGGCCCATCACAACTGAAAGGCTTGTGTCAGTTTAGTTATGCTAACAGAGGCCTCTAGCGGGAGGACAGCAAATGCCAGACAAACACCTTCTGCAAGGATAGTTGAAATTGTTTTACACAAAACTCTCCTTCAGAGTTGTGTCGGCTCAGTGGAGATAATGATGTGGGTTTTTTTCTCTCCCATCCCTAGCTGGTACAGGACATCAAACACAGAAACACTACGGACTAGCCAGACTTGGGATCTGGAGGGTCATGAAGCTGATGTTCATCATGGCAAACGGCTGCACTTGGGTATCAGCATCACAGAGCTGTGACCAAGGTCACTTATTCCCAAGAAGAGACAAGGTAGAGCTAGTAGTATGCAATGTGCACTCCATGGGTGCATGCACAGGATATTATGACCAGAGACCGGTGAGCTTTGCTGAGCTTTCAGCAGTCTAGCGAGCTGGAATGTGAAGATACTGTGTGGATGGAGACAATTTCACTGTAATGCTGTACAGCCACCCACTGACCAAAGAAGTTTTAAAAACAACCTTGTCCCATTATGCAAGGATTTAAAGCATAAGCTCTGACATTAATCTCTAACATTATCATAATCTTCAATATTAAATAGTTACCATTTAATTTCAACTCTACAGGGATTCCCTAGAACTTCTTTCATCAGGAAAGGATAAATATCTTAATACCCTTGGCACCAGTCTGGCATGTGTGATGCATACGGGGTCTGCTCCTTTACTCCACTGGATCAGTTTTACTCCAGTGTAAAACTGCTATAATAGAGAACCAAGTCTGCAACCTCTGTGTTTGAAGCGCCAGACCTTAGCTTTAGCACAGAAGAAAATAAATCAGTGTATCTGTTAGTTATTTCTTGTCTCTCCTATCTCCAGAGGCAAATTCATTTGGGATAGGTGCCCTAGGGAGCAGAAAAGACTGTAAGTGTTCAGCTTTTGTGATACTTGTTGCTTCTTCGATCAGAAGATTAGAAAGCAATCTCAACAATAAAATGAACTGCAAATAAACTATCCTCCAAAATTTTAGCTGTGTGAAGAAAAGCCTCCTCTGTGAAGACTTTGAAAAGAAATAGGAGGTGATGGAGAGGTTAATTTGAATGTAATCTTACTCTTAAGGTGATTTGACTCGTGCCTGGGAGCAGCACTACTGAAGAAAATGCATTGAACCTCTCTGTCAGGACTTGAACTCAATCACTAACACTCAACCTGTCAAGAAGTCTTCAGCTGCGGTCCATGATTCCCAGGAAGCAAGGCCAGTGAGCAGGTGATGTGACCACTGTACATGTGCTGTCCTCAGCAGCACACCCCAGATGTGTATTATGTGTTGCTCTTCCCTCTTCTGTCCCATCCTCTGCTTCTCATTGCACAAAACAGACCTTTTAAACTGCCTTCGTGACTCCCTCCAGCCCCAAACTTAACCATTTTCTCCTGGTTTCTAAAAGGATATGCAGGTATAGCCTTGGATATTAATTGTTTCCTAAAGCGAAGTTCTATGAAAAACAGGTAGATGCTTAGTGAAAACATTATTTCTCTTTATTCGTATTCATGCTGCAGAATAGCAGCCTCTTATATACGCACACACACACAACTATAAGGGCCCCTCTCTCTGAACAAACATACACTGATGCCTGAATGGTTGTGGTTAAACTGATGAGTGAGCTGGAAGTACATACTGCTGGTATAAAGAGGGTTTTGGAGCCAGGTATGTGTTTCTCACAGCTGTTACGTTTTCCGTTGCAGACACAAAATTTACTCTTTGAAAAGACACTTCCTTTTTGAAATTGTTACTGGCTTTGAGGAAAATAACATACTTCAAGCTTTCTTTGCACATTGCAAGGAAACACAAACAGGATACAAACAACACTTAAAAAATTCTCTGACAGTCACCTTCAAAAACCTGCAATTTTCTGCAAAAGGATTCTGCTGCATTTTCTTCCATTAAATCCTTTCTGTCTCATGTCTTCTCAGTGCTCTATTTCTTCTATATGTGAAATATGTCTTAGCTATATAATATCATGGTGGGGAGAAATTCTTTTATGATGTGACATACTATCACAGTAAAGTTTTAGGAATCATCTGGAGTCAGTTATTAGTTTATTTTCAATGGTGATCTTAAAAGCTGTGCTACATTGTCCTAAGAAGACTAGGAAAAAAAATAAAATTTAAGATAAAAAAAAAAAGCCACAGTAAAAAAACTGTATAGATATACTTTTTCATAAAGCTATACTTAAAAAATATGTTAGAGGACCCAAAACATGAAAGTTCTCTTTGTGCTTACATGTCTTATGGTAGGTGTTCCAATCAAGATCGAGCTGAAGAAAGTAAAGCTGCTATAAGAAAAGTCCCTTTCAACATTGGACAATCTTTCTCAGTTACAACGTTTTGACTGTCTGTCATGCAGATCTCTTCCTAAAAAGTAAGTCTGCACCCAGTGCTAATGTCTCCCCAGACATTCCAAAGGGACCTTTATCTGGTCATCTAGGCTGCATTTATCTTCACACTTGTTATCTCAGGTTCAAACTGAAGTTGTCCAGGAAACCTCTTCAGTCAATGGAGGGAGATGTATCCTAAACAGGCAAAGATACACATCTCTTTTTGTGTATATCTCTTTTTGTGAGAGATAAACATCTCTCATTGGTTTGCCACCAATATGCGGAACTGCCCTCTGGATATACGTGTGTCAGCCCACTAAATGTGAAGACAGATAACTTAGACAATCTTGATTTTCACATGAATGAAGATCAGTGAGATGAAGCTCACCACAAATGTACTGTTGAGTGGGGCTGTTGTAAGGCTCAGATTCACTCCACCGTCCTTTAGATACATTTCCAAAGCATCTATGGAAGGAGTCACTTGCCTGAGGGATCTTCTGTAGAGACTGGAGAATGAGAGGTGCATTCCGAGTGAGCTGCACAGAACATGACAAAGGCACTCTCAAAGTCTATTCAGGTGACCTAATATCTGCTGAGAGACTCTAGCGGAGCCAAGAGTGAGCATTTTCCCTTTCAGGCAACCTGGACAAGCAGTTAACATGGGTTAACATTTACTGTAAAGCGTTAACTGCCATGTCATACTTTGCTGTAAGATAAACACTAGACAATAATAAGGCAAGTCCATAGTTGTCTGAAATAGGAGCTCTTAGAGAGTTTTTTATAGCAGAGCAAACCAGATGTTGACTTTATGGATGTGATAAACTGTTTTAAAAAGCGTAGTACAATAGGATTTCAGCTGTTAGCACAGATTCTGCTAAGTAATCTGTATATGTCCAAGGAGAGAATTTGTCCTTAATGGCTACACTTCTGCTTATTTTTAAGTGGCAGCTTAAAAACATCAGCCAGCATGAAGTATTGGAGCCAAGTGGTCTCCTGCTATGTTTATTAATTTCAGTGCAGAGCCATTTTAGCTTTGTTTTTTGACATTCAGAGGTCTATGCGCCATATTGCCCAGTGTTTCTGCCTGCAGTAGTGTGGTACATGGAGATGTGCACAGAGCTTGTGTGTCAGACAAGAGCTGCTGAAGTGTTTCTGGCCTAACACTTGTCCTGGAAAGTATCAAAGTCAAGTATCCAAGCGAAGTATCCAAATCAGTGCACCACGAGTCTGGCTAACCCCATCACTTCATGTTACGGCTCCTGTCCACCCCACAAACTGTGCTCACCTGTAGCACTACTCTCAGGGGTAAGCAGACAGCAGAAATACCTTTCTTTTACCAATCTCCCCTAGTTTAAGTCCTACTCTGAAGTACAGCTCCTTGGTTATTTCTGCTATTGCTAGTTTCACGGCTGTTAGCTCAGTCCTGTTGGAACATGGCACAGGAAAGCAAATGCTGCTGCTAAACCAGGCTGCCCTCCACCATGCGAAGACCCAAGGCCAGATTAGTCCAGTCCTCCAGCTTAACTCTACAAACATCATTAGTTAAAACCAAATACCTCCCTCTCCTCCTTTGACTGCATCTCCTTGCTCACTGCAAGGCACTTCCTGTTCATTTGTCCCCTTTCGTCACTACGGTAAGAACAGGATTCCACTGACATCTGAGGAAAAAATAAGCAAATAACACATAAATAAAAATTACGAATATGAAGTAGTGTAATTCATACAATGAATCAGACTAAAAGCTACTTTTCTCCCTAGACACAGAATGAGATTTCTATGCTTCTAAATAATATCCTTACAAATGCATATAAATTGACTTTGGGGCTCTCCCTGGGTTACTGTGGACATTTTCCCATCACCAGTGATTTTCAAGTTTTCCAACAGTCTTATTTTTTTCCGTGCTAAGGTAACAATATGGATGCAAACTTACATTACTTTGAAGGAGCGTTAAAACCAAATTTATAACAGCATGTGTTGTTTAACTGCTGGGAGTTGAGGATATTATATACAGGAAGTTTACTGGAAAGCGCAGAGCTAAGGGATTTCTGCATATTAGTTATGACACCTCTGGGAATATTTAGATTTAGATTCAGAACTTAGGTTGGCTTCAGTGGTATCACTTTTATCCTAAAATGAATATTATCATGCTACAGGCAAATAGTACTGGCTTGTTCCTACAAGAGAAAAACTTCATTTTTATAAAAAAAAAATATGCTGACTGGGTGAACTTCTCTGCTGTGCTGATATTGTATAAGGTTTATGCAAAACCTTATTCTGAAGCCACATAAAGACCTCAGAATAGGATGTGAGGGGGTGTGAGTACATATATGGCTTTCAGCCTCAAAACACTATACTGATAAAGGCAACAAAAAACTGGGATTGTTGTGCCCCAGTTAGCCTGCTAAGTGTTCACGTTAATAGATATAGGTACTAACTGAAAAAACAGCTCTTGATTGTTATATATTAGAGTTAGAGATAAGCAGGACTTGTCAGATTGAAACCAGTACTTAGGTAAGTGGGTACGTGATTATCTACTAGTATTGTTTCCAAATTTCAACCAAGGGCAATTCATCTCTTTCTTGGAACAGAGGGAGCAACAAGATAGGAAAATCAGTTATTTATTCCATGTTAAACAAATTAGATGGGTTTAGCAGCTTTAGGTTTCCAACACCTTGAAGTACGAATTTGGAGCCTGGCACAATACAAGCATGATCCTACTGATCTGTCTTTGGCTTTCTCTGTGAAATGCTGCCTGCAGCAGAGCAAGCTGTTAGCCTGAATTTGAAAGGAAATGAGGCTTATTCAATTAAGGTCTCTGTCAATCCTTCCCTAATAACTTTTGAACCAGATGGCCAGTTTGAAAAGAAAAAAATAATAATAAGGGGACTGAAGTCTCTGCAGTCTGAAGTTTCTGAAAGCTTTCAGAAAAGAAGCAAATACAAAAAGAAGGAAGAACTAAATATTGCATACCCAGAGAAGACAAGTGAGCTCAAGTTACCTGTTGTGCTTGGTTTGCCATGCAGCTCCTGAGCAGCAGTACAGACAGGGAATAAGTATCCTGGAACATCCAGGGAATTTTAGCATCCCAGGAGTTCAGGACCAGCCACAGCACACGCTTTCTCTTGCCTTGCCCATGGGAGGAAACTGAGGACAAAGTGGGGAAAAAAAGACTTAAGGGACACGAAGAGGAAAAAGGCAAAGTGTTAGGGGCTGTGAGGGAGGCCACTGCTCTCCCAGGTGAGGGTAGAGGGAATATGTAGTAACAGACACAAATTGATAGGAAATGAGATTTAAATAGTTCCGCTGCTCAAGTGGCTTCCTGCTTATTAAACATAATCATGGGGTATCACACATAAGCCTGTTTGCTGAACTGACTTTTGCCAAGAAGGTCACAAAAATTGTGATATGCATATATACGTATATACATATATGTATTTAGATCTGATTAATCCCCTTTATCTGAACCTCAGGTACATAAAGATATTTCTAGTGGCAACAAGGAGGGCACTTTAGGTAAAGGGAAGAACAACAATAAAAAGTGAAAATTCTCTTTTTCTTTCCTAACTGTAAGATGAAATTTTTGTGTGCAGTATTTAGATTTGAAATACTTCAGGATTTTTTGATATACCTATTATGGTGAGCATGAAAGCTCTTCCAGCAAATTAAAACTGGTTCTAAAATACCTACAATATTATCAGAGTCAAGAATTCCTTTATCTTTTGCACCACCTCAATAGAAGGTGAGGTTGAAAAATGTTCTGTAAAGTAACAGATAAGTTTGCAGACCTATAAAGAGGGGAACCAGTACAATGCCAATTTATTTTACTGCATCTTTTATTATTGTGAATTGTATCTTAATTTCTCCTACTGCTTTAATGCTGCTGCTATTTTTATTAGACAATGGGTATTCTATATGAAAAAGTGTTTTAGTATCACAGAAAAAAAGCATTGACCAGTAATAGATGTCAATAGAAAATGCTAGAAGCCTTGTAGTTAACAATTACAGGGCAGACATTTTGAAAACAACCTGCAGAGAGGAGAAAATGTTCCTTTGTTTTCATAACACAGCAGTAGAGGCTTTATGCAATGACACACAGGTTTATACTACTGGAGATAATTCAGCCTAAATGTGAGTATATTATCTACATAAATATTAAGTTTTTTACATACCTCACTTAAGCCCTTGACCTGAGTCTGACCATGAGTGCCATGGGTCAGTCTTGCATTAGATGCCTCATGTTTTCTTTTATTAATTTTAAAAATATTGTCTTCTAATTGCCTTGTGGGTTCCACTGTAAACTTCTCCTATTTGCTAAACTTTGCAGCCTATTACAAACCAGGGGCAGATAACATTCTCATCTCCTCAGTCTCGCCCATTTATTTACCTTATTTAAGGCTAGAAGGCCTAGTCTAGTACCTTACACAATGAGAATTTAAGCAAAATAAACTCCACTGGAAACTTCAAACATAAAGATGTAAATAAGACTTTTTCTATTGATCTTTCTGGATAGTGGCTGGAGGCATTAAAAACCTGTTTCCTGGCACCCTGGGTCTCCAGTAGGCTAATTGTGTGTATTTTCCTTTTTTATCACTTGTCTTACAGTATGCCTTGCCTAACTCCCACTCAGACCCGGCCCCTCCTGTCTTTTGATCTCGGTTTGATTGCTTTGCTCCTTTGCTGACTAGATTCTCACAGCTTAGAGGGAGCTGTGATTGAGAAAGCGGTTCAGAACCAAGCCCATCATAGTATAATTAAGGAACAAATATAATCATGCCCACCACAGTATAAGAGTTTAGAAAAGGTTACAACTCAGAAAAATTACTAATGCTTTTTTTGTACTAAAAAGATAACAAAATAGCTTAAACACATTTTAGCTATCTCTATTTGATATAGAAATGTACTTCTTAAAGAGAGATTATCTGTAAAGATTTAGAAAATAAAATCACAGGTTTTAGGAATGTTGAACAGGAAACAATCTGCCAATCATGTTATTTTACCCCCTTTACAAAGTAACTAAGCTTTATATTACAAACAGTTGGGGAGTTCTTTTGACTCCTGCATTTCCCCTCTTAGAGCCATAGTTTTCTGATGTTTGAAAATTTTAATTTCTAGCCTCAGTTTTCCTGTGAACAGGTTATATATGTTTGTCCTTGAGACATTACTGCAATTGGCTGAACTGAATCTTCACCTTCTCTTGCCAAGAAAACCATCACATCCCTCTCTGCTTTTGTTTCCTTGACTTAAATACACCAATCCTTTATATCCTCTTGACATAAACAGGTTCCTTGTTCTCCCGATTTTCTCAGTACTCCCACCTCCCAGTACTGCAAGTCAAATCTGTGTTTCTAGGAATGGAAAACTGTAAAGACAATATCTATACCAATAATAATTTATGAAATACCAGGGCATGAGGACACAAGTACAGGATCATCCATACTACCAAAACACTAGCCCTGTCCCTCTGGACAACGCATGGTTCAGGGGACAGAGCAAGTCATGGCCATTCCCAGTAGATGCTTTGAGATGAATCCTGGACTTCTTTTTTATGGCTGGCAGTTGGGAAGGAGGAATGCAATTTCAGCTCCTGAGCCATTTATTTGCTAATACAGATATAGCCACAGAATTTCAGACATTAATGAGACTTCATTTACACGCTGTCAGTACCTCCACCGGAGACACTTTGATACAGTTGATGATTGCATTTTCTGTTTTCATGGACGCAGAGTTAATGGACATGACATTAGATACAAGACATCACATCAGCTGACCTTTTACAGCTGAGGCCTTTAGAAGCTGCTTTTATTTACACTGTTATTTAATTATAGTTGAACTAATCTCTGATCACTCATTTTGAAGTATTTTTTGATGATGACCTTTTCAATAACATCACATCACAAAGCCAGTCTAATATGGTTCCATTCCTGATTGGTTCTGTGGCTGCTTGGTGCCAGGCTCAGAAATATCTAAATTTTACCATTTGTTCTCCAATCTATACCAGAATGACAGACTAACACTTAATTGAATTGCGTCTATGTCTAAACTGAAACCTGAGGGGAAATCTCTGGCAAACTTCATTCACTCCCTTTAGGAAACTGTCTTTCTTTTTTTAACAATCAATCATCAAAAGGGATAGTAAAACTATTTTTTTTTCTCTTTGTATCCCCTTTTATATGGGATACTCATTTACCAGCCCTAGATTTAGCAATCTGTTCCACACCAAACTGCCTTTAACATTTTTTCTGAAGATGCGATTTCTAGTTACTTATTTCTGAACATTTTATGCTTTACAAGGATCATTGCTATTCACTATGTCCCTGTTGTTTGTATAACACCTAGTTTCATATTCTGTGTTGTGTTCTAATTTCTTTCCTTTCTTTTGTGTAAGTCCCTTATAATTACTTGTATAGATACTTCAACTGATTTTTACTGATTATATTCAATTTCCCAGATAGATGCAACACAGACCTCTTTATATATTTTTCATTTATATGAATACTTTCTTCTAGTGAGCAGGGTTTTCCTGTTCTTTGACCTATTCTTTTTTTTTGTTTGTGTACTTTTTAATCAGATCTTGTTTTCTTTGTGCTAAAACCAGATGTCTCTTCTACTCTTCATAATTCCTCTCATTTCTTCACTCACATAACAGACTCCCAAGAGGCCAGTATCCCTGGTGCTCAGTACTGTTATCGTAAATGTTTTCTAGGAGCTGGTTATTCTAAAATATTTTTTTTTCACAGAGACAAACCTTGGCTGTGTTATATTATTATGACTATGTCACAGAATTATAAGAAAGGCAAGCTGCAGAAGCCACTGCAGATCATCAAGTCCAGCCTTGCTGCTCAAGGCAGGGCTAGTTTCAGAGATAGATCATGGTGTGTAGAAGTGGCAGCAGGAAGGATCAAAGGCAGGAGAAGAGCAATTGGTACCACTTCCTATTGAAGGCACCTAGAGATTAACAGTTCATCCCAACCCTAGCACATAGATATCAGCTTCTCAGGACACCCAGATGAGAGACAAAGAACAGTAAGTAAATGCTGACAATTCATAGAGGCAAGATAGGATGGAGAAACTCATCACTGAGATGGCCCTGAAGGGTACAAAAAAGCACATGCAAAAATCAGCACATAGCTCCCAACCGAAGAAGAGACCAGGAGACAAGATGAGGTCACAATAGCCAGCATCCTTGTCCTTTAACAGGACTCCTGGACAGGCCACCTGGATTCAAGCATCCGGATGCCTGCATGCTGGACAGGCTATCTGGGACCACGTGTCCTGGTGCTTGTCTGTAGAATTGTGAGAGAGCATGAGTAAAATCAGTACTGTTTTAAAGTAAATCACCTTCCAGTCTCCCTTTTAGGGGGCAGCAAGAATGCAGATGCTCCGTGAGGGAAGACGAGCTGGGAGCAGTGCCCTCGCCAACTGGGCACCCTCCCACCACCCCTGAGCAAGGTGAGCAGGGCCAGGTTGACAGGAACAGGGTCAGGTGACAGCCCAGTGACCATCAGATGATTGCAAAGTGATGGGTCACGTCCAAGATGTCCAAGATCAGCCCAGGAAGTCCCATCAGCAAGTCAGCAAGAGACAGGGCTGGGCAAACACTTACCCACAGCATAGCTCAGGCAGGACTGAACAGAAATGGGACTTCAGGGCCCCTGGGGAGAGGGTGGGGGTCCCAAGTGAGGCTCATCAGGACAATTAAGGCTTATTGGCTGCTCAGGGCCCTGACATCCACAGGGTCTTTCACACAGATTTGGTAACAATGTTGCAACATTATTTCCTACTCATCCAGTTGATTTTTAAAAATATCAAGGCCAAACATTCATAGACCTCTGGGCAACCTGTTCCACAGCTAGACCATGTTAATCGTAAAGCTTTTTTTTATATTATGTGTAAATCAAAACTTCCCTCACTGTAGCCTGAAACTGCTGGTTCTTGTTCTTTCACTATGCTAGCCCTGTCTTTTCCAAAGCCCCCTTTAAATAGTGGAAGACTTCTCTTAGAGCCCACTCTTCTGTAGGCTGAAGTTCACTTTGCTTTGCCTATCCTTGTACACCATATACTTCAACTCCCTCAGGAAATGGTTTAGCAATCACAGAATGGTAGGGGTTGGAATGGACCTTTGGAGATCACCTGGTCCACCGCCCCTGCCAAAGCATGTTCCCCTGTAGCAGTCTGCTGACAACTTCTTGCATGGAGCAGGGCCCAGCCTTTATGAAGTGTTTGAGATGTGACCTCACCAGTGCTAAGCAGAGGGTAAATGGAGAAGGCAAATGAAGGATAAATGAATAAAGGACAAATGGACAGAGATGCATCACTGCTTCCTGAGCATCACTCCCTAGCTTGCCATAATCATCCCTGATCTGTTCCAGGTCATGTCATTTGTCCACAGAAGAGTGACAACCAGAGGAGACTTTTCTGGTTCATCAGTCTACAAATGTACATCAAACTACATCTTGGTCACTCTTCAAGACTGCTGTAACAGCCAATATGTCTATAGCTTGGTTATGACCTTGGTATATGAAAATCTCTAACGTTTTCCAGTTACATGCTTCCAGCACCTCTAGGTTAATCTATATGTAGCTGTAACTTACTTGTAACATTTATTGATTATCTATTAATTCCACATGAAGTATTTATAAATGTACCCTTCATATAAAGTATGATTCATACATCTACAGAAATTTATTGTTTGGGGGGTTATATTATATAAACCAGATCTTTATTATTAACGAAATGAAATTACAGTATCCTGTAAAAATAATTCATGATTATAAAGACAGAGCAACTATGCTGACGTGTTTAATAGTACTAGAAATTGGATGGCATATTTATTATACTGTACATATAATATAGAGGTTTTTATTGCTGAACAGCATTTGGCTTCATTCTTTGTTTAATAGCTATTTTGATCCACCATGTTGCTCTAACTTCTATCATAATTCTCTATAGATCATGTAGCCCACTTAAATGGTTTCATTAATTGTTCTAGTTGCTCAAAGAAACAAATATAGTGTACCTATATAAAACAGTAAAATATCCAGAAGAAAATTCCAATAGACAGATATTTTGAGACAATTTGTAATGAAAAATATTTAAATGACCGCTTTGAAGTGCAAAGCGATTGCAAACAGGAATTATGAAATAGAACTCAAAAAGGAAAAGTGCATAACTAAAGAAAACCTCATTCAGTGAGAAAAATGCCTTTTCATTCCTAAAAAGTAAGAGATTTTAAGACCTGATACTTATCTTATATGAAATACTGTCTTTTTACTGACTTCAGTACTTAACGGCAGACTGATTTATGCTACTGGGCAACCTTGCTCAACATCTATGAATGTTACATAGTTTGACTCATAATCTCTATTCCACATTTTTTTCCCAAGACTTTAGCCTTGCAGTAAGAAAATTCATTACAGTCATGCCATACTAATGGGGATGCTTCATCCATATTCAGTTGTGACTTTTACTTTACCATGCTGCTCTCTTCACTCATCTTTCAAACACTATGCTTTGGAGGACAGCTTCTATGAAGGTCTGGAGGATACTTAACAAAAGCCACTTAGGTTGGAAGACAATGTAATTCTGAGTATGGAATCAAATTTTTAAAGTGGTAGGATTTGTTGCCGGATGTCACTGATAATATAATTTTATCAAGTATAATCCCGATATAATTTCCCATACTCTTTCTAACGAGTCTTCCGTGCTACAAGGACAGTGCTTGGGAGCAGGGTACAACTTGTACCTTCTGTCTTTGATAAGTCATCACTTGATGACTGTACCTTTGGGGGCCAGGCACAGCCGCTGGCAGTAGTTTTCAAAATGGCAGCTACATCTTACCCCTGCAGTGAGAGAGATGGACGACAGTGGGAACAGCTGCTGCAGCAGCTTTGTTCTGTGAAAATCTGTTTCCAGACCTGTGAAAAACACCACTAGGTATATTAGGTAGAGTTAGCCCTGCAGCAGTAATCTAACCAGAAGGAAGGTGGGTACTTTCCTGGTGATCTCTGCAGAGCCTGCCTCAGGAGCACTAAAACGTGTGGTTGTTTTCCTTCGACAGCTCAGCGCCCTGCATTGCTACTGGGAAGTTACAATGAGGAACAGAGAGCAAGAAATCTTGTGAAGGAGACAAGTGCCATTGTTTAATAGATATGCACGTGTTTTAGGGCTTGCCAGAAGACTGTTAATAGTTTTGCTGCATCTTGGTGTCACTGTATGGTCATTGCCTGCACCATGGCTATCGGTTTGAGCAAATGGTGGAATGCAGGAAAGCATAACTTGGAAAGCCTCCAAGGATTCACTTGGCAAAGCATCAGAGTAGTCTTCTTTGACAATTTTAACTCAAAAGACTTATGCCTACCAACTTATGTACAACCACACTATAAGTGGACTAGATAAGTAAAATAATAGTTTTGATATACCTTTTAGGTCAACACATGGAAAACAATAATTACATCAATTGACATCACAGGAGCCTGAGAAGTCAGATAAAAGGGAGGGAGGTAAAATCAAATTGTTGAACAACAACTGGGCCAAAAAGATATGCTTAACACTCTCATTATGAATTCTGAATTCTTTTAATCCATTTAATTACTACAGTATGCCAACATCTAGTTAATCTGTACTTTATCTTTCAGAGACGTACTAGCCTCAGAGCCACAGTTAAAGAAGGTTTCATGATTCCTTAATGATTTTAATTATGTACTTTTAAAAAAGTTCTCTACTTAGAGAAACATATGGTGGGTTACAATGGGTAAGAAATGACGTAACTCCCTGTGCATTGTATTTTGGGAATGCTTTCAGACATTATCAATACCAGATAATTTTCATATACGTCAGCATTATACACCTTTCTGGTTCTATAAATCAGATAAAATGATCCTAACAGCATTTTAGTATTGAACGACTCCCAGGGCAAGTATTACATGAATATGACCACCCTGACAGAGATCCAATGTATATTTTCGTTTCTACAAAGTTTACATTAATGTAAGGCTGTTCTCACTTAAAAAGCTGTAGAGCATCAGCACTCAAGGTATATATAAGTTGGTGGTTTTGACTGACAATACATTTAAAAATCAATGTTTATTTTGTATTTCTGATGCTTGCCTTCAGCCTGTCCCTTCCCTGTAGAGCCATCCCTGTGTTCTTTTCCCTGGACCATCCATTACCAGCCAGCTTCCTCAACAGTTTCACCCTTCCGATCAAATTTAGCAGTTAAAATGACCACAAATTGCAGCTAGCAGGTTGGGAGGAAAAATGCAGAGAAGCGTGGGAAGAGTGTAACAGAAGATAGGAGAGAAAATAGACTGCAACCAAGCAGCAAGTTGAAACCTCCTGGTCCAAGGAAGCATTACTGGTGCTTATTGGTAATATTTGAAATGTGTTAAGATCCAGTAATGCAAGAAAAACTTCACCTGATAAGCTGCAATTAAAAAAAAATCCTCTCTGGAAAATTAAGTTTATAAATGGCTAAATGCATATTTCAGTTTACTGGAAACAAAATGTACTAGGAAGAGAAAGGGAGGATGCTTCCAAAGTTTTCTTTTTGAATAACAACAAACTTAAGTCTTTTAAAAATTGTTCAGCAAAAGCGGGCTTCAAAAAGGGCAGTACAAGAATGCTGAGTCTGTAAGTAATTTGAAATTCTTATACTATTTCTCCTGAGCTGGGAAAAAATCCTTTTCATTCTAAGAAACAAAATTACAGAGACCTTGAAAACCTCAATACAAACAAGTTTATTTGTACTGATTATGTAGTGTATGATTTGCTGTGTTAGATCTTAACAACATTCCACCTACCCAGTACTAGCAAATGTCAAGAGCCGAATTTCCATTGCAATTTCACAAATCTAGACTTTTTTTTTGGCCTCATTTATACCTCTTTTTGTTCCTCAAACTAAATAAAGTGATAGGAAACATCTTTGACTTTTCATGCAAAGAATTTCCAGCAAATATAAAACCTTTCCGCCTGGAGCTACTAGCAAAAGTATGTATTGCGAAGAAGAGGTTGAACTGGCAGGAATGTGATGTTTTCAATTATTCCCATCTTTCAACTACTTTGTATGGGATCTGTGTCAGATGGCCCTTACTGAAAACAGGAAGTCTGAGTACCAGCTAGAGTGCAAATGTTTGTCTTCTAACGCTTAGAAGAGGGCTGGCCCTGTGCTGATTTGGTGTCGGCAGCTGAATGCCTGTTTCATAAACCATTATACCTATGGACCACATAAAGGCAGTGGTGGTTTACAGTTGTCAACTTCTGTCCATGTTAGCAGGAGGAGGCCCCTTTCCAGCACTTCCCGCTCTTCTATACAGCCCTCGCAGAGCTGAATGTCTGTAAAACAGAGCCTCAAATTCTTCCTCAGAGATGGTCCAACATATTGGACAAACTTTGGATTATCTGCCTTGAAGTGCTGAAGTTTTTAGAGAACACTTCTACTTCACACGATAGAAGCATGACTCTCCCAAATTTCTTATTTGATGGCTCAAAAAAGCAACTTATCAAGCAACCATGTTGCTAGTACTTTGAAGCAAATGGGCAAAATAGCTTAGATTGGAACGAACTGAAGATGGGTGTGTGACTCAAGAGGGGATCTGGATCTCAAATTTCAAGGGAAAATGTTTATCCAGGAAAAATGATTACTTATTCAAAATGAATTACAACATGTTGTCCTTTCTTCTAAAAGGAAGTTATTTATATATGAACTAAGATTCTTCTGCACTTGAAAATCATGGGTACACTGCCTGATAGATACACTTGACCAAAGCTGGAAACAAAAATACACTTTTTTGCTTTACTTTCTAAATGTCACTGCATAATGTGATCTGCTATATGCCAGGAAGCCTGTACATAATAGTCACAAACTTGCTTTTTTAAGTACCATCTGGAATGCATGTGTCTGAGCAGAGCCAGAGGAGAAATTCAGCAAAGTACTGAGTGCCGCATACAAATCAAAGTGTGTGCTGCTTTTCTTGTGGCAGTTCTTTGGAAAAAAAGAAAAATTGGGGCAGACATATGAGTTACACTGTCTGTCTCATGCCAGGACATTCAGGGCACCTTCCCATCTTAGTGAAAAGGAAAATGCAAACATTAGTAATAGAGAATATTATTTTTTTTTTAAGAATTGATCTTCATGAGAACCAAAGTGCAAAAGGCTACTGTTGAAAAATATTTGACTTAATCATAAACATTTGAAGGAGTCATGCAGTAATTTAATATATGATTAATAATGAAGAGAGCTCATGTATGTTCTTTGAAACTGATAGGTCAGTGGTTAGAACTCAACGGACATGAGCTCCAATATACTGTATTTTGGTCTTCCTTGTTTACTGTAATATAATTGTTTTAATTTTTAACAGGATATGTGAAAATTATGCCAAAGTTTGAATATCAGCTTGCTTAGAAAGTGCATTTATCTCCACAGTAAAAATTAAACATTTATATATCGGGCAATTAACCTTAGTTTTGGACCACGCAAAAGAACTGTCCTGATTTTAATTTTGATGGAAGGAAGCATTCTTGTTAGATGAAGCAGAAAAGTATCAAACTAAAAGACCTTGGAAAAAATAAGCCATATTAAATTAGACTGGCATCATTTTAGAATACATTCTAGAATAAATTAGAGGACAAGATTACAGACTTATCTGCACAGTAGTCACACACTGCCACAAGAAACAGATGTGATAACAATTCAAATCCTTTAGATTTAAATTGAGCCAAATTTAAACTATAAACTCTCTGGGATTTGCATATACTTGCTTCTTTGAAGTATGTACTTTTAAAGCCCCAGAATAACCAAGTATGGAAAGAATGGAAATAAAACTTTGGAAGAATTGCAAAATCTGACTACAGAGAGTCATCTGGAAAGGACTGAACCTATGTACTAGCTTTGTGCTTTTAATTAGGTGGTAGGTATTACCAAAAACTTAACTTTAAGCATCCTAGTTTTGGTTTCAAAAAGGATGTATTTTATAGACGGAATTGCTTGCTCAGCCAGTATAGAGCACAAGAAAAAAAAAAAAAGACCCATTTTTTATTATTTTGTGAAAAGGCGGCAATAATTAAGAAACGGTAGTGACAATTAAAAAAATTATTTTAATTATCTCCCATCATTAATTTCTACTATCATTCAAAGGCAATCTGATGTAGCGATTCTAGACAATCAGCACACACTGGCCAATACTAGCTAGAAAAGCAATTTTGGCCAAAAGCTGCTACCACTCTGTGTCTGCTAAAATAGAGAATGAAGTATTTCTTAATAAAATGCAAGCATTTAAGATAAGTATTTCAGCGAGAGCCTAGGCAAGGCTATGTTATAGACTTTTCAGTAATAATGTGGGTCAGAGTATGAAAAGCTTAGATTTTTGACTCGCACGGTTGTGCTATTACTTTACAGGTGTGGCTTTCGCCCCTTCCCTCTCCCCCCCTGTGGTTGTTTTCCTATAGCATCAAATGATGCGGCTTTGCTGGTCCACACTTCTGGTGGATTTGATGCAATCCAGTGTACCAGCACCGTTAAACCAATTTAAGTTTCTAATCAGTGGCCCATAGCCCACACACTCCCTAGTTCAACGCCTGGACCTCTAACTCATTTCGTACAGGCATCAAGCAGGGATTAAATAGTGGTGATACAGCAGATGTTTTCTTGCAGAAAAAAAAACCACCCTTGAAATATACCTAGCAGAAATATACCGATACCTAGCAGAACTGCGTGTAGGGCATCTGGAGAATCAAAGTTTGTTCTGAGTAAAGGCTGTAGTAAGACATCATGGACAAAAATGAATGCTGAAATCTGCAACACTGAATCTGAAAAATGGGGAAACTGAGCCTAGATGTTTTTCTGCATTATTTGTTTATGTTATCATCCATAAAGATATATTATCTGAGTGTCACAAATAGCAGTAATACTTCTTAAACCCTCAGTAGGCCGATTTTCTTGTTATTTTAACATTATTTTTGTAAACTGATGCCCCATTACACAAAAATATTATCTCTGAGAGATTATGTTAATAAGGTTTTTGTATTTTGTGTCTCTTTGGGCTAACGACTGCTTGCTGTTGATCCAGAATGTTATTTTATGTACTTGTAGTTTCAAACTTCCTGCCTCAGAGAGAAAACCAGAAAAATCCTACACCCAAACCCAGCCTTGTTTGCTGGGTTTGCTCCTTTCCTTTTACCTAGTCATTTATTCCTTCTGTATAAGTCCAGTTGTAGCCACTCTTCCCTCTGTTACAGCACAGGCGGCTATCATAGATTAGCAAATTATAAACAAGAAAACCTTTGTAAGTGCCGTTGAAATCAAGTTACTCCAAAGGAAGAAAATGCACGGTGCGTGCAATTGTTCCCAACGTAGTAAGCAACCATCCCCCCCCAGCATAAAAGAAACACCTGCAGTGTCCCAGATAGGAGGAGCACACCTCAAAGCTCAAAGACCTGGTGTGTTAACCTACTCAAGGAAGCAGGCTGTAAAAAAGGATGTTTGTTTCAAAGGGGACCGTTTTTTTGTTTTGTTTTAAAACACGTGAACTAAAAATTCAGAGTCACCTTCAAGGCAGTGCTTTTCTGTCTGCTTAGTAACTAGAGAGCTAACCCCCACATGCAAGCAGGCTGGTCCCCAGGTGCAGCCCGGGCTGGACTCGAAGGCTGTGCTACCCATCCCCTATCGAAAGGCATCCCCAGGCTGGGCCCAACCACGCCGCACCCTGGGGCGCACGGCCCCGCTAACGCACGCTAGCATACCGCCGACAGTCTGCCCGACCCTCCAGACACACTGATCCCACGGAGGACGGGGATCCGGACAAGGCCCCGTCCCGGTGCCCTGCGGCTCCGTAACAGGCCGCACCGCCTCCTCAAGGCGACGGCAGCACCATAGCAACCGCACGCGCCCGCCCAAGAGCCCCTTCCGCCTCTCGCCGCTCCCCCTGAACGGCGCTGCCGGGCCCGGCCAACCGCGCAGGCGCAGTTACCCCCACCCCCGCCGTGGCCCCGCCCCTCCGCGACGCACGCGTGCAGTTGTCACTCACCCGACCTGGCGTCACTCTCTCTGCCCCGCCCCTTCTCCTGCCGGGGGAGAGCGCATGCGCAGTTGTATGTCTCCCGCGGGGCGCCGCGCCTCTTGCGCAGGCGCAATGGGCGGCGGCGGCTCGCCGGGCGGGGGAAGAGGAGGCAGTTTAACAGTAAACATCCGGCCGGTTTGAACGGCCGGTTTGGGCGGCAGGAAGGGCAGCAGCCGCCATCTTGTTTGTTTGAGTGAGGGGCTCGGTTCGGAGGAGGAGGAGTGGAGCGGTTACCGGGCCCGGCCTCCCCAGCCGCCGCGCCAGCCTCCGCCTGCACCAGACCAGGGTAAGGAGCGGCTGCAGCCGCCCTCCGTGACCCCGGTTCATTGCCGCCCTCCGCGGGGGCATGGCGGGTGGGCCCGGCCGCAGCCTTGCGCTCGGGGCGCTGCCGGCCTACTCGGGCTCGGCTGACGGTCCTCTGAGGCTGGGCACGGTCGCGCCGGCTCTTGGGCTGAGCCGTCCCGACGGGGGCGGGCGAGTGGCGGCGGGAGGAGAGGGCCCGCCCGGCGGCTTGGTGCGCGGCGCCGGCAAGGGCAGGGCAATGGGGCCGCCCTCGGGCCCTGCGCCTGGGCCGGGGTCCCGGGGTGCGGGGCCGGGTACTTGGCGTGAGCTGCGGTGGGCCCTCGTCTGCGGCGTGGTGGCTCCACGGACAGAACCCCGGGGCGAGAGGGGGCACAGAGGGGTGCGCTCAGTGAGGAAGATGGTCTGTAAGTCTGGAGCGGTCACACACGCAGGAGGGCAGTAACCTCCCCGCTCCCGGGGGGAGCCGAGAGAGCGATGTGGGGGAGTCCGGTGGCCGGAATAATATAACAGACCCCAACAGGGGTTGGCAAAAAGGGCCGGGGCAGCTGCGGGGCTACTGCAGTCCGGGGAGGGGAAGAGGAGCGAAGCTTTATCTGCCCATCTCTTAATTTTCTAATGTAATTTAAAGTTTCCCTTGGACAAAACAGACTATTGCATGTTCTCACAAGCCTCTTTAGTAGCATATGGACGCTGTGACTTGATCTGTAAATAATAGTCCCCTTTAAAAATACCTATCTCTTGAATAGCTAAGATCTTACTCTAGAAGCTCCTGTGGACACTAGCATAAATCTTCCTATAGTTTTTGAGATTTTTCTCTGATCCTGAATGAAAGGCTTCTGTTCAATGAAAAACAACATTTTTTTTTAATCAATAACAAAGGAAGTTTGGGGTCACTGTGACATACTGGTGTGGCACTGTTTCAATGAAAATAGCTTTTTATTAAATTTAGGCACATGAAAGAAAATACTGTAGGTCTGGAGAAGTTATCGTTTAAGCGCGTAATGTGTGTATGTGTGCAATAAGCATGTGCTTTCATTAATCTCTTCCTTAGTAAAACTCGATACATGAGAAGTGGAGAAACATCAAAGCATTAGTAGAGCCAGGCTTGCATTTTATTTTGGGAAGATTAATTTATAAATATTTTAACTTTTGTGAAACTAGGAAACACAAAGTGTGCTGATCTAACATTTTAACTTGAGATGAAGTAAGTGTGATCGGGATTAAAAGGATGAGCAAAAAGTTAGTAAGACCTACAGTAAATTTAAATTGCCAAACAATTTAATTATTCTTGTCTCACTAACAGGATTGCTGATATCAGGGGATTTCCCACTTAAATGAGAATAGTTGTTAATATATGAGTTTAACTTCTTTGAGCCAAAACGTTAGAAAGTTAGTTTTTTTCTTTGGGTGAACAGTGCAGAGTAATAACTGATACAAAAAACAGTAACATAAGGAATTCTGTTATTCAACATATGTACGTTTAAGGAGTGTGTTAATACATAGTTTCTACAAGTGTACTAGTTTGACTTCAAACTGGAATTGCACAAAGCAAGTTGGGATAATCAAGATTGGGCCTAAAATTTAAAGGATTCTTTTCCACTGGATGGTGGGACATAGGGGCACAGGCCGGATAGCTGTAGCTGCTGAGGTTTAGATATGAAAATAGAGTTGGGAGGGGCAGTGTTCATAGGGTTCAATAATGTCAAACTGTACAGTAGTTTTGAGTGATCTGCCTTTTGAGTTGGTAACTTCAGTAGGGCACTGGTTCTAGCAACTTGATTATGTAGGTGCATAGTGTATTGTAATTGGAGAACAGTGAATGCAGCTCCTCTAAGGAGAGGTATGTTTTGAGGAATTACAGACCTGGTAGTGCAGCCTCAGCTATAGGATTTCAGGAAAAATGTTGATGGAAAAAGCAAGACCTGGAGACAAATGGAAAAT
>JAOTQQ010000012.1:137950986-138073859 GCA_026546715.1 Gallinago undulata | reverse complement strand
TGGTAGTGCAGCCTCAGCTATAGGATTTCAGGAAAAATGTTGATGGAAAAAGCAAGACCTGGAGACAAATGGAAAATGCTCTATGCGTTTATCAAAGATATGTCAAGTTCGACTAGTTCAATTTCATCTTTTCAATAATGGATTTTGTGGACATAAGAGATTGAGATGACTTGTCAATGAACTTCAGTAAAGCAGCAGTTGCCACAAAGAAATACATGAAAATTCTGAAAAATGTGGATTAACCAGAGAATTATGAAGATGGTTGAAAAAAGGAGATTAAATAAGGTAGTGCTGAAATTGAAGTGAAAAAAGCATTGGAGTAAGGAGTTATTGGTGAAGTTTATATACTGGTACTGTGATGAATTTTTTTTTTTTAGTGGCACCAGGTGTTCAATGTGATAATGAAACCTGCTAGTGAGACAACATTAGCCAGTGCCTGCCTGGAGTGGGGAAGTTTTAGATGTTTAAGAAGGACTGTATGGTGAAGGATTATGAGGTAAAACTGAAGAACTCAAAGCACAGTTGCAGGGTCAGGCTATACCTTGCGGACTCCTGAAATCTGGCAGGACCAACTCAGACTGCTGCAGGTGCACAGGGTGATCTCACTCATTCCCAGATCATCCAGGGCTGGCTTGGCAAAACCAACAGCATAGGAAGAAAGTGTGTGTCTTAGCTGGAACCAGCAGAGATCGAAGGGTAGCATAAGAACAAATGAATTAAAATGACTGGCTGGTTTTTAAACTGTAGTATGGAGGTTTTCTGCTGATCACTGGGTGAATGTGGATCTGGAGTAGCCTTACAACAGGAACAAAAGTAGGTGACAACAAAACGAATTGGAGACTGAACTTAACCTATGTATGTATACATGGTGTGTGTATATGTAACCTGACCTAGTAGAGTAACAGACAAATGGATTTAATGGAATGGAGTGAACCATGGTCAAAAATATTGTGAATACTGTATCTGTGATCTGCAATATTATTGTCAATTCTAAGTTCACTAATTTTCTTTCTGAATGTCTTCAACGATGGGAGTCAGGCTGTGCAGGAGTGCTTTTCACAATTTAAATACTTATCCATTCTAACATCTAGAAGTATTTTAGGACTTTATGTTTGTGAATTGATATTTAAGATTAAGTTCGTATGTAGCATCTACCCAATTTTCTTGTTGCTTGTTTGGGAGGATCAATTACCAGATACTCAGTTAGGGGAATGGAACAGGCGGATTCTGGATCAGACCCTGTGCGCTATCTGTATTGTATTAGTTTCACTTCAGATGTTCAATTACTTTGTGTATAGAATTATAGCCTTATTTTATGCTTCTACGGAAAGAAAAATATTAATAAGATTATGCTATTGTTGAGGACCAATTTAGCCAGAGAACCTGAAGACAATTGTGGCACATTGAAGCAAATTCAAAGTTAATTAAAATCCAGTTTAAAGTCTTTTAAAAGCTCATTTTGGCAGGATTGGGATTTGGTCCCACTTGGTCTTTTGTGAGAATGTATTATTTTTTGCCTCAGAGCAGTGCAAGCAAGACAGGAAAAATGAGTAAGTTCTTAGAACAAGTTTTAAAGTCCTGGTTCATATCCAGCCAATTTCAAAAATTAACAGTTACGTTAATTAACAGTGCTGATGCAGTTGGAGGTGTCCAGCCTCATTACAGGGGGGTTGGACGAGATGACCTTTAAAGATCCCTTCCAACCCAAACTATATGATCCTGTATTTTACCTTTCAAGCCTTTTAAGAACCATCAGCTACCCTTTTTCTTTTGAGGATTCTTACAAATTGCTTTTGCAGCAACATACAAGTGTATGTTGTAAGTGTCTACATGAGCGCTCTGCCACTCCAGGAAGCTCTTGGTTCCTTTAACATTCACCCCGGTCTTGAGTTATGCCAGAAAATCTTCGTTATTCTTTTATGCCACTGCATCAACATACTGCCCTATGAATTAAAGATCAGACAAAAACCCTAAAATAAGGAAAAGGATTATCTGAAAAGAAAGGAAAAAAAATAATCTGGAGAAGGTTGGAGCAGCCATCGGGGCCTGCTTTAGGCAGTTGTGCTGATGCGCTAGCCAACAGTAGCTGAATTGCTGCAGACTTTAAAACTATCTGTAGTCTGATTGTCACTGTTTCTCTTCATGCGTTTTGCTGTGGCAAGGCTTCATTAATGGCTGAAGAGAAACAGGTGACTTCTGTCAGAAGCTAGTTATTTTTGGTTCTTATGTAGACCAAAAGTTGAAGTACCATGTACATGTAGTAATCTTCTCGTTAGTCTTACAAGCAAGTTTTAAATTTGATTCATAACTCTAGTACTGAGTGGTAGTCAAACCGAGGGAACACCACAAACACAGGTGACTGCTTACTGTTTCTGCGCCTTCCCTTGGTGCAGTGGTTTTCAGCCTCTATTCTTTGATTTAATTGCTAATGAAGCATATATTTTGAAAACATTCACATATGCTAAGCCCCGCTATGGGGAGTACATTGGCTTGGATTGTCTGTCTTTTAAAAGACAGAAAGAAGTTAATGATATGTCTGTTTAAAAAAAAAAAAAGTGGTGAAATCATTAGCCTTGGTGTGATCCTGACACCTCAGTTTTTTGGGGGGAATCTTGCCTTCTTTTAGATATCTTAGGGATTTTTTTGTCTTATGCTTGCATTACCCTTGCTGTCTGGGATTTAAAGTGGTAAGTTCTTTCTGTCTGACTTGTCCAAATATTATGTTTCACATTTATCTGGAAATCTTCAGTATACTTTCAGGGTTACAGTTAAATGTATGTTGAAGATTTGTGATACCCATGTTACATATTTTAATGGTGAATAATTGTGCCAAACTCCATGATTCGAAGTACATTCTTTTGCAACTGTTGTTGGAAGTTTTTAACAGAGTAATCCAAGTGGGTTTTTTAACTGTATATTTGTATTTTCCCCTGTTCCTCATATTTAGGGGTAATTTACAGGTGTGCTGTTACCAGAACAGTGCATGGTTATGGTAGCAACTCAAGATATCAAAATGTTGTGCTGCAAAATTATGTCTCTGCATATATAAAAATACTAAGAAGTCTTTGAAAGTGCACAAGGGATTGAATTGTCTTCTGGCATTTGACACGATGTGGTGTCTTTCAAAAACCACTGCGGGGGGAGGAAGTAGAATACCTTGAATACCTTCCTTCAGGTAACTTTTGTTGATCAAGGAGATATTCAAAATTGTTTAGCTGTGCTTCCTAGGCAACCTTGCTCATGTTCATCTTTTTGCAGTGCTATCCTTAGCCCCCACACAATCTCAACAAATAAAAATGCCATTTTGACTTTTTATTAATCTGCAGCTTTGTCATGCCTCAAAGCTATTAACTTCGCTCCCAAGGATAGTTTTGATCCTTTCTCTCTACTGTGTTAACTTGAACTGAAGCTGAGCATAGCCTTCATTTTATTTAAATCCTCTCTGCTGTGTCCATTCTTGGTTATGAACTGAATCAGTGGCCTGACTGCCATTAACACAGATAAGCTTGTTAATCTGTTCAGTTGTCCAAACAACTCTGTTCTGTTTAATGCAGCTGTAAAACTTCCATCATCTTGCATGTTGAACAACACCTATGAGTGTGTACAAGAACAGTGTGATACCACTGCAAAGATAACTTACTCTATCCTTCAACTCCTGGTTATTAAAACAACCCTCCCCACCGTCACCAAATGCCTCCCCCCCAAAAAGGCAAATAATGTATTTTTTTATCCTTGACTTTCAGGGATCTACAATTTTTCATTTTTTACCCAGGTACCTAACAGTTGGCTTTGTTTCCACTGACCCAGTAGTGCTAGTGCTTTTCTTGCTCCTATACTTACTTTTCTAGCAGTTACAATTGTGTTCCTCCACTCCTTCCATCCCCCCCTCTTTTTTTGGTGAAGCATGCTCTATAAATATCAACAGCTCTGCCCTAGCTGCTTTGAAACTTGTTTCTTCTACCTTCAAGTAAATTGGTATTGGTTAAGGAATTGGCTTCCTGAGAATCTTTGGCTGTCATGTTTACCAATGCTTTGTGTTTCCCCATGTTCCCTATTTGCTTATAAGTTATGTTGGCATTCATTTGGCAAACACCGGGGGCTTTTTTTGTGGCTACAAACTGATGCTCTTCACAGTGGCTGTGTGTGCCCAGATTAAACTGCCCTGCTTTTACTGTTAGGTTGCTGTCTTTCCCCTGGCAGTTTTTTCTGTAGGAATGGAAGAGGTAGAACCTGAAATGCACTTGTTGCATCTCTCCTGTTCTCCTTTTTCATTTCTGTTTCCCTAGTTATGGATATTGCTGGATAAAAAGCTGTTTATGGAGAATCTTCTACATCTTTGAAGCAAACTTTTCTCAAACTGCTTTCTCAATTTGTAATTGAACTGAATCATATGCTTACCTATCTCATGCATGAAATTGGCATGTTTAGATCAGAAGACATCATGCTGTTCTGGTTCTCCATGGTTTCTTACGTTGTCATCTTCTTAGGCATAGGAAGGTAGTTACTAGATAAGTAGATAAAAGGAAATCAGTTTTTCTGGTGAAGGAGAAAGAAGAAAATGAAATGTTTGGGAAGTTTGGAATAATGCATTTTTATCAATGTTTGAATAAAAAAAATGAAGCGTTACTAAGAGGATTATGAAATGGAGAGCAGTGTGTTCAGAAATGAAGACATAGTTGTACTTTCTGTTTAAGAAAATATGGTGAAGTCCTAAAAGTCTAGGGCTGTCCATGGTTAACTGAATGGTTAACTGAAATGATGTAGAATATATACTGGTATAGTATAGTGGTAGCTACTGAATTAAGAGTAGAAAGAAATGGATGTGGTAGAAAACTACTGTGAACTGAAAACTGAGATGTGTGTGTTTGCTTTCTATGAGTTTGGTATCATTACCATAAAGTCTAATATAGTCAAGATTTTTTTTCCTTGTGGGATGGTAAACATTTTTAAATTATGTAAACGGCCATTGGTTGCTGTTCTTCCTGCTTCGTATTTCCTCTGCAATAAATATATATGCTGTATACATGGCCAACACTTCTAAGTGTTGCCTTCTTAAATATTTTATACAAATCTGACTTCAATCATTAAGACCAAACGTCCTTTGCTCACTGCAGATAAAGAGTGTGTTTACAAGGATATTCCTCAAAACATTTTCCAGAAACCAAAATAATTTGCCTTTCTCTTTACAGGTTTGCACTTTGTTTTAGACATCTGGGACCATGTTCTATGCTCACTTTGTCCTGAGCAAACGTGGGCCACTGGCCAAAATCTGGCTGGCGGCCCACTGGGATAAGAAGCTAACCAAAGCCCATGTTTTTGAATGTAATCTGGAGAGCAGTGTGGAGAGTATCATTTCACCAAAGGTATCTATTTATTTTATATGATGTTATCTTGTAATGAAAAGAAATGGTGTAACTACCACAGGTAGTTACTATTTGGGTCACTGAAACAAATGAAATTTTTAATGTTGCTATTTTAAAGGGTGGAAAGGTCTGTTCAGATGTGAAATACTCAATTGATTCTGATGACTATTTCCTTGTGAATTTTTTAATATTAAAGTATTGTGCAACTTAGTTACAAAATGTTTTGCATTGTATAAATGGAGGACTTGCATCTTGATGTACCATACATCATTTAGAAGCAAATGTTTGGAAGAGGTGAATCCCCAGTCTTTCTAAGAAGTAACTTTTAAAGGCCTTATGATGACACTCTTTTCAGTGCTTTTGTTTCTAGGAGCTGTAGAAATAACACGATATTCTTGTTTATGCTTGTGACCTAAGTTGAAAACATGTTTCTGCATAACTGCAGCAAAAAGATCTGAAGTATCACGGTAGCTTGTAACTGGTTACGTGAGGTTAGTTTTCCATATAATAAAAATATTATGCTGTAGTGAAAAAGCTGTGCTTCTGAAGCTTTTAGTCTCTGTTTTTCTGGGAAGTGAATAGATAGCAACAACACTGAAAGAACATAACAGTTCTGGATTGCTCTTGTGAAACCAGAGGAAATTCTGAGGAACTTGGGTGTTTGAACTTGGGTGCTTAAATGTACTGTGTTGGGTTTTTTTTCTTCTATTACTCATGAAAATGAGATTTTACATTTAAGAACTAGCGTACTGATATGATTGTGACTTTGTCACTTAGCAGATGTCTGAATGTCTTACAAGAGAAGCAACTATTTGAAAAAGAAAGGAAATATTTTTATCTTTTGTTTTGGTTTGCACAAGTATAACGATGTTTCTATAATTCTACTCTGGGTTTTGGAAGAACTGGGAAGTATAAGCAAGAGCCATATAGTACAGTCACATGGATATTTACTGTTCCAGAGCAATGGTTTGCTTCAGTGTCAGCTCTGGAAGGATTTAGAAAGAAGATGATAATGTTCATGGACTTGCTAGTGAGCTGCAGTGTTCTTTTAGAAAACTGAGAAATTGATAGGCATTCTTTCATATATGTAACTTTGGGGAGCACTTTCATCAGCTGGAATGTTAGAAAGGCATTGTATGCAATAAAACTTTTCAATTCTTAGAGGCTGAGGTTAAACCCTGTATGGCTTAATCTTTCTGGGAGACAAATATCCCATGTACCCTTCAACACAAGTCTCATGCTCTTTCAGACTACAGTACTTAAGAAGAATCCCTTAGTGAAATTTTTATCAGTTTTCTGTTACCACAGCAGATACTTAATTACATAGTAAAGGAGTAAGGTTAAAAAGGAGAGAAACTTAAACTTTTTTTAATGTAGCAGTGCTGGTTTATGGACACTAGACAGAGCAGTGTTTGGGAATTTCTGGAGTGAGCTGCTGTTTAGTTACTGATAATTGTCAGGTCATCCATAAAAAATATGTAGAGTATGATCTTGAGCTTTAGACTTTGCATTCTTTCTTTATTTACTTTTTTTTTTTGCTGATTTCTATACATGTTTTAGATATTTAATGTTATTGAAAAACTCATGCAAAGCTGAATGAAATTTCATTAAAGGAAAAAAAAAGTAAGGCTACATTTAAGTCACTGATTGTGCAATATGTTTTCAGGTGAAGATGGCACTTCGAACCTCAGGACATCTTTTACTAGGCGTTGTTAGAATCTACCACAGGAAAGCAAAATACCTTCTTGCAGACTGTAATGAGGCTTTTATTAAGATCAAGATGGCTTTTCGTCCAGGTACTCTCTTTATCTAAGCACTCTCTGAAAAGTTATGTTGTTTATAATAATATTATTTATTAGGCATGCAATTCTACCTTCCTGTCTCTGTAGAATAATTCATGAAGTTATACAGGATCATAGGAGAAGTTATTTTCTTTAGTGCAGCTTCAGGCTGGCTGTGTGACTGAGTTGTGTGCTGGAAACATCTTCGAACTGAGTTTTGAACGAAAACGTTTCCTATTAATGCTGATTCAGTAAAATCTCAATTATGATTTTGGCTGCTGCTGGTGTTCATATTAAATGGAAATATGGAAAAGGCCAATTGTGTGTACTAAATAGAAGCACAGAAGGGAACTTGTTTCCATCGAGGGTGAAAATTGCATTGCTGTGAGTTACAAAGGAAACATAGAAGTGAGCTGGGTTTTTTTTACTGCTTTCACATTTTAGTTTCTGGAAAAGATGTGGACTATAATGTGTGGAACAAAGATAATTTCCCTTATGTGTGACACAACTGTTGTTGCTTACTCGGTAAGATTTTCCATGAAGATGGGGAGTGACATTAACACATGAAATTACTTTCTATGCAGCAATTAATTAATTAATTGGCTTGCTCATGGTTCATAGTTTTCATTAATTCTAGCCTGGGAAATCTTTTTCCAGCTGGAGTGTAGCTGTGGCAGTGATGGTGCTTGATACCCAGCTGCTGAATCATATTCTACCTTTTTAAGTTTGTGAGTGAAATAGATTTAAAATCTGAATTTAAGAACTGTTTTCTGAAAGCCAGTGCAGCAGTATATTTGAGGAAAAAACGGGGTATATAATGCCTTTGTCTTCATTGCCTGATCTTCACATTGTGAAGGCATAGAACTTCATGTAGCTTTCAGTGGCAATTTGATGTCTGTTGCCAATCTTTTGTTTACTAATTGCATTCAACTTCCCTAGGTGATGACAACACATAAATTTGTCTAATTTCACAAGGCAATCTGTTTTCCCAATTTTCCCATTCCCAACAGAGCTCATGTAGAAGGTGAAGTGCCTTATAACAAGATTTACAAAAAACGTTGACCTGAAACAAGTTGTGGCACTTGTCTGTTTTCTCAGTTTATCAGCTTTGTGGCTTAGGCAGTGTCTTGATCCTATCTGCTCTGAGAATAATTTACATATTTTATTTTAATCAGCCAAGAGGTAAAAACATTGGATAGTCCTGAAAGGATAGACTAGGTTTCTTCATTCCTAGCCAAGTAGAATAAAACTGCAGACTACTGCTTGTTCCTGGTCTCTCTGGACAGTAGTTCTTAGATTATTCATTGCAGAGGGGAACACAGCAGGCAGAGTGTTTCTGAAGTATCTGTACCTCATAATTTTCTGTGTTGTGTGGGTCAGAAGGCAAAGCATAGAGCTCAAATCTTCTGCAAATTACAGAAGAAATTGAACCTGTGTTTCCCATGCACTTTCAAGTGTCCTGACCTCTAAGCCTTTGAATAAAAGAGAGGCACTGACTTCTGGCACTGTTTTGTGAGATGCCTAATCTGATAGTCATGTTCTGGGAATGGCAGATTAAGCATCTCGAAAGGACAAGAAGAGGTCTGTGTGTGGTTTAGGTAATCCAGCTCTTCTAAATGTGGAAGCCTGAGTTTGTGTGGCCCAAGCACAGTCAGAACTGAACTGAGACTTAGCTAATTGGACTGACTAAATGACCAGTAGCAAAGTAGTCGTACTGTATTGCCACTGCTTTACCCAAACCAAAATATAGGACTAACTAGCTCATCTAGAGCATTATGATAAAATGATTTTGCAGCAGGTACCCACACAGTGTTACAATGACATAAAAAACCTGTGTTAGCTGCACAGCTCTGCATTGTGCTGTACAAATGCTATCAAGTGATGTGAGGCTTCCAGGTTTATAGAAACAGTAAAAGGGCTTGAGGGTATATATTTTAAATGTAGACTGAATCTCAATACCAACCTTATTTAAGGTTTCTTCGTAGGTGTCTAGCATTGGTTCAATTCAGCTATTTAAAGACAAGAAGGCTACACAGAGAGAACAATGCTGAAGGCACAGGGAAAAATGCTGTCCTTGTAAGAAATGGGAACTCATGTCTGACTGTCTTCTCTGCAGGGGTTGTTGATTTGCCCGAGGAAAACAGAGAGGCTGCTTACAATGCTATTACCTTACCTGAGGAATTTCATGATTTTGACCAACCACTTCCTGATCTAGAGTAAGCCTGGTTTGTTTGGTTATTTTCCTACAAATGATATTTGGTTTTAATTGAGGAGAACCTGGTTTTAATTCATTGTGGAATTAAAATGAAAGCCTCGAGGTAACTTGTATTCTTAAGACTTTTACTATGCAAAGCAAGTATGCAATCATCTTTGTATTGATTTTAAGTTTATAGTAGCACATAATTTTAAACAAAGTTAAAGCCTTTTGAAAAACTCAGTGTATTGTCATTTTCTTTTTTGTGCTATGCAAGGCTCTCTATATCACATACGTTCTAAGGTTAGACAAGTTTTATGGAAATATGTGTTGACCTTCTGTAGTGGCACTTTTAAGAATTAAAACTTTTTTATACTAATGGGTGACTTGTAAACATAACAAGTATACAACTTGATCTTTTAAAAATTGATGTTAACCTTTTAGATTATTCATAATAGAATTTCTGGGACACAGTTTGCTTTACTCAGTGTTCTATTTGGTTTATATTCAGATTAGAGTATATACTAATTTGAAGCTGCATAAAAAAAATTGTGTTCTTCTAAGAAACATACGTAAACACACCACAAAGTGTTGACTTGGTAGACTTGATACGTTTACTAGATTTACTTTTTGATAAATTACATCAATAGCTTTTAAAGGGGGCTAAATCTGTGCTTAGTTATTAATTTGGCATTTAAAATCAGTGACTGCAACATAGCAAGGAGCAAGGTTACTGACATGCCTCCCAGAAGCTAATGCGATTTGGATGATAGGTTTTAACCATGAATGGTCTTGCTGTTTTAAGTAGTGTTTTCTATTCTGTATTCACTATCAGCATTTTCATTAATTGACTTAAGTGTGTAGTGTACTTTTTGGGAACTAATTTCACATTTATCTAATGAGGCTTTATCTGTTGTTAATTTTTTTAAAATGGAGATTTTTAATAATTGCCTTCTGTTTGTTTAAGTGATATTGATGTGGCCCAGCAGTTCAGTTTGAACCAGAGTAGAGTGGAAGAAATTACGATGAGAGAAGAAGTAGGCAACATCAGTATCCTCCAGGATAATGACTTTGGTAAAAATCTCATGTATTATTACGTGTTACTAAGCTAGTTTTGGTAACTGTAAAGTTAATGGTTTTGCAATTACTACACAATTCCCACTACTAAGTACAAAACAAATTATATCAAACGTGCTTTGTTTCCGTACATTTAATTCATAGTTTCTACATGTCTGTTTTTCCAAAAAGCCTGTTCTGTAACATTCAGTAAGCTTCTAGCTGCTTATATGAAGCTGAAAAATATTCAATCAGGTTAATTAGCAAAGTACCATGTCAATTTTAATTTTCAAAATGCGTGAATATGAAGTCAGCTGTCGTTTTAATCAGGTGTATTTTCACTCAAACTGTTATGAGATTTCTAAAGCTGAAGCACTCAGTGGTGATTAGTTTACTTCCAGTATCTTTTCAAGAACAGTCTTCCAAGATACGAATCGAAGCCTGAAGACAGTTGTATTTGAATAACTAGTTTCCAGAGTATAATAATTTAATCCATAATTTAATATATTTTTGAAAGTATAATCTAGGTATCAATGGTGGTGTTGTTTTGGTATTGGTTTGCTCTCTGTACATGAAGCCCAACCTCAAGGTGTAAGATATAAGTTTTTTTTAATTCCTTGGAATTCGTCAGTTTTAGTGCAGCTAAAATTTAGTAGAATCCTGCTAAATTCAATTTGAGTATAATAAAATGCTTTGGAAGGGCACTAGTTATTTTTATAATTGTTGGAACAATTTCATTACAGTATTGCTGGGCATAAATACATCTTGTCATTAACTCTGTGATTAAGATAATTTGAAATGAAGTTTGGTCTTACATTTGGGCCTCTGATTGATTAGCTAGGTGTCTTGTGTCTTTGTTCTTTAGCAATTATAGCAGTGAAATCATATTCTTTCAGGTGACTTTGGGATGGATGATCGTGAGATGATGAGAGAAGGTAGTGCGTTTGAGGATGACATGCTAGTGAGCACCAGTGCTTCCAATCTCCTACTGGAACCTGAACAGAGCACCAGTCACCTCAATGAGAAATCTAATCACCTGGAATATGAAGACCAATACAAAGATGATAATTTTGGAGAAGGAAATGATGGTGGAATATTGGGTAAGTATGAGAAATTTGTTTTTCCTCTGCCCTACCTTCTGCCTCAATAATTATTTCTTGAGGTCCCTTGCCAAGGTCCCTCTCTAAGTTATGCCTTCAGCAGTAGAATTCTAGTTTATGAGTGCTACAGCAATATAGATGATGTATATGTAGCTTGTTAAGTGTTGGCATACTTCAAATGAAATAAAATTAAATCATCCAGAGTTTTTTCCATTCTATACATAATGTTCTTTAGAGAAAAATCAATATGCAACTCTTCTTTGACTCCTTCCAAGGGTTTATTTAGTATATTGAGAATTGTATTGAGTGCTTCTCCATGAAGTACTAAGGAACCCACTCAAATGCAAATATGTGACAATTGTATTGTAATAAAGGTTGTCTGTAGGCTCAAAATTTGATCTGAAATGCACCTTGAAAAAGCACTAATTGCTTTTGTTTCAGCATTGAAAGTATAGGTTTCTCTAACCATTGCACTATATTTATCTATGTTGTCATAAGTTTGTCTGTACTTGTTTCATGAATGTATGGATGCAGAACTGATTCTTTCATGTGGCTGTTTCAGATGACAAACTTCTCAGTAATAATGATGGTGGTATTTTTGATGACCCACCTGCACTCTCAGAAAGTGGAGTAATGATACCAGAGCAACCTCCCCATGATGATATGGATGATGATGATAATGTATCAAGTGAGTATGATCTAGGGCTAGATCTAGAATTAGTTAGTTTCAACTAATTTAATTGGAATTTTCATTCCTTAAAAGTATGTTAAGCTCAAAAGTATGAAATGTGGTAAACCACTTTAAGATGTGGAGGAGGGGTTGGGACGGATAGTACAGTTTATTAATGTTTTGACATAATGTAAGATATTTGTTCTAATTGGCAGTGGGTGGACCAGACAGCCCGGACTCGGTAGATCCAGTTGAACCATTACCAACTATGACTGATCAGACAACACTTGTTCCCAACGAAGAGGAAGCTTTTGCTCTGGAGCCTATTGACATAACTGGTTAGTGAGCTTTTTGGGAATATTTTTACTTGGGTCATCAGAGACAACCTTAGCTTGATGGAGTGGAACTGAATGTCTGACACTGCTGCTGGCTCTACTTCTCAGTTGAAAGAGTATGTTCCAGGTCGGTAGCTTAGACTGGTAATGGAGTTACCGACAAACTAGTTTGTCATTTCTGCAGTCAATATGTATAGCAGCATGATACTGTAGCTTTTGATAAACATGCTAGTTAAAATACAGTGAGTTGGAGTAGACCTCATCATGTCTTTAGTACAGCATCTCCAGTGTAGCACAGTTCTCAGTATACTATGTTTGATGGCCAGAAGTGACTGTATACACAATTCAGGAGATGCATCTTTGTATTTGAAGGTCTACTAAATAGTGAAATTCCTTGTCTGTCTTAGACACTTTCTAAGACACTTTCTTATTTTAACTGGTACTTCATTTGGCTTATTATAAACAGATCCCTGTTTTATTAATTAAAAAAATTAAGATCTGGAAAAAATGTAGTTTGTCCTGTGTTTTCAGACTGAACTTCAGGCCCTGATTTGCTGCTTGGCCAATTAAAAAGCCCTAGCACTGCCCTCTGGTGGCAAGATAGCAACAGAGGTCCTAGCTGATGAGCTGGGACCAGCAAAGACGGCGTTTGCCAGAGCTTCAGGGTCTGCTGCAGAGTGCCAGGCTGTAAGCAATTTACAGTAAAGTCATTCTAGAGCAGGATCAGAGTACAGGTAAGATAATCACCCACATTAACGCTACCAAAGCTTAGATAGGACTTAGGGAAAACATTGGTGTGATATTTTGACTCCTTGTCAGAGGAACCTTGCATCTCAGGGGTTTGCTCCTGAAGAACACCAGCCTGACAAGGAAGCCATGAGGGAGGGAGGCATGTGCAGCTGAAGATACTGAGGCTTAGGTAGATTCAGTAGAACTACAAGTATACGCAGAAGAATTTGTAAGTTATGGGACAGTATTTGCAGTATTTGACTTTTCATAGTGCTTATAGATTTTCATTCCTTCTCCCAAAGGTAATATTGCCTTAGATTCTTCAGTCAGCTTTATATATGGGCAAATATGACCTATAGAGAATCTGCAAGATTCTACTACAGTGTGGTATCTGTTTAAGCTAACCGTCATTATTTGTTAAAAATCTCAACAGTCAAGGAAACCAAAGCAAAGAGGAAGAGAAAGCTGATTGTGGACAGTGTGAAAGAACTGGATAGCAAGACTATTCGAGCCCAATTAAGTGACTACTCTGATATTGTTACTACTTTGGACTTGGCACCTCCTACTAAGAAACTGATGATGTGGAAGGAAACTGGTGGGGTTGAAAAGCTCTTCTCTCTGCCTGCACAGCCTTTGTGGAATAATAGGCTACTGAAGGTAATGTTTTTGTGCCAGTTCATTTCTAAATGGACTATATTCAGAATTGTGCCTCATATGGTAACATCAACATATGAATAGCAGTATGGCAATAGCAGTATTCATCATTTAAAAAAAGCCTCATTGAAGCAACTAAAATAACACCAATGCTTAAACTATCAGTTACAGAAATAAATTTTCTTAAAAAGTTACTGCTGTTGGAGAGGAGCTTAAAAATGGGAAAGGATGCTGGTCCATAATTACTTGGTCTGAAATATGAAATTAAGGATGCTGAGAACTACAATAATGGATAATGTAACTCTTCCCCCTCCCCTGTAGCTCTTTACTCGTTGTCTTACACCCCTGGTACCAGAAGACCTTAGAAAGAGAAGGAAAGGTGGAGAGGCTGACAACCTTGATGAGTTCCTTAAAGACTTTGAAAACCCAGAGGTTCCTAGAGAGGAGCAGCAACAACAACAGCAACAGCAGCAACGAGATGTCATTGGTTTGTGTTTCGTTAAGATGCTCTGCTTTCCTTTGGAGCTTATTTTTCTTCTTTGTGCTTTTTATTAAGTCACCAAAGATTATGAATGAAGCAAACAGCTTTGTAACGGTTGTTTAGCTTGATATACAGTCCATGACTTAAAAAAGCATTTTTTTCCTAGAAATAGACGACACTTAGAGATTCAGTTTGCTCCACTGGATTAAATGGGTATTGGATTGGATTCTATACCCATATGTACCAATTCTATTTAAGTCACGGCAAAGGCTATGCAGACTGTTAAGAGTGCTCTATTCTAAATTAATAGCAGGTTTAATTTAATAATGTGATTTCAAACAGTACCAAAGTATCTAAAACCAGGTTTGTTGTGGAATTAGATGAACCTATTCCGGAAGAACAAAGTCGTGTACAAGAATCAATGATGGAAGGCAGCAGAACCAACATAGATGAATCTGTTATGCCACCCCCACCACCTCAGACAGGTGTTAAACGCAAACTGCAGCAAGTAGAACCAGAGCCGGTGTTACCTGTGAGTAAGATTTCTTTTTTTTTTGAGAATGAAAACTTGGTGATGTCTTTGAGCAGATTTGAGGTACCAGCTTTCTGTGATGGTGTGAGATATGCTGGAGCAGTATCAAGATCTTTGGCCCTGGGTAGTCTTTTTGGTGTTTTACTTAAATGTAAAGCTTACTGAAACATTTAAAATACAGGTGGGATAAAGAAATGGCACTGTTTCATCCAGAAAAAAATCTTTGAGGAGTAAAGTCTATTACTTGCAAAGCTATCAAGTTCCTTTGCTTGGCAAGTGTGTATGAACAGCTTTGATGAAGAAAGGATTGTGCTAGCTGCACAAACTTCCTGTTCAAGACAGTGCTTGTGTTCCAGGGTTAAGAGTTCAAAGAAAAAAATTGATCTTCTGGAAAGCTTTCCTGGTTATGAGTAGACTTGAAGCTAGAAAATAGAGGTATCTACCTCTTCTGTAAAAGCTGTGATGCGGTGTGATAGGAAACCATATTTGTGAAGGGGAGAGGAAACAGGCAAAATGAAAAGGGTGTTCTCCTTCTGAATGCTCCCTTGGTGAGAACAACCCTGGCTTACGCTGTCTTGTATTTGTGCATTTTTTAACCCCACTTTCCACATGTTTCTCAGACTCATCCTACAGTGAACAACCCCTTATCTGTTTAGATGGTACCTTATCATTTTAAGAAGGGTGGCAGCTGCTGCTCCCCTTGGCCATGTTATTGAGTGAAAGCAGCATCAACTGTGCTGAAGTCAATACTATCACAACAACAAGACCAGGCATCTAGCAACATACCTGTAGTAATCTGCTGTGTGACTGAAACAGAAGTTAGAGCTATTTTGGGATATGTGTAGAAACAGTTTCAGGTGTTACGGTAACTTTATTGGCAGACACTTAACTGTGTATAGATTCAGAGGGCCAATACTGTATAATAATTTTATTAAAAGTGACTTGAGTATATCCTCCTAAACGGGTTTTCTAGATTTTCCTCAGGATACAAACATCTTCTGAGAATGTAGTTTCCAAAAATGTATGGGTGACATAGGTATACTCAAGTATCAAAGTACCTACATTGTAATTCCTTCATGCTTATATTGCGAAGAACAACATTTTGATATTTTGAAGGTGTCTTGTTCCAGTGAGTTAAAGTGTCTTCATGTAGCACTGCATCTGGTTATGTGGGATTTTAAAGTTGCATGTTCTGATCCAAGAAATGAGATCAGTTGTTTGGATGGTGGAGTAAATGAAGTTATTGGAAAGCCTTTTTCCTTACAGTGGTATCATAATTTCTAGTTTGAGTAGACTCTAAAGGATTAAAAATGCACATGTGGACAGCAAAACAAAACAAGAAGGCTCTTCATTTTTCAAAAATAAAAAATTCTGACAAATGGCTAAGATTTAGAGACTTGGAATTTGTCAACCTGGTTTGTAGCATCAGCATTCTATTGTAGGAAGCGCTAATAAAATGACGTTATCTGTTTAACTGTATTGTGTACTTTTAAAGCATCCGCCATCACAACAGCTGGAAATACCACCTGTAGAGATGCCTCCAGAGGAGCCTCAAAACATCTGTCAGCTAATACCAGAGCTAGAACTTCTGCCAGAAAAAGAGAAGGAGAAGGAAAAGGAGAAAGAGGAGGAGGAAGAAGAGGAGGTAAGAACTAAGCTGTTAAAAGCAAGCTGTGAAGAAAGGATTTGTATGTTTCCCAACACTGCTTGACTTTGGGTTCATTAAATGGTGTAAGAAATCTTTGGTTCTTACTTGGAATATGATAACCTTTGGAAATGTAGATTTTAAAACTATTCCATGACTGTTTTATAAATTGTATATACATTCTGCTTTGAATTAGAAGGTGCTCCTGTTCACACATATGGTTGGATTAAACCGGTCTATATATTTATGATGCCTTATACAAGAAGTTTTGAAGTTAATTTTATGAATGTATTTTAAATCATGCCACTTGATAATACCTAGATTTTTGTAAGAAAACTGTTGTGGTGGTTTGACCATGGCTGAATGCAAGATGCCCACCAAAGCTGCTCTATCACTCCCCTCCTCAGCTGGACAGTCAAGAGAAAATATAATAAAGAAAGCCTTGTGGGTCAAGATAAAGACAGGGATATCACTCGGCAATTTCTGTCGCAGGCAAAACAGACTCAGCTTGGGAAAAATGGTTTAATTTATTACAAATCAAATCAGAATAGAGTAATGAGAAATATAAACTAAGTCTTAAAACACCTTCCCTCCACCCCCCCTTCTTCCCGGCATTAACTTTACTCCTGATTTCTCTGCCTGCTTCCCCTGAGCAGCACAGAGGGATTGGCAATGGGGGTTATGGTCAGTTCATCATGTGTTGTCTCTGCTGCTCCTTCCTCTGCAGGGGGAGGACTCATCACACTCTTCCGCTGCTCCAGCGTGTGGTGCCTCCCATAGGAGACAATTCAGTACTAGCAGTCCTAGGTTAGATTGAAGTGTCTATTCTCATTTAGCTGTCATGGCTGAACTTCATTTTTACTAATTGTCACTGTAACATTTTGGGGTATAATTAAAGTGTCAGGCAACCTTACTCTGGTACATCAGCTTACATGTTTACCTTCCTCTGTCCTACATCCTGCCTCTACTAGATGTATCCTGTGACTCAAGTTGTCTAAATCTTCTGGCTTGATGAAAAGAAGATGATGCAGTGATACCTAGAAATATCTCTTTCATTTCATAACTCAGTGGAGGAAAAGATCGTTGTTTTGTAAATGCATGCATTTTGGCTGCTTGCAGGAGGAAGATGGCACAGGGGGTGATCAGGATCAAGAAGAAAGGAGATGGAACAAGAGGACTCAACAAATGCTTCATGGACTTCAGGTACACGTGATAATTTGCTTTCTCTTAAAGTAGCTTTTGAGTGTGCCCACTGACACTTTTACCCTGAGTTAAAAGCTTTCATTGCAGTAGATGTTAGACTTAAAATACCAGTTCTGTATTAGCAGGGGGGAAAAATGCTTGTAATGGATAAAATCATAATATAATTGACACTTTATTCAAAAGAACATTTGATATTGAATTTCTCATTTAACTCTTTTTCAACCTTTATGTTCCTATTTTGGTATGCAAGTAAGACTCCAATTAAAATTTTAAAATAATGGGATATGATTTTTTTTTTCTGTAATGAAACCATAGTATCTCTGATTTTATGCTATCTGACCCTAGACAAACCCAGTCGAGGCTTAGGGATAAAACCATTTTATGGGGTGCTTACTCCCAGCTAGGCTAGTTTGAAAACTTCCAAGCTATGATAAGCTGAATCTACAACAATTGTGGGAATCTGACCTTGGCTGAGGTACAACATTACTTTTCAGTGTGTGGCTTCAGTCTGCACAGACAAATAATCTTTGTAGGATCGATTATTGTTTGCCAGAGCTCAAAAGCTTTTTTCTTAGAAGATAATTTAATACCCCTAGTATGTACTTGAACTTAAGTGCAAGCTGCTGTCTGTTTGCGTATAGGTCTCTCTACGTTTACTTCATATATCCTTGGATTAACTTTGCCTTTCAGTCTAGTTTGCCTTTCCTACCCCTTTGTTCCCTTAAACATTTTGCCAGTTACTGAGATTCTGCTGTCACTGAAGTCTGTCAGTTCCATCTCTCTAAGCTGTTTTTGTTTTCCAAAGTCATCCTCACTTTTTTTGTGAAATTCATGGGTTCCATCTCTACTGATAAAAGCTCATTGGTATTATTGTATCTGAACTTCCAATGTAGTGGTTTTGGGAGGAGGGGGTAATGCTGTTGAGTTTTCAGTAAACTGAAATTTTAGTAGCATTTTATATTATATTAAATTTCTCAAAAATTATATAATCAAGCAAAAGCTTTATGTTTCTGGAAAATGTTACAAGTTATAAGAATTTCCTGCTTATACCTCTAAACAATTAAATCTTAATTTAAAGTCCTAAAGAGTGTTTATGATGCTTAAATTTAGTTCAGATTGCATCGTGTACTCATGTGGTTTAAGTTAATTCTTTTGCACACCTGCAAGAATTCCACTAGTTTAAGTAAGATTGTTTTAAACTGTTGTTGTGGTTTAACACTGGTAATTAGTAAAGCCCCACACAGCTGTTCACTCACTTCCCTTGGTAGGATGAGGAGGAGAATTGGAAGAGTATAAGCAAGAAACCTGTGGGTTGAGGTAATGACCTTTTAATAGGTGAAGCGAAAGCTGTGTGCACAAGCAAAGCAACATAAGGAATTCATTCACCACTTCCCATTGACAGGAAGACATTTAGCCATTTCCAGGAAAGTAGGCATCATTATACATAATGGCACCTTGGGAAGAGAAGTGCCATAACCCCAAATGCGCACACACATCCCTCTCCTTTCCCCCAGTTTGGTCAGCTGGGGTCAGCTGTCCCAGCCGTGTGCCCTCCCAGCTTCTAGTGTACCCCCAGCCTTCTTTCTCCAAAATGAAAACATTTGCTCCAATCCAAACCATAGCAAAGAAGAAAATTACCTCTGTCCCAGCCCAATCCAGTACAACTGTTACTTCAAGATAATTTTTAAAGTGTACTGATGTTGGTGATGTTTTTTTGCTCTGAATGCTTCATTACAGTTTCTGAATAGTTTCAGAATTCTCTTTGGACCGTGTCTACCTCTTTATTTTTTTTCCCAATTCTTTCTTCTATGTGCCCAGAAGAGCATCACACTGAATGGCTGAAACATTAAGTCTGTAATGAGATTCAAAGTTAAGATCTGTTTAATATAAAGTAATTCAGTTTGGCCAGCCTAATATCTTTTCATCTAGTAGATATTCCAGAGCAGACGGTTCTGTTTTAAATTGAAGACGTCAGTTGTTATTCTAGCCAGCAAACAGATGTATTTTCCTGAATTTTTTTGTATTCTAGCCAAGACTTTGAAAAAATATAAGCGGTTCTGGGTACTTAGTTTCAGACAAAAAGAGGAGTTTTAGAAATAAACAGGCTTTAACCCTGGAAAAATTATGCGTCTTTAAAGAACCTTAGCTCTTGAAATTTTATTTTAAACAATAAATCATTTTTTGGAGTTATTTTTATCTTGTGAAAAACTGTTTTTTTTTGTTCCTATTTAAAAATATTTGTCTTGTAGTCAAAAGACACTGTTGGTGTGGAAAGTAAATCTTGTGTTATACTACAGTGTTTCTGGAATATTTGACTATAAGTTGCACAGATTCAAGACTGATTTACTTTTTTTCACACATCTCTGGGAAGACTACTTGGTTTCATATAAATTAGATCCATACAGCAATTTTTATATACATGTTGTAATGTCCCCCTCCAACATAGTGCTTCCCAATCCCTCACAGTGTCCTAGATGTGACAACAAACAGAATTTTGCCACAGGACTTTCTTGTTTGTGTGTAGTTCTCTATTTAATTTGTGATAACAATGCTTGTGTTTTTCAGAGAGCTCTTGCTAAGACTGGAGCAGAATCCATCAGTTTGCTTGAGCTGTGCAGAAATACGAACAGAAAACAAGCAGCTGCAAAATTCTACAGTTTCCTGGTACTTAAAAAGCAGCAAGCTATCGAGCTGACACAGGAGGAGCCTTACAGTGACATCATTGCAACCCCTGGTCCCAGATTTCATATTATTTGAATGGTTAGATACAGCAGAGCTAGTGTTCGTTTCACTAGTGTGTACACGTATTGCCCCATCTGTAGGGCCCACAAGACCATTGCAGAAAACTTAGATTTTATTGTCTGTATAAAGTCCTGGTTTTTCTTTTTGGGTTACTTTGTTTTTTGTATTTTAAATTTACCACTTAAATTTTTAGTGAAACTGCTGGAGTGGGTGGCTTGAGTTCCGACTGCAGAAACCAGACAGCTCAAGGACCCAGATGAAGATTGTTTTAACAACTCGGAGCAGATGTGTGCAATATTGGTGCATGTAACGTTGAGTATCGATGAAAATGTCTTACGATAATTTGACTAGTTGATTCAATAGTGATATTTTTCACCTACACAAGTAAACCTGAATGGCCAACCTATTGTCTGATTAAAAACTTTTGCCAAACTCATCTAAAATGTTTGGTCTGCTTCTCATAGTAGTGTTTTTTTTCCCCTTCCCATGATCTCTGTGCATACTGTGGGTCTCTTACAGCTGCCGATGTGGAAGGTGGTGCCTGATCCGTCAGCTTGTTTGGTCACTGCGTTTTTGCAGTCAGATTTTTGTAGCCCTTGATGCTAAGGGGAAACGGGTGTCTGTGGAAAGCACTTCCTCTCTGTCATACTATTACGTACATGAAAGGATGGAACATGTGTTAAGCATTTTAGACAAAACATTCCTTTTCGCTTAGCACCTCATTACAGTCCACTACTGATAATGGCTAATTACTGTTAATCAATGTCAAATAAAAACTAGTCATTTCATTTAAATCTTTTAAGATATCAAAATGCTTTAGGTTTGTTAGAGCTGTATATAAACTCCAGACTTTTTAAAGCAGACTTCTAGATTGTAAATTATCTGATTTTTAATAAACAGGCATATGAGAGAAGCTGAGCAGATTGCCTTTGTAAAGATGCTAAATTTAGATGCCACCTGTAACGAAAGGGCAACAAACTTCAATATACAGTACAGACAGGCACAGTTCCACTTAATTGTGTAGTGTATTAATGGCTCTTTGGATATATTTATGGTTTTAGTATCAATTTTTCCAATAATGCACGCTCCTGTGTTCAAAAAATTTTACCAGTTTTGCAAAAGTAGTCCCATTTGATTTTACTTATAAAGAATGAAGCTTTACCGTTAGACCAGGTAGCACCAGAAATTATGTGAATATGTTGATTATGGAAACCTGTCTTAACTTTTTTTAGGGCAAAATTATTCACACTGAAGGTTCTGGTTTTAATGTTGGCACTTTTGTGAAATAATTTTGGGACTCCGAAATTTTAGTGTATACTCAACTGTAAAATTATGTGAATGTTTTAAAAAATCTGAGACTACATGATAACCATGTTTTAATAATCCTTGAAAAAGTTAATTGTATAAAGTTACTGCAGCTTTATTTTCAACATGATGTGCCTGTAAAACCATGATTTTCCCCTTTGTAAAAAGAGACATTGTAGATAACTTGAATGTTTAATTATAGAAAAGGTCATTAGTTTCTTGTTACACATTTTTAGTCTCTTTTTGTTGCTTTTCAAGGTTAATATTCTTGAAAATAGTTGATGCTGTTATGTATAACTTTTCTAATAAAAGTTGTGTTATAAGCTGTTACATATTAGCTCTGTATCTTGTTTGAACACCTTTTGTTTCTGCAACAGGAACCTAGCATTTACAGGTTGCTTGTTTCAGTATTACGAGTGGAAGTGCAAGATTTAGCTCTCTCAGATTTAAAGCTTGAATATGTATGTAGATTTCTTGCCATTAGGAAGGAAGAATTGTGTTACTGTGGTTTTGTTCAAACATTCTGTGCTAGGAATATCTGTGCGGAAAATCGGGGGCGATGGTCTATAAAAGGTGATTCATCTCCAGTCCAGTCCCTCTGAATGCCAGAACTTATCCAGCTTGAGTTCTTGTAGCTCTGCTGTTCCTTTGCTTCTAGAGTTGCCTATGCGTGTGGGTATGTCAGAGCTGCTGAAGTTATGTGGTGCTCCTGGTAAATCCAGACGCTTGGATCCAAGCCTGTGGAAGTGGTGTGTCTCTCGTGGAGTCACTCAGGTAAACTGAGAGCTTGTGTGGAGCATGGGATTGATGTGGGCTGTCTCTGGAAGCTGAAGAACCAGCCTGGTTTTAATAAGCTGCTTTTGTCTGGGCTCACACAAGTGTGACTGCACTGCTCTTGAGCTACCTGGGAGAGCAGTCGGGCCGATTCTGTTTGTGCTGTGAGTCTGGTGGCTGGCAGGGTGGCCAGTGTTGGGCTAGCTTGTGTCTGTGTATGCTAGGAGGATGATTTTTTTTTTTTCATTCATTTGGTTAAAGCTCTGTAAGAGACAGAAGCGTGGGAACTAGGGTACTCACGCTAGAATGAAAGCTATCACTTCTGCCTTTTTCTTATACCAATAATCTAGGACGCTTTGTCATCAGTTTTGCTCTTACACCGCTGTGGTCAGGACAAGATTTTGCACAAATGTATTCTTGTGATGATACTAAATATAACCTGAGGCAATGGATGCAAGCTCTGCTTTATAATGTGTGGGATTTTGAGGTACAGGACTTGGTAACGCGGAGTGCAACTTGTACCAACGGGCTTGGGTTTCTTGGAAAGCAAGCTCCCCAGACATACATCGATCAGCTGTTGAGTAAGGTCCAAGAAATGTTGACAGAAAAAACACATTTGTTTTCTCTATTTCTCCTGTATCTCCTGTATCTATTTCCCTGCTGTGTTACTGTGCAGATGATGAGATGCAGAAAGTCTATCTCACAGCGTTTATTCTGTTTACTCCATGACTGCTGTTCTTTACAAAGATATTGGAGTACTTAAAAAAAGTACAGCATCTGCATTTTATTATAATTCCTCTTCAAATAAATGTCTAAATGGTTTTAAAGGAATTAACCATAAACATTCAGTTAGTTTTTACTAGATAAGAAGCCATTTTCCTAGCAGTTCAGTGAGTAACATCGTCTACTTTTTGGAAATCAATCTTCTTGTGAGGGATTTAGATGTGATGGGTAACGTTACTGTGCAATGTGTTCCTTGGTGCTTTATGGTGCAGGCTGGGACCTCCCTGGTGCGTTTGGCTGCAGCGTTGCACTGCACCAGCGAGGGGGGAGCTGCTGTGAATGCCTCTGTGCTCTCTCTTCCTTACAGACAGCAGCAGGTTTGTTCCTGTTTTGCACATCTTAAATACTTACATCAGTAATTGCTTTCCAAATTACTGCTTTTTGGTGGGTGAAAAGGAAGACAGTTCATGAATCTGAAGATGTGTTCCTGCAAGGAGATTAAGTTGACCGAATACCAGCCCTGCGTGTGACCACCTTGAAAACACATGGTTCCTGTTCTCCCCAGGAGAGAGCTCTGCTCTCATCCCACCTGGGGCAGAAAGGAGGAAGCAGGTGGGCAACGTTATCTACACCTGTAGGTTAAATAGTGCTCTGCTTCTGGGAAGGGTATGAGTAGAGGACTTCATAATTCACAAGAAGTTTTCTAAGACAGGTTCTAACTTACCTTCAGCGAATAGTTTTAGCTACTGTTGGAACTCACGCTTAAGGATTTTAAACCAGCTTGGTCAGCAGCCTAACTGCCAGCTCTTGTGCAATGTTGCTTCAGGGTCTTTGTGGGAGGGTCAGGTACATGGCGATAGGGATGTTGAGCTGGGCCTATCTTTTGTAGACAGTAGATTGCCTGTTCTGCTTTGGTCTTTCCACCTGCAAATAATGGAGTGTGAACTTCTAAGGGTTATTCTCCACTCCCTGTTTTCATGCCATGGCCACGCATGTGTCTGTGAGGTGGTATGTAACAGGTGACCTTTTTGGGGAGGAGTGGGGTTCTGGTAAGTTTTTCTGTTTCCAAAGCTTTCCAGTGTGCACTTCTTGTGGAACATAATTCCTCAAGTGATTGTCATGTTCCTGCTTGTGCTTTTTCAAACATTTTTCTTTTGTTGTACCTACAAGAATGTGCTGGCTCTATACTGGGAACTTCTGCAAGATGTAGAAGAGCTGAAGGACCAGGAAATGGGTTGTCCCAACACACAATGAAGAAAGGACATTTCTCTCTGAACGTCCAGTAAAGCCACTGGAGAGACTAGAGGAGGAGGTAGGAAAAGGGAAGGTTTTTCCCTCGTTATTCGCATAGGAGCAGTTTTTACATTTGTCTTATTTCAAAACATTTACATGCAGAGTCCAAAAAAAAATCCCAAAGCTCAGCTAGGAGAAACCATTCCTATTGGCCAAACACTAATGTTAATGTTGTGTTAGAAGTAGAATAAAGTGCCAGAAACTTTCTGGGAGAACACACCCTCCCGTTCCACTTGGCTCCAGCTATTCCCCAGCAGCCAGGAAGCATACAAGAAGTAGTTTGGCTGTCATGAGCTCGGCCTCTACATGTTCTCCCCTCCCCAGCCCCCCCCAGCTTTTCTCATTTGCCCAACTTTTGTTTTCAATAAAAACATTATAACATAGCCTGAAACTAACACTAGATAATTGAGGACTGTGCGCTTGACCTTTAATCATGGGTGTTTATAGGTGCTGTTTGATGTTGATCAGGAATACGTGCGATGAGAAACACGGGTTTGCTCCTGACCCTGAGTATCCTCCTAGAGCAGACGGAGGTGTAAAGCCAGTAGCGTTCTCCATGCAAGGACTCCTTTAATTTAAACTGCTACTCTCTTAGAATACGTCTCCCTTCCCTGCCTTGCAGTGCTCAATTATTTGTACAATTTAGTTCTCTGGGTTTGGGGATGGTGGGAACTGATTCAAGGTAAAACCCACCAAAAGAAATACGGTTTGGTTTGGTTTTTTCCCCTCCTGCTGGATCGATTCCCATATCCTGTGCACTGGGCAGCCGTACAGAAACTTGTGCCAGCACAACACAAGAAGCACCAGGCAGGAGAAGAGAGAAAGGAAAGGGTGAGGATTGCTTTTTTCGGATGGCTGCGCCAGCTTTGCATGTGTGTTAAATCAGTCTAAGAAAATTATTCACAATAATGCTGTTTGAACTCAGCATTGGCTAAAACTGTTGCGTTGGCATGCTCATCGTCAACTGGCGCAACAGCGTTGGTATTCTGCTTTTCCAAGGTAGAATGTTCTCCTTCAAATGGGGTATTTCTGTGTCAGAGCTCGAGTCCAGCCCGTGCCAGCGGATGTGTCTGCGCTAGCTTTCTGCTCGTTTTGTGAAAGGTGATATCTCCAAGTCCTCGTGTTACTTGAGAGCAAGCCAGAATTGGCATCAACGTGCGCTTCACAGGCAGCGTGTACCACAAGTTGCAGTGGATTTTAACTCCAAAACGAAGGGTTGATACCATAAACCCATCCACCACTGAGCATTTTTGCAGAAAAGCTCAGCTAAATTTGTTTCTGTACAAATTGAACGGCTTCTCATATTCCTTGACTACGGGACTAATCTCCAAAACAAAAGAAATGCTGACATTTAAGGAATAAGAAACCGCAGTCAATATTGTGAGAAAAAATAGGAGGAGAAGCAGCTTAGCATTTGGATTCAAAAACCAGGTTTGATGCTTAACTTAGGAATGTTTCTCTGATTGGTCAAACAGCTGATGAGAGAACCTGAAAATAAAATAAATGTACCATTTTGTGTTTTGTAATTACATGAATGCAAACTTGTAGCTGGTCTTGATGATGCTGAGGGAGGCAGCAATGAGCCAGAAAAGCCATGAAAAGGGTTTGTTATGGTGGCAGGCACTTAGCAACGCAAGCTGCAGGTTTTCCTCGATCATTTCTCAAGACTGAAATAAGTGTGGAAGACACCGGGTGCTTCCAGTGCTAAGTTTCATCTTCACATCTGTCAGAAGTAGTTCCAGTTCGTTAATTGTGCCAGGCTGCTCCCTGCGGTGTGAGTTGGGGCTGGGATCTCTGTCGCCTTGGCCACTGAGCCCGTGGAATTACAGGGAGGCTCTGTTCGGAGCCGAGCAGATACCCCCGAACTACAAAAGGTTGAAAGCCAAGCCCGAGCAGATGAGACCTGCCGCGTGCGAGAGAAATGTGTCAGAAATACTGAAACCATCCCTCATGCCAGCAGCAAAGCCACCGTCATTCCCCTGTCTCACCTTGCTGTTCCCTTGGCAGGGGTGACGTGACCTTTGGGGCTGCAGATGTTCCACAGGTTTTACCGATTCCCAGCGGGCTGCTTTTGGTGAGGCACAACCGAGAGAGTGGCGCTGGCAGCTGCGGGGGGAGTTTTCGATGCAGCTCAGACTCTCCCCATCCTGGTCTGGGAGTTCCCTGGTCCCTCGGGGGCAGATGCAGGTTACTCCCAACATGGAGGAGGAGGTGGCTGAGCCTGCCTCAGAGAGCAGTGTTACTTTTAGCTAGATAGGTATGTATATAGCCTCACCTCTAATTATTCTGCATTTATGGCAGACTTTGCTCTTAGGACTTGGTGACGCTGTTTCCATTAGGAAAGGGCCCTTCTGGCTCGGTGTGATGTGCAGATCGTTCACACCCCAAGGGAGAGGGAGATACAGCGGGTACCGAATCCAGCCAGATGTGCTGGGCATACGTACAGTGGAGCCCCGGGGCTCTGAAGTCCCAAGGCTGAATGGAACGCAAGGAATCACAGTGGGTTTCCATCACACAGGAGGAGGAGGCACAAGGTTTGGCAGCTGTGGTCTGCCAGGACGAGAGCCAGGGCCTGCAGTTCAGTTGCTGGGACAAGGATATGACAAAGTTACCCACCTGCTCAAAAGATCCCCGGGTACAAACATAAGCATGTTGTCCCTGTGGTCTTTCTTCAAAACCCCTGTCTATAGCTGTGGCCCCTGGGGCCCAGGGAAGTGATGGAATTGCCACCCCTGGAGGTATCTAAAAGACGGGTAGATGTGGCGCTGAGGGACATGGTTTAGTGGTGGTTTTGGCAGTGTTAGGATGATGATTGAACTTGATGATCTGAGAGGCCCCTTCCAACCTAGACAATTTTATGATTCTATCCCAATTAAATGTAGTAAAAGTAGCCAGCATTTAAAATAATCTTGTACGAGCTGTAGTTTCTCCATTTTTTTTTTTTCCTCTAGTCAGCTAAATTAGATCTTTTTCAAGCTTAGGGTTTAGAAGCACAATGAGTTCTTGATGAAAGTCATGTAACAGTAGGCAAAAGGCCAAGAAAAAAAGATTTAAAGGAGTTAATTTCCTGCTGACTGTAGGATGTGTGTGAGGTCACACTTATTTATCTTCCATTGTGACTCCTTATTTCCTTCTGGAAGGAGAAGAAAACTTGTCTTCATGGCATTTCTGCACTGATATTTTAATTTTACAGGACCTCATTGTAAAAAAAGGGCCAAGAATCTAAGCACTCCAGGTAAGGATCTTAAATTCTTGAAATATTGGAAGTACTGTGAGGTGGAAACAGTCCACAGAAAAATGTCATCAGCTATCTCCTACCAACCTAAATATCTGTCCACACGGCCACTGAGGACTGAGCTAATCTACTCCCTCCATGCCTAGATTGGTCTCGCAGAGCCATAAACCTTTCTCGGAAAAAGTCTTTCTCAGAAGTCACATTCCTGAATATTCTTTTCATGAATCTGCAACTACAGTCACTTGGCTCTCAGTTATTTTTCTCCAGCACTGGCAATTTGTTGTTTCTCTCAAATGTTCATCTGGCTCTGTTTTGTTTAATCGTGGTGTCTCCCAAAGGTCTGCACTAATGAGTTTCTGCATTCGTACCATATGCTTTCTTTGCTATGGAGAAGTCTAGTTGTATAGAAAACAGATTTTGGGACTCTTTCTATCCCCTTCCTCTTCTATCCTCAAATCTGAAGGGTCTTCTAGGCAGAAGAGGTTTCTTGGGTCACTTCACTCTGCTAGTTAGAACCAGATCACATTGCTTAACATTGCTCCCACGTAATTTAGGTATGTGGCAAAACTTTAAGAGGAATTGTCCACTTCCTTTTTAGTTTGGATTTAGGTTAACTAGCTTTTTTGGAGCCTTCATTCACAATCCCAGAGGCCAAGGTCATCCACATGCTCAGAAAGTGGTGGCAACTATTCAAGAAGCTGCTCTTCTCAGGGTGGTACTTACCACCAGGTCAAACAGGAAAGGACTGCTCCCGAGCAAGAGGAGGTCTGAGAAGGGTTCAGGAGGCTTGAGGTAGCTAAAACTAGCACTCACCTCCCTGGAATTGTTTAGGGCCAGGTTGAATGAAGCTTTGAGCAACCTGATCTAGTGGAAGGTGTCCTTGCTCATGGCAGTGGGGGCTGGAACTAGGTGATCTTTAAGGTTGCTTCTAACTCAAACCATTCTATGATTCTATGATGATTCTGTAACACCAGCACTGGAGCACAAACCTCCCAGGAAAGGACAAGCCAGCCACCCTGAAGATAATCACAGGTAGCAAAGGAAATTACCCAAACTACTCAACTGATAAAAACAACACGTAGGAGTTAAATATCCTGGAAGAGAGAATATAAAAACTCATTTTAAATTATCCAGTTAGGAGACAGCCCATCAGGGAATGTTTTTCAAAAGAAAGTCCTTGAAGGACTACTATTCCCACCCTTTCTGGAAATTTCTGTCTCTTCTCTCCCATAAATTCCCATTCCAGGGCATTCCTGGCACAGATCTGCTATCAACAGCAACACTTAGTTTAGTGAAGCCTCACAAATCCAGCTCCAGTAGCATAAAAGAGTTCCCTCCTGCATTTTCCCCACATGAATCACTTTGTTTCTCATTTTCTCTTGTAGATGCAATGGAAGCAGTGTTCAAATGATGCCAGTTTTTCAGATTGTCCATCAAGTTGAAAGTGTACAAGGGTGTTGTCAGCGAATCTAGGTCCATGTGTGGCCTATTACCTGGTACAAAACACTATTGGTTGGCTGGAGCATAGGGACATGTGGAAGAACTTGGTGCTTTTGGTCCTAAGAGAACAAGCAGGATGGAAGATGGCTCACTCCGATACAGCTCTGTTGTGAAACTTCTTGGGCAAGGAACCATTCATTCACTGTCCAGCTATGAAGTATAGGAAGATGTTTACTGTCCTGAAGGATGGAAACAAGGACAATGGCATTGATGTACACTGGGACTGGGAGGTTATTGTGCAGAGGAGATTGTATTGGTGAGCACTGGAAACGTGTGGCAGAACAGATTTGTTCAGAAGAATTTTTGAGAGGAACAACAATTTTCCTTAGTCAAGGACTTTTTTTTTTTTAAGGCACCAGTTTGACAGTAGTAGTCCTCTCTGTTACCCTTCAGAAAGAGACTATTTTCTTTTTCTGGAGGCTGTCATTTCTCAACGAGTTTGTTACTGGAGACTCAGGTAGGTCTGGTACACTTTGTTGCCACCTTGGGGCAGCATCCAGGAGAGCCAGCCTCCTCAGCCCTGGAGGCAATTGCAGCCCATCACAGGGTTGCACTGGACCTACCTTCACATCCCTTTGCGGCACTGAGATGGATATCTCAGACTCTCCTGGTGCTGAGCGTCCCATCTAAGTAAGAGACTCACCACAGCTGAGTGGTGAGTCATGGTCATGTCCAACCCTCTCTGCTTTGCAAGTCTACTGGTAAGTATGAAGAGCATTCACACCAGAGAATGGCATTTTTCTCTGAGACGTGAACTAACTTTCAGGCAATGGTATCAAATCTCAGCTGATTATCCAGGCACTGACTGAAGAGCAGAAGACAAAACTGTGCTTATGTCTCCAGAACACCAGTTTGTCTGCTGGACTTACTGCTGCTACATTATTTTACAGCTTTTGAGATTTTTGCCCAGGTGTTTGTCATATGCGTTTTTTTAATTACAATGGATTTTCTAATTGTTTAGTTCTGTTTTCTTTTGTCTGGTTTTACAGACACTTCCCACTGCTCAGGATGCCTTCGTGTAAACCCTGGGCTTATCTGTAAGATGTCCCCTGATAAACTTGACTATCAGTTATTCAAGCCCACATTTTTCACAAGCTGGTCAGACTTCTTGAAGCAGACTAAAATATGTTACATTAATGTATGGGAAGAGACTTAATCTACTTTTATATCCTTTTTCAATAAAATACAATTTTCTCTGAATGATCTGCCTAAAACCTTTGTCTCCCAACTTGAAATATATTTCTGAAAGTAATGAAATTTTCCATTACACCAGCAAAGTAGATATTAAATTTTATTTCTCTAAGTATCAGAACTTCTTATCCCTCGAGGGATGCCTTCTGTGTATCTTTGCAACCTTGATAAATGAAGTACAGTGAATCCAACTGATGTCCCACCTTTGGAGCAGAATTATTATAAAACAGGGGAAAAGAATGTTCCTACGGTAAATGCAATCAGAAAAAAAATATCTCCTTGTGTTCTTAGCATAATCAGAAATTTCTGGCAAACATTATGACAAGGTATTTTACTCCTCTATGTGCACGTAACTGTAAGGGCAGCTTGCTGTGTACTACACTGACTTAGCGAAAAACTCCCCCATGATGGATGACACAACTATGTCAAAAATAACAGAGCCTGGTGATAAATCCATTGTGCTGCTTTGACCTATTGTCTTCATAATACTTCAGCTCCTTGGAACTTTCTCATTTCAAGTGTCCTAGCCCCCTCAGCTGTGGCTCTGTCTTCCTTTATTTCATTTTCTTTTCCATTTTCTTTTCTTTTATTAAATTCAAACTACAGGATAAGTGTTTTGTTCTCTTCATCCAGGTATGGAGATCTCACCTGCTCTAGCCAAAGGCAGGTGAAAGCCTATCTGATACTAGTGGAAACTTTGCTACATGGACAAAACCCAGTCACTCTGCGAAAGCGTGGCATCTTGTCACATGAAGCAAAAATGGGCTGAAATGCCAGTGCTGTCGAAGGGAGTGGAAATTTCCCGATGGATTTCAGTGAGTTTTGGCCATGGAATTTGGGACCGTAGCCTTGGTGATCACGTCCCACAGGAACCACTGCTGTGTCACTGCTCTCTCTTGCTTGCCACCAGGTGCTGTAATGAACAGAAATGGTGCTGTGGAACAATGGTCTTCATCACCCCACAGGAAGAAGGTGAGGGCAGATGTGACTCTCTGTGACCACGTGCTGCCCTTACACCAGGGGGTTGCAGTGGGCTGGCATCAGCTGCCCCCTCACTCCCTCCTTATTCCTCCTGGTGCCAGAGGAGGTTTAATAATCTCACCCTGTCACCCGTTCCCAGGTGAGATCCAATGATCTCCCTTCAAAGTTTATTTTTAAACCCAATGGTTTAAAGCTAGACTAATAAATGACGCTGTCAGAAACTGAAAAGCTGATTTGTCAGGATTAAGGGAAATGGTGAATATCCCTTATGCTGAGAGAACGCAATTAATATTCAAACATTATCGTTATGAGGCCGTTAGCCCATTTGGTCAGTTGACTTAACATGATGCCTCCTTGCTTTAGCTGGTGTTGGAGCTGGAACCTCCTCATAGAATAGTTTGCATTGGAAGGGACCTTAAAGATCATCTAGTTCCAACCCCCCTGCTATGGGCAGGGACACCTCCCACCAGACCAGGTTGCTCAAAGCCCCATCCAGCCTGGCCTTGAACACCTCCATGGACTGGGCATCCACAGCTTCTGTGGGCAGCCTGTTCCAGTGTCTCACCACCCTCACTGTAAAGAATTTCTTTCTAGTATCTAATCTAAATCTCCTCTCTTTCAATTTAAAACTGTTGCCCCTTGTCCTTTCACTACGCTTCCTGACAAAGAGTCCCTCTCTGGCTCTCCTATAGGCTCCCTTCAGATACTGAAAGGTCGTTATAAGGTCTCCCCGGAGCCTTCTCTTCTCCAGGCTGAACAACCCCAGCTCTCTCAGCCTGCCCTCATAGGAGAGGTGCTCCATCCCTCTGATCATCTTCGTGGCCCTCCGTTGGACCCGTTCCAACAGGTCCATGTCCTTCCTGTGTTGAGGACTCCAAAGCTGGACACAGTGCTCCAGGTGGGGTCTCACGAGTGCAGAGTAGAGGGGCAGAATCACCTCCCATGACCTGCTGGCCACACTTCTCTTGATGCAGCCCAGGATGCGGTTGGCTTTCTGGGCTGCCAGTAAGCTTCTCATCCACCAACACCCCCAAGTCCTTCTCCTCCATCTGACCCCCCACCTGTGCTTGACATTGCCTCCTAGCACAAAGCCAGGGCTAATGCAGTGTTCATGTCTGATGGAAATGGCAGTTTCATTATTCCTAAAATGATTTGCTGAACTTGAAATGGGAGTGCTTGGCACAGAAGCATGCATAGCAGATATCACAGACCAAGCCAAGGTGTCCGGGCATACCCTAGCTACTAAGAGGTTCAGCCAGAAAAAAAAAAAAGCCCCCTGTTTCCCTCTAAAATGTCCCTCTGTGTGCAGGTAACGAGGATCTGCAGCCTGAGTTGTGATAGTAGTTGGAAATGGTTTAAAATCCATTTTGCAGGTCACATCTAGCAGGCAGGCTGGCTGTCATCAGCTCTGATTTTGCCATTTCATTTCCACTCGTTCTCATTCACGTGGAAAAATCCTGGGGCGGCCTGGGCTGTGATCTGCTCAGTTCTATTTTTGGCTGTCTCCTTTCTGAAGGAAGGTGATTTCTCACGTGTGGTTGTTTTCCAATTATCACTTGTTGAGACAAACCTCCTGGTTATATTACAAAGAGAATCAGGTGGCAAGTACCTATTTACAAGTCTTTATTCTAAGGCACAGGAATACCTTATTGATCTGAGCTTTGAACTGAAACTGTGGGGACTCTCTGGAATCATATTTCTTCCTGCTGAGTTGACCCAGCCTCTTACTCTTCCACGGGAGATACAGAAAATTAAGTACTGTCTAATTTGTGTGTGTGTGGATAGAGTGAGGGTGGTCCACTGCGTAAGATTTTAAATAACCAATTGCCACCTACAACACGCTGTAAAGTTCCTATTGTATTTGATATTTAGCAGGCTTTTTTCCAGTCACTGTTCACCCACTGCTCACCGAGCTGTGACCCAGCTGCTTCCTTCATTTCAAAAGCTTAATATTTTTGGTGTATAATATTAGTTTGTAAAGCACTTTATCAGGAAAGCATGGATTTGTGAAGGGATGAGTGGGTGAGCTGGCAGTGCTGTGCCCTTTCTGTTTGCTCTATCCCACTCACAAGATGCACAGGATTACCTTTGAGCTCTCTCAGCAGCCTAAGTTTGAAAACTAGAAAAAGCATGACGATAAATGAAATATTTCCATTAGCAGTGAGCAGATGGACTTGTTCTGCGTCAAAAATTAGCTCAAATATTGACAGTATTACAATAACTCATCAAATACAGGAAAATAAACACCTTGGGGCTGCTGCGCCAGCTTCTGGCAAACCGTGCCATGGGCTGATCAAAGCCACCCTCCTTCCCTGTCCTCCTCTGTACTGGCAGGGTCCCAGGGCAGGTCACAGGAGCCTCCAGTGCAGCCCAGCTGCAACAACAGGACCAGCAGGAGCTTGCTTGGAGCAGGCTTGTCATCAGTGGAGACTCCCTTCTGTGTGAATGTGCAGGACCAGCTTGGTGAAACCTCCAGCCACTGGTTTTCCTCCATTCTACAGGATCCCAGAAGTGGCAAAAATCCTGGTGAGAGCTGCTGAGAAGAGAGGATCTCTTCTGTTGATGTTGTGGACATTTCATGGCTCATAACCTTTGATTTTTTTTTTTGGCGGCCAACTTTTCCTTTGCACCAGTGTGGTCAGTAGCTGTCTTTTCTCCAAGAAACTTGAAAGGATTTGACATTTTTCTGCAGTTTCTGTTACTTTGGTGAGCAATGTATCCCAGGGTCTTTACACCAGCCATTGTCCTCTTCCACCTGTGTGCACACATCTGATGGCATGATTTCATTAGAGCAGCTTCAAGCTCATTGTAGTCAATGCCCTGGTTTCTGTTACAAGTGATTGAGACATAGTTCATTTTATTGCTTGTAGTTTCAAAGACTGACATACAGCTGCATCAACATTCTGGTAATTTCTGGTTGTTTCTTACCCATCTTTTCCTTTATAGACATCCTACAGTTTCTAGGCAAACAATACACCCATTATCCTCCTCTCTATGCATTGTTCAATTCAGAAATAAAATTTGAGAACCAACTCATAGCGCTTTTCACCTGCAAATGCCTGTATTCAGCCTACAGTGAGTTGTTTTGGGTCTGGTTCATACAAACAAGAGTACCAGATGTAAATATGATACTCGTAGGGTCAGGGAAACTGAAGGAGAAAGTGCCAGAAGGATTGTGGCACAGTATAGGAGCTCCCTATTTAAGATGTGGGGACTGTAAGAAAAGAGGTCCATGGGTCTGGACTGTGCAGCCTTATTTTGTACCTGGGCATCCAATATTGGGGATTTCTGAGCAACAGCTAATGGAAAGCGTGCTGGGAAAGAAATAAAAGGTATGATCATGCTGCAAAAAGCATGGGGAGCTAGTTGAATCATTCAATACTAGCACCAGACAGCCAGAATGGAAAATGCCCTCAAAATGTATGATTACTCTCTACAGAGGCTCACAGTTGAAATTTCAATACAGTAAGTGGGCTATTTCCTTATCAAACGTGACAGAAGGCAGAGCTGAGGTACCACTGTAAGGTACTGTACAAATATGAAGTATGATCACCCTAGTGAATAGTCTGACACCTGGAAATCCATCTACCAGTAAGAACAGTTATTTTGTCCATGCCTAAATCATATTTCTGAACCTTTTCTACCTGTCAGTAGTTAAGTTAGAAATAATTACGTGATTCAATACTGTCTTTCTGGAAAAATAAGTAGTATGAGAAAACAGGTGTTTTCCCTCTGTTCGGCTTTGTTTTCTGTGCTCCCTTCTGTGCTGCTCTCTCTCTCAAAGTATTACAGGAGGGATTCATACTAACCCGAAGAAAGAATCAAGTAGCCTGGAAATACCTTATTCTAAATGATATGTGCACCTGGGCTCCTGACCCACGGAGCAATCTGGCAGAGTAACCTGGTGTGACAGATTTTATCAAAATGGAGCAAAAGAGTTTACTCTTAAGGCAGCAAGGGTTAATCTTCCACAATTTTGCTAAGTTAATTAAAAATGGAACTATACAGTGATTGCATCTGGGTTCCAATTAAGCCTAAATCAATAAACCAATGGGTTTAAATTATGGAATTGCTGAACTAATGCAGCAAGTAATCAAACTGGAGTCCGAGGGTGGCAATGGAATGAATTACTTTGTGTTAGCCCCGTTTCAAGCTTTTGTGAGAGCAAAGGACAGAATTTAAGGAAAAGCCAGCTTCCTTTCCATCTCAGGCTGCAGGCTGTAGTCTAACCAGTGCATTAAATTATTTAGTCAGTGAAGGATCATTTTGGTTTTAGACCCACGCCAAGGAGATGTTGTAATCCCATCCTGTTTCATTTTGAGGAAATGCAATTTAGAGAGTTCTCAGCGGTTCCTCTTTAACACAGCCCCTTTGTGGGCAGTTGCTGCCAGCGGTTACGGGTTAACTCTTCTCTCCAAATACCACAAAAGCTAAAAACTTCCCAGAGAAGAAGTACCTTCCATGAGGTACAAAAGAAGTGGTACAAAGAGGAGCCCCCTGTCCCTCATCCAACTGGTCTTTCCCCTCCCCAAGCACTTGTTCCCTTCAGCAAACCACCAGGCACTGCTCTTCTGACCTCTCTGCCTTGGGGAGAGACTACTCCACTGTTCCACTAAAAGGAAGAGGGTTTATTTTTAATATATCCACAACTTTGATTTTGTTATTCCAGTATAAAACTTCCATCAAATTGTTTGTGGCACAGAGAAAGCCCCTCACGTAGATGTCATGGGGCATCCTCCCTCCAGACCTTCTGACTAAGTACCCCCTCCCTGCCCTTTTCCTGCTCACTCATCAGCCAGAGAAGTGGCAAGATTTTAGAACAGCTTGGAATAATTATTTTATTTTATTTCTTGTTATACTTAAAGTCCCTTTAAAATTCAAGCTGTCTTCATTCTCAGAATAGAGACCTCAGCCTCCTTGCTGTGGCTGTGGCTTTCTTGTTGCCCTGCCTTTATCCAGGGAATTTCAGGGGATCATACTCTGTAAATCTAAATGCTATACTATTTTCCAAACTTTTCATGCATTTTCTTCTCAAGACAGAGTAGTGCAAGGGAAACTGTGACCTGTGGAGATTTAGTTCAGACTTCATTGGTGAAGTTTCAAGAGCCACATTTTAAAAGACGCTTGAAGATCCTGACAGACAACTGGTAGGATTTTTAGAATTGCCTTTACAGCTGATTTGTAAGCTTTTGAGTTTCTGTCACTCAGATCAGTGCCTTTAGAAACCAGCTGTAATGCCTAATGAGCGGGTGCTTTGAGCGAATGAAAAAATGTCCTATTCATTTGTCTGTGCTGAGAAAAACCCTGGTACTAAGCACCCTACTGTGTAAAGTGTCCTGGTAGGTACCTTTTATCTTTTCCTATGTTTTTCCATTCTGATGTATTGCTTCAGTTAAGGGGGTGACCTTCAGATGAGGAAAAACTTTTTTATGGTGAGGGTGACAGAGCACTGGAACAGGATGCCCAGGGGGGTCATGGAGTCCCCTTCTCTGGAGACCTTCAAGACCCTCTTGGATGCAGTCCTGAGTGATGTGCTCTGGGCAATCCTGCTTTGGCAGAGGAGTTGGACTAGATGATGTCTAGAGGTGCCTTCCAACTCTGTCAAATCCGTGAATCCGTGAATGTCTTTAAGAATTAATTAGGGCATTATGGTACGCACAGGACAAGGAAGCCGAAATGCTGTAATTTTTTAGCCCTTACATATAAAGTGGAAAAGTTCTTTCTGCCTTTGTTTCCTTGTGTATAAGAGGGTAGGGAACCGTGCCCCTTCTCTGCTGGGTCCTTTGTCACAGGCAGAGGCTATTACACGAGAGAGTCAAATCTTCCTTAGTCAAGGTGGCCACACACCTGTTGTGGTACCATCAATAATCAATATAATTCCTGTCCTGGTGCAGGGAAGTCCTGTGTGGTCACTGGATCACACTGAACAGTCAGAATGGCTAAATGATTTCTTCCAGCTGAAATGGCTTTTGTGGTGTAACGACAGGGAGTTCAGTCTGTTGGGCATAAATACATCACGTCTGGCAGAGCCGCTGGGGTTGTGCCATCACCGAGAAACTCTAGAGGCCTGGGCAGGTAATGATATCCCTGCCATAGGCTTCTATGGGACAAGTGAAAAACAGACAGACAGAGTAGCGTGCTTTACTGGGTTTGACATATTTTTAATGAATTAGAAAAAATCCATGGTAAATTCATTAAGACTTTTCCGTGGGGGTCTCTAACCAGAGTCCCACAGCTGGGATTTAAAGGTCCTGAGACAAGATGTAGACGTTTTCCCCTTGGATGAGGCCCAGAGAACATACTGGAAAGATAAATGCACACTTCTCATCTTCTCTCTTTCTCTGTAAAACATTTAGGCTTAGATCTTCCCTGGAGATAAATTGGCACGGTTTCACTCGTTGCAGTAGAGCTGCAATAATTTACGAAAAGCCTATGCATTTTAAATCATGTCAGTTATGGCAGAGGCAGAGGGAATATTGCAAACCCTGGTCCCTTCTGCATGACCACATCCCCTCCAGCTCCTGGTTCCCACCTGATTGCTCTCCCCATCTCCACTTTAAAGCCTGGGTGGGCGCAGGTTTTCTCACCCACCAGCACCCTGGTTCTGACCCCGGGACAAGAAGTCCCTGAGGGAGCAGAACTGCAGCCCGGAGCAGCTCAGTGCCCGTGTCCCCGGCCCGGAGAAGCCAGCACAATCCCCGCTCCATGCACAGGCAGAGCTATGGCTCCTGGGGACCCACGCCTTGGGGACCCCACGCCACCTCTCCAGCCACCCCTGGAGCTCCCCGGGAGCTCAGGCTGCCTCACTCCCTTCCCCTGGGCAGCCAAAGCATGGGGTTCCACCTCCAGCCTGGCCTCGCGAATCCCCCAGCCTTCCCCCGGAGCCTTTGTGGGCTTTGGGGCTTCCATTTAGTGGCCCTCCAAAGTAATTAACGCAGAGGGCCGTATGCTGGCTCTGCAGAGGCCATTAATCACTTTTGCTGAGACAGAGGTCCTGTTTGTACAGGGTTTGCAGAGATTATCGCCCTGGCTCCGGGATTTGTCACGTTGCATTACAAATGGTGTTTTAGTGAGCTCCTCAGTTCCCAGCGGGCCATAACCTGTCTGAGGCAAAGTCAAATATTGCCGAGCAGCAGAGGTTTCCCAAGAAGGGGCTTATCTGTTCCAGATTGCTTGATTATATAAATAGGACTTCAATATGGGATACAAATGCAATTAATTCCTCAAGGGCTACCTTTGATAATGGCACAGAAATTAATCTTCAGTCACAGAAATAACACTGGCTGTTTCACGGAGTTTAAGTAAAAGCCTGTGGAGATATCCAATATCCCACCAAAAATATTGCTTTATTTTCCCTTTCAAAAGAATTATACTATTATTCTTATAACCTACTGAGATTTCTTATTCAAAAATGTTTTAACAAGGATTAATTCATTAGTAACTGAAGGGAAGGGCACAGCCACCACAAAACAGCAGAGCTGTGATCAGTGTCCTGGCGCGCAGGAGGCTGAGCAGTGTTCCCAGGTTTCAGACCCACTCTCCCAGCCATAATCTGGCAGAAGGATGAACCAAGACCGAGTTTTACAAACGTGCCTAAGCACTGCAGTGTGAGTTAGTTGCCTAACACTGTTGGGGAGCTTGTCGTTTCCCAGGGATAACTGGGAAACTCTCATGTGATTCTACCAGGAGATGCTCATCATAAACCTATTCCTGCAAAAGTATTAATGTCCTAAGCTTTTACTTAAAGTAAACTTAGTAACTTAGGTATACTTACACTTACTTAAACTTAGTAATTATTAGAGTTATCAATTCCTTTTTTAGGTTAGATTTTCTTTTCTGGGCCCAAACTACCTACACATATAAATGAATCCAGTGCCTTCCCCAAACTCTTGTTTTCCATCTTTTAGGTAGCAGCTCTGTCCAGTTCACACCCCATGCACCTCACAAGCCCATGCAGAAGATGGACGCACCTAATGCCACAGGCTTTACTATGGTTTCATAGAGGAGAGAACTTGGAAGGGGACGGAGGAGTGAGAGAAGAAGAGAGGAAAGGAGATGCAAAGGCCAGGGGGTCTGGCTTTGATGCAGAGATGCTGGTGCAGGGGTACAACCAAAGATAAGTGGTGTTCATAACACTCTTAAATACACCAAACAAATGATGCTTACCAGTAAGGTGAGTAGGATATCAAAAGAGATGTATTCAGGGACTGGGACACACAGTTTTGACCCAATCATGGGGAAAAAAATGCTGAGAAATCCTTCTGAAAAAAAATAAATATGTGAAAGCAGTGCATTGGTCTTCTTCAGCATAATGTACTGGATTTTTTTTGTAGTGGAGGTTTAAGTGTGTAACAGGAGGGTAGCTGAGAAAGCCTTAATCAAATGTAGTTTTAAAAAAGCATGCATGAAAGAAAAGTTTTGTTATTTAGAAGTTTGGTGATTTATGTATTTTGAGCAATCCTACCACCTGCAGCTTGAGTCAGCTAGCTACTTCAGAGACTTTTGGAAGGCAAAAGTGAACAGATGGCGTGTTTGTGACACCATCAGGTAGTGGGCAGTGAATATTAGTAAACTGGCAAGTATCCACCAAAAATTATTCCAAAGCATGTAATTAAATAAGTTATAAATAACAACCAAAAATATTTTAAAAAAATCTTAATAGTTGAGGAAGGAAGAATGAGGGGAGGAAAAAAGATTTTTTTTCCCAATGAATTACACAGCCCTGTTTCTTACCTTTTCCTAATCCATTACACACAGAGACCAATTAAAAACCTAATAAATTAAACATCCCTCAGATATTCTGCATAACTGAAGCTAATTGCCTACTATTTTGATGTGGTCAAGTTTATGTGATAACAATGTTCCTGTTCTTACCAGTACTAGGAAAGAAATACAGACTTGAAATAAAGTTCCCCAGACATCACAAAAAAAACCCCAACAGGTAGATGGTAAAAAAATCCACTGATTGGCATAGAGGAGTGATTTGTATGAATGCCATATCCTCATTTTAATTTTACTATCTTCAGCTCAGAAGCTTGGCAGGCCTGCCTGGGTTTTTATAGCACCCATTTTGGATTTTTTGTTCACATTTCTCTCTGATTCAAGCTTGATGTGGAGGGTATTCTTGTTTAAAACAACAAAAAAATGACATTTTCTATACAATACAAAAGGAAACACTGCAATTCTGTAAGCATTCTACTGGTAATGCAGATACATCATATCATTATTTAATTAATAAGGTTAATTAATAAAAAAACTCATATAAACAAGCAACTCCCATTCTGAAAACTCATTGTGGATACTGAGAGGTGAGGTCTAAAAGTGGCATAGAAATACAGTCACAGGACTTCAGAGAAGATTCTGGCTATGGAAAGGCAGCAAAACAGCTGTTGAGGATAACAAGAATCTTGCTAGGGCATGCAGAGATGCAGTCAGGAATGCTGAGGCTTGGCTAGCAGTGAAATTGGCCAAAAATGTCAAGAACAAATACATGAGCAGTAAGCAGAAGCACATGGAAGACATAGGACAATTGCTAAACAGGGCAGGGAAACCAGGTACTTCTCTTTGCAAGACCACTTGCAAATATTTGAAAAGTGGAGATCAGGGAATGTCCCTGATGACTGGAAGAGGGCAAATGTCATACCCATCTACAAGAAAGGCCCAAAAGAGCACCCAGGATGACAAGCCCATTAGTCTTATTTCAGCTCCCAGGAAAGTAATGGAACAAGTCCTCCTAGAAAGTATTGTTAATCAAACGAAGCAGGTGGTTGGGAAAAGCTAACACAGATTTACCAATGGCAAATGATACCACACTAATCTGATCTGTTGCCTTCTACAACAAAATAACATCTTTTCTTGACATGGAAAAGCAGTGGGTATTGTTCACCTGGACTTCAGCAAAATGTTCAACACAATTTCCTAGAGTCTTCTCCTGTACATACTGACAAGGTACAGCTTGGGTGGGTGGTCTGTGAGATGGGTAGGGAATTGGCTGACAGGCTCAACTCAGAGGGTGGTGATCAATGGTTTTCACTCAGGCTGGCAGCCTGTCACAAGTGGGGTCCCCCAAGGACTGACACTGGGCCTCCTGCTGCTCAACATCTTTATAAACAATCTGGTTGATGGAATTGAAAGCACGCTCACCACATTTCTTGATGACACCAAAGTGGGTGCTGAGGTGAACATGTCAGGAGGGAGAGCCATCTTACAGAAAGACCTGGACTGGCAGGAAGAGTGGTCTAGCAAGAACTATATAAAATTTAACAAAGGTAAGTGCAAGGTCCCGTACCTGGGACAACATAACTAAAACGTCCAGTACTGGCTAGGATCTGTGTGGCTGGGGAGCAGCATTGCTGAGAGGGACCTGGAGGTTCTTGTGGACAACAAGCTGACCAGTGCACTCCTGCAGCCACAAAGGCAAATCAGATCCTGGGCTGCATCCACAGTTACTGGCAGAGAGAGAGAGATGTGATCATCCCACTCTACTCAGTGCTTGTTGGGCTGCACCTGGAAGACTGTGTCTAGTTATGGCGTCCACAATTCAAGAAAGGCATGAACAGACTGGAGAGGTCTCAAGGGAGGACCACAAAAATTACCAAAGGGCTGGAGAACCTGCCCTGTGAAGGAAGACTGAAAGAGCTAGGTCTTTTCTCCCTGGAGAAGAAAAGGCTCAGGGGAGACCTCATCACATTATTCCTGTACTTAACGGGTGGCTACAAAGAGATCAGAGGCTCTCTTCACAAGTAGCTACATGAAGAGGATAAGGGGCAACAAGTACAGTTTGCACTGGCAGAGGTTTCATATCAATATAAGAAATAAATTTTTTACAGTGAGAACAATTCTTCACTGGGACACCCTCCCTGGGAACATGGTGGAGTCCCCCTCGCTGGAGGTTTTCAAGATGCAATTGGACAAGGTGATAGATAATCTCATCTAGGCTCCCTTTCCTGTGAGGGGTTGGACGAGATGATCTTTTGAGGTGTCTTCCAACCTGGGCAGTTCTATGATTCAAATTATCATTTCCATCTTAATTGTAGGGTACAGGTTTACAACTATGAGTCTTGTGTATGGCTGAGTTTAATTTAGGATTTTTTGTGTATTGGGCAAAGACTGGGATTTTACAATACTGTCAGCACAGTAGCCAGTTGATTTATGCACACTAGTGATCCCAACCTCTGAAGAGCTTGAGGGCTCAGGGAAATATTTACACTATCATTCTACAGGCAAGAAGCTAGGATGTGTCCAAGGGCAATGGTGGGTGTTTAGCTCAGGCACCCAGGGAGTCGGTGGCAAACCAGGAGCTCAATGCAGGGTTCTTGTCCTGCACCTTTTCTCACAAAACTCTTCTAGTCCATGCACTTCTCAAAGAACATCCAGCAGAAAGCAGACACTCTGATCTTCTTGAGTGAGCTTCCATAAGCAGAAACCTGTTTCGTATTAGGTGCTGCTGTTTGTGGTGCAGAAGACACTTTAGCCTGGGAAAGAGCTGAATGAGGGGAAATATCACAGAGGTCTATGCAGTCACACGTGGCACAGGAAGAGTGACTAAAAAAAGACTGCTTAATGTTTCATCCATTACAAGGACTAGCTGCCTGGTGGTACATTCAAAACAGACATGTGAAAGTATTTTTCAGAAGATGTGTTCAAGCTGTGCAACTCCTTACCACAGAAAATTAGAAGATTAAATTTTGCACAGTCTCAAGGAGCAACTGGACAAATTAGTGAAACAGAAAGTCATTGTGTGCTGTTAAAAACAAAATATTTTTCCTAGGTCAGGAACTCCCTAACAAATTGTCAGAAAATTGGAAAGTCATCTGGGCAAGTAACAAAAAATGTTTTATCTATTTTCATCCTATTCTTAAGGAACAGCTTTCAGCCACTATTGGAGGCGCGATGCTGGGCTAGACAGATTTTTGGACCATCCGGGAACAGCCCTGCTTGTATTCTTGGAAGCTGAAAGAGAGGTCAGGGGAGGAAAGAGGGAGCCAGGAATTCTAGAAAACTGCTCTCTTCATTTTTTCTGAAAACCTGCCTGTCGAAATGGGTGCCAATTCACAAAGTGAAAAATTTCCTCAGTGTTTCTCCAAGACAGTCTGAAAGAATAACCGCCCCAAAGAGTCAAATCAGTAGCATCTTTGGCCCCAGAGGAATGAACATGGCAAAAAGATCTTTCTGGATCAACTAGAAGTCAAGACTGCAACAAGAAACTTTAAAGTCCCCTACTGAGTTCCTGGAAGGAGATTAGACTTAAAAAAACCCCTACCTATACCATGCTTTGGATCATGATTTCCACAGCCAGAAGAGCCTCGGTCTATCCCAGGCTGCTGCTGCGAGTACCCTCAGGAGCAATTAACTACATGGATTCACCCTATCAATAATGGCATGAGTAAGGTTGCTCCTGGATGTAGTATCTGGTGCTGGGCAGTGAGCCCCGTGCAACGTCAGGCGAGCTCTACAGAAGGATTTGGCTGCAAACCTGCCAGTGCTGCAGCGTGTGTAATGCTGGAAAACCATAAAGACAAGGAGTGTTTGGCATCGTGAGACCTGCATCCTGCAGGGAGTCTCGGGCTACCAACCCAGGGTCTGCGAGCGAGTGAGTCAGTCCAGCTCCCTGCTGAGGAAAGGCAGAAACTGAGCCAGAAAGGGCAATGAAGATTTCTTAATGGAATTAGAAAGATTTTTTATTTATTTATTTGTTTATGGTTTATTATTTTGTTCCCTATTCTCCTTGACCACTAAACCATTTCAGGTTCACATTTCACTACTGACCAATTCTTTCCTCCAGTTAACACCCAGAAACCCTCACATGTATTTTCCCCTCTTCCTTGGTTTCTTTTAAATCCCAGTGACTAATGTGCTGTCTCTTTTCTTCCTCCCAGCCGTCGGCTCTGGGTTGTTTTTGATTGCACCCATGTTAACAGCTTCGTTGTTTCCCTGTATCCACGGAGAGAGCACAGCTGCACGCTCTCCCTCGCCACCCCGGGAGAAGAAACCAGCAAATAAAGTCCCCTTGAGAGAGCCCAGCCGGTCTCTTCTGTAACAAGCCGAAGCCACTTTGGCAAAAGGACTGCTTCTGTGGGCAGACAGCTGAGCTCTCCCAGACAAATTTGGGGCTCAGAGGGCACAGACATAATAATTACCAGAGATACATCACAACCTCCTCTCCTGGCATTAGTCAGGCCATTCCTAAATCACAAGGTGAAGTCTCTCTCTTGCTCCTGACTCTCTGGGCATGAAAACTTTTGCTTTCTGTCATTCTCTCCCACTACAACTGCAATCTTTCTCCCTGAAATTGTAAATGGTAACACCTGCTGAGGCTCTTATTTGTTCATTCCCCGTGTCTCAAGCTACTCCCTGTGTGAGATATTATGCCCACACAGAGGTACGAAATGTACAGTAGCTGCTTGAGAAGCTTCTATATGAAGGATGCAATGAGTATAAATAATGGTATTGTTCTGATGTTCTTCATCTTGTATCTGACAGAACATGTTCAAGACACCCCAGGAACACTCTAAAGCTGATGGAGAAGTCATTCACACCGTATCAGCGTAGCTGAAAACAAATGAGCAGGACTGCTCTGGACGTCCTATTTTCCTTTCACCAGAATGTATTTATTCTTCAAGTCATGCCATATTCATATTTACTTTAATGATTCATAAACATCCCAGGTTCCAGAAGCTTCTAATTAACTCATCTATTTAGTGTCGTTAGCAGATGCTGAGGGAGTGATTTATTGTGCAATACTGGATCACACCAACGTATAAATCCAGCCAATGGAATTGGCAGGCAGTCTGGGTAAATATCTTCTGCTGCTGGTAGCTGAGATTCTATCCCAAATTCAGCATTAATGCCCTGCAGACTGCGGCTCAAGCGTTATTGTTTACTTCTTCTATTACTCTACAGATGTAGCATACATTGTACTGTACATCAGTCTTTTCCCTCTTTTTAAAAAAAAAAAGATTCATTGAGGTACTGCATAGGATTCGGGGTATACATTTATCCTGTCTGAGAAAAGAGGAAATCAATAGCCCCACAGAAGTTTTCGTTCAAGCTCCCTTTAATTTACCTCTGGCTTCATGTAGTTTCAAACCCAAAACAAGTCCCAAACAGCAAAACAATCCTAAACTTTATTAGAAAAGTCACATTGGGAACCCCATCTATCCTAGAGAGGTGGCTAGATCTCCAGGGGATTTACTGGCAAACAGGGGAGTGGGACTGGCCACAGTGGCTTTGGGCAGGATGCAGAGCAGAACACCTACAACAGCAGTATTTTACTCAGAGACCAGGGTGGGTTTTCCTTTCAAATTTCAAAATGGTGTTGCCTGGGAAGGAGCTCTCTTCCAAAACCAAAAGGCAAGTTATTTACCCCGCGGGAGGAGAGCTGCAGCCACCCTGCAGACAAATCTTATGGCTTTTCTCTGAAGAGCTCACTCCCTTTCCATTCCAGTTCTGCCCAATGGCAACACTGTGACTCAGTTTGTGTTAGCAAAATACTAAGGAAACACAGATAAACATTGTTTTAAATTCCTTAAGGTGGGAGTCACTAGAGGGCCGTTAAAATACTTTTTTTTTTTTTGGTAGTAATGACTTTGTCTGTCTATAGTCTTTGAAAAAAGGCATGTTGAAGCTTTGTGTTTTGCTGCACTAAAAGGGATTATTGTAAATAATTAGGGGGTGTTTTCTGCTCAATTTTTAAAAATGGTGTTTTTAGTTAGGTTACTGGGTTTTAATATACTTGTGACTCAGAATAAGATTTTGACGACAAACTATCTCTGCCGTCTGCTCCAAGATCTACTTACAGCAGTGCTTTCTGCGAGAGGGGCTTTGGAGAGGGGGAAGAAATACAAGAAATAGGTAAGCGGGAATGGGAAGCAAAACTGCATTAACATGGCACAGTGCCCAAATAAGTGAAGGAGAAGGGACTATGACAGCTTGAGAAAGGTGATATATATAAAACAAATATGCTGCACATATTGCATATTTCTAGGAGTCACTAAATTTGTCCTCAGGACTATTAGCAATCAACGTAGTAACAATACCGTGATGAGTGTGACTCTTTGTTATTTTCAATTAAAGCTTTCCTCTCGAGTACAGCACCTTTCCATGCTGTTTCCATCTCTCGTGGTCAGTTCCCAAGGTGCACATGGAACAAAAAAGGCAGAGTCCACTCCCACCAGCTGTGTTGCGAGAACAGCTTCCAGCCAGGGACACATCAGCAGAGCTCCCTGCCCCACACCCAGGAACCTCTCCTGACCCGGCTGGGGGGAGTCTCTGCAGATTCCAGGGAACGACCCTGCAGTTTCCCCCAAAACTGGCCAACTCCCATCACTCAGGCTGATTTCTCAAACTCCATGGGACAACTTCCTTATGATTTGAAAAGCCAACAGAAAGCAGCGTACACTATAGCTGCGTACGTACCCCAGACATTCAAGAATTAGATCTTGGTTAAGTAGAAATGCACTGAGAAAAGTTAAGTATCTGCCAAAACAAAGACTGGGAACACTGTTACAGCAAACTGATGCCACAGAAGGTACTATTCTGCATACCCCTCTTACATCATCTCAGTCACTCACATCTGCCTCTCAATGCCACCAAACACGCCAGGTACAGCAAATAGCTACTAAAGAAAATCAGGTACTTGGAACAATTTTGGCAGCTCCCTCCTCCAGCCCTTATAGAATCGTCTAGGTTGGAAGGTACCTTTCAGATCATCGAGTCCAACCACCAACCTTACACTGACAAAACCATCACTAAACCATATCACTACGCTCTATGCCTACCTGTATTTTAAATCCCTCCAGGGATGGCAACTCAACCGCTTCCCTGGGCAGCCTGTTTCAGTGCTTGATAACCCTTTCGGTGAAGAATTTTTTACTAATATCCAATCTAAACCTCCCCTGGCACAACTTGAGGCCATTTCCTCTTGTCCCAAGTTCTGCTCATAACCTTACAGAACACACGCAACAGGGTCCAAGTCCCATCACCACCAGCTGGCTCTGTTCCAGGACTCCTCCACAGCTGTGCTACACTGTGATGGCACTGGGCGTTAGGCAGGGCTTTCATTCAGCATTTTCAAGCTGCATTCTTCCTATTTAAAAAGGAAGAATAAACTAAACTAGAGATAAACTAGACACACTAGAGATGCCATTATAATGTCAGGAATATCAACGCAATCACGCACCCTTCAGGATCTTCTTCATAAATAACAATCAACAGACCTATCAGTTCACGTGGAGTTTACAGAGTCATTTAAGCTGGAAGGGACTTGAGGGCATTTGGGCACTTTGCAAAAGAGTTAACTTTTGTATTCAAACAATACAAATAAAATACTATGTTCTTTTAGGTCAATTCCACATTCTGTAATAGAACAACTATCAAAATCAGTTTAGTAAGAATTGCAACCCAGATTTAGAAAGAAGTCCAGTATCCCACCAAAAGCCATATGAAACCCAGGAAGCATTTCTAAAAAATTGCCTCTGATCATGTGAACTCTCTGGCACGAATCAAGATGTTGAAATGAATAATGAAACATGAGGGTTCCCAATTATTTTGTCACAGACCCACTTTCTAAAAAATAGAATAAATTATTAGGACGATAACCTGCAAATGTTGAGATGCAATAAGAAGCAGTAACACCTTATAAAAATAAGTTTTAATATTAACAATTTGATTTCACATTACATACTGCATATTAATCTTTCTTTTTGCAAGTTCAAACAAAGTGCAAGTCCTGTATTGTTCACAAAGATAGGTTTATTCTTCTTCACTCTTCTGCACTGATTGCACAGCTTCTGCTTTAACCCTAATTCGCTTTCTTTTTCTTCTTTTCTTCTTTTCAGCAGAAGGCTCCTGACCCTCCTGTGTTTTCTTTTTCTTCTTCAGACAGCTGAGAGGATTGGGGCCACCTGCCCTTTTACGTTTTCTTCTCTTTTCACCTTCTTGCTTTGCTAGTCCTTCTTTTTCTTTAAGCTGCACAATACTTTGTTTTTGGTGCTCTGGAACAAGCTCATTCATCTGCAACTTTTGAACAAATGCCAAAGATTTAGGAGAAGGTTTGTCTAGCACCATAGTGTTCTGAATAATAAAGAGGAGAGGAACGCCAGCCTTCTTTTTCACTTTGTTTGCTAACTCCTGGTCCTGTAAAATTAAATACTTCAGTCAATATTTTGGGATTAAATGATATTTGCAATTCAAATGAACCTACTTTTAATACAAAACTATGAAGATAAATTACATTAGGAAAAAGATAAGAAACTTAATCTAGAAGATTTATGTGGCAGTGCCTTTCAGAGCAATTTATATTTCAATTCCTCTCCTTCTGATTAGTTGTACTTCTGACAGAAAATGTATTAACATTTCCTTTTTTCATGCTTTCTGAAGAAAAAATACCAGTTCATTGGTATGCAGTCCATCACTTCACAAGAAGTAACAATTTCTCTGTAATAAGTAAGGTTAAACTCCTTATATCTTATGCAAGTATACAGAATTCTACTGTAAACCATTTTTGGTTTGTATATTATTTATACATAGAGTCCCAATGACAGACCTAAGAAAAAAACTGCCTTTCTTATTTGTACACAAGTTCTACCTTTATTGTCTAGGTAAAACTTCCAAAATTTTTTAAAATTGAAATTATATGGTTGTTCAACACTTAATTTCACTTTTCAGACTATTGTGCAAAACAGTTCAGAGCAGGGGATGCACACAGAAGCAATATGCAAATTAACATTCATCAGTTGTTTACTTACTTGTCAATAGGTAATCAGTATGTTTTATCCACTTTCTGCTAAACTAAGCAATATCCTTCCAGGGTAGAAAAAAATCTAATTGTTCAAGTAAGTTAAGTAAAGATTCCCTACTTCATAATTAGCAAATACATTTAAGAGTGAGTAATGCTTTACAAGATTAATTCCCACATGCTATTTAACAAATCTCATAATCGAGGCTTCTGTAGGTTTCCTTATCCTTAGGTATCAAAGGACCACTTCAAATGAAATGGAGTTATGTTTTCCATAAGCACTTACCTGTGTAGCGATAAAGAAGTGATGAGGGTTGCCTTCTTCAATCATGGAAAGTAAACAGGCTGAACCACTCACAGGATCCTTGTGGTGAGAACAGCTTCGAAGTTGAAATCTTTGGGCAATTAATTTTGCTCCATACAGTGCCTTCCCCAGTGATTCCAGTTCTTTTAGAACACACCTGAGAACCAAAACCAACAGTGATTTCTAAATGAGAAAATAACTATACATTTTTTACAACAGCAAAAGGTTGACATGAGTTAATTATGAACAAGCGATCCTCTGTTATTCAGGATTCTATGATTTCAGTAACCTGAAAGCAGTAGCCCATCTGAAGACATATGTGAGATTTCCTTGATTCCAAACAAGAGTTACCAGTAACAACTAAGTTATATTAAATGATTTTAAAATATTTTGTATCAGTGACAATGCTAAGTCCTTTACATTTATGTTCAGCTACCACCTAGCATATGAACTACTACTTAACAAATAAAATTACTTGAGTTAGCACAAACTGATTAATGCCTGTGTGCAAGTTAAACTCTGTATTAGCATCCGTCACCTTCCTTCAAACTTGCTATGAGAATCCAACCGACTCAAGCAGCAGAAGAAAAAAGACCGTCCATATGATTAAAAATCTGCAAGTTTATGGCTCCACAGCATTCCAACTTGACAATAAGATGCAAACTTAAAATTTTCCTCTTAACAGCACTCGGAGCAGACGTTCACACCGGACAGTGTGGCAGTCTATGAGGGTGCTATCTTGGATACTCAGGAATGAACAGGAGATGAAACCTAACCTACTCCGTCCACTGAGTCTTACTATTAAATGTGGACAATGACAGTAATGTATGGCCTTGAAATACAGCTTCAAGGACATAGCAGCAACTATTTTTCTTTACAGAGAAGAGAGTTTAGCCTTTGAGGACAGTCTCTGTGGAGACTTGAGCCTGTTCTTTTTGCACTCTCACAGGGAGCTAGATCATTTCCTCAGGGAAGCTCTCCTCGTGCTATTGAGGTGCTGTCTCACCAACTTAGCATTCTGACAGCAGAGAAAAAGAGTCCATTCAGCCACCCTAAGTGAAAACAAGCCCAAGAGATATTGCTACAAGAAGCAACCAAGAAGTGACATTTAGATATGACTGGAATACAGTCTGGATCAGTGATTCCCAAACCCTTCTCAGCTAAGGTCATGACTTGATACTTTCTACTGCTTAGAAGTACAGGACAGTTCTGTGTGCTTTGCAAGGGTATACATCTTCCTGATATTTTCAGTATTTGCCTCCACTATGGCCAGTTGGCTATCCTGTCATTGCAGAAATCCAAGTGAGGGAGAAGGAGGTGATTCTACCCCTCTACTCCACTCTCATGAGACCCCACCTGGAGTACTGCATCCAGCTCTGGGGCCCCCAACACAAGGACATGGACCTGTTGGAGCAAGTCCAGATGAGGGCCATAAAAATGATCAGAGGGCTGGAGCACCTATGCTATGAGGACAGGCTGAGGGAGTTGTGGTTGTTTTGCCTGGAGGAAGCTCCAGGGAGATCTTATAACAGCCTTGCAGTACCTGAAGGTGACCTCCAGGAGAGATGGGGAGGGACTCTTTGTCAGGGAGTGTAGCGATAGGACGAAGGGTAATGGTTTTAAACTGAAAGAGGGGAGATTTAGGTTAGATATTAGGAAGAAATTCTGTGAGGGTGGTGAGGCACTGGAACAGGCTGCCCACAGAAGCTGTGGATACCCAGTCCATGGAGGTGTTCAAGGCCAGGCTGGATGGGGCTTTGAGCAACCTGGTCTGGTGGGAGGTGTACCTACCCGTGGCAGAGGGTTGGAACTGGATGATCTTTAAGGTCCCTTCCAACTCTGACCATTCTATGATTGTATGATTTTATCATATGCAATATACAAAGGCAAGTAAAAACAAAGGCAACCTCAAGGCGACTTAAGACGTTTAGTGTGCGTGCTTTTCCTGGCACATCCCTGTTCTCCCTTGAGAACAGCTACTCTGGAAACAACTCCTTGCTGACAAGCTGAGGCTCCAGACAACCAGTAACTCCCCCCTGCCCACGGGGTCCGACCTCGCCGCCGCTCTCCCTCGGCCGGGCAGCAGCCGGGAGCGGCCGCCCCGACCCTCCCCACACCCCGCGGTTGCCCCTCAGTTTCCGTCACTTTCGGCACGGCAGCCGGTGCTGGCTGGAGCTCCTGCCCTTCGCCGAGCCAAATACAGCCCACAGCCACACCTCCCCACCGCCTTCGGCCCCGCCGCCAGGCCGCCCCGCCGCCCTCTCCCCACCGGGGGGCCGGATGAGGGGAGACCGAAGGACGGACGGCGGCCATGAGACGCCGCTAGCTCCCCCACGCATGCGCACGGGGCCGGGCGGCCTCCAGCCCCCGCTGCGGTCCCGCGGGGCCCCGCGCACCGGGGCTGCCCGGCGCTCCTTCCCCATCCCCGGCCTTACCGGGTGGTGCAGAGCTGGGTGGCGCCCCCCAGGTAGCCGGGCAGCTGCTCCCGGATCTGGATCTTGTTGCGGAGCGCGGCCTGGCAGAAGGTGCCGTCCAGCAGCACCTGGAAGGGCTCGCGGAAGTGGAAGTTGTGCTTGTAGAAGCCCATGTTCTTCTTGGCGTGCTTCTGCCGCCTCAGCTTCATGGCGGCTCCCCCGGAAGCTGCGCCCGGGCCCGGCCGCCGCGGCCGAGCGGGGCGGGGAGGGGCGAGGCCTGCGCGGCCTCCCGCCCCCGCCTAGGGGCTGAGGGAGTGGGGGCCGGGGCGAGCAGGGCCGGGGACCGGGCGAGGGTCTCCCCTGGGGCTCCGGTGTGTGAGGTGCCTGCGGGAGCGGCCCGCGCTCCTGCCCGCCGTGGGAGGGGGCTGCAGGGGGTCCCGGGCACCGTCGGTCACCTGAGGACTCGATGGGGGTCGGCGTCTTGTCCCGAGTAGCGGGCGGTAGGACAAGTGGAAGCGGCCTCGGGTTGTGCCAGGGGAAGTTTAGGAGGGATATTAGGAGAAATTTCTTCACCGAAAGGGTTGTTAAGTATTGGAACAGGCTGCCCAGGGAAGTGGTGGAATTGCTGTCCCTGAAAGTAATTAAAAGATGTGTAGATGTGGCACTTGGGGACATGGTTAAGTGGCAGACTTGGCAGTGTTAGGTTAATGCTTGGACTCAATGATCTTAAAGGTCTTTTTCAAGTCAAGTGATTCTGTGATGTGGTTTTGTAGAGATGAAATCATAAAATCATAAAGTAGTTTGGATTGTAATGGACCTTTAAAGGTAATCCAGTCCAACCCCTCTGCAGTAAGCAGGGACATCTTCCACCAGATCACGTTGTCAGAGCCCTGTCCAACCTGACCTTGAATGTTTGCAGGGATGGGGCACCTACCACCTCTCTGGGCAACCCAGTGGACTCAAAGATCGCTTCCAACGAAAACAATTCTATGATTACCCTGTGTTTTGTGGTGCTAGTTCCTACCGTTTGCTAAGGCCAGAAAGACACACAATTTTCTTTTTTCTAATTCAATATAATGATTAAACTACAATTACCATCCCAGAGACTCTAGTTCAAGCATGCATTGGCATATTTACCTTGGGAAGGCTTATTCAATACCTGCTTATGTTGTTTGCCTGTATTGACTGCATCAACATAAGCTCTATGTGCACAAAATTGAAGTTGAAAAGCATATATTCTACATTTTAATACTACTAATATTTTTCTATGACAAATAGAAATTTTACTTTCGCTGAATCCCGGGGAAACGGCTGTCATTCAGAAAGCTAGATTGCACAAACTCCTCCCTGTCTGACAGAAAACATGAGCACAGCAGACATCTGGCAGTTAAGAAGCTGAACTTAATGCCTTCATTTCAGGCAGGCAAAGGGATATGATATCATAACACCATCAAAATAATAATTAGAGACATCTGTCTTGCTGTGCAGGTACAATGGCAGACATCGTTCTGCCAGGAACAACTGCATTGCAAGTGAAATTTGTAACTCCCTGGCAGTTAGCTCACTGTAATCAGTCAGACGGTTCTAAGGTCATTTAAGCAGATATCTACCTGTCATATTGGTGTTTTTGCTACCAATATAGACATGGGAAACATCTGCTTCTAAGCAGGTTAGTTAGTGTTAAGAGAAACTGAAAAATAATGCATTTAATTACTGTTCTAGGAATTTAAAAGTTTAAGTGGGAAGATACTTTAAAGTGCTCCAGGATAAACAGTGGGTAGAACAGGTGATAGAGAGTATTTTCCATAAGATATGACTGTGGTGTTGACAGTATTTTTTTTCTGTGTTGCTATTAAGGTTGTTAGTTTTGTGTCTGTTTCAGAGCTGGGGGCTCTGAGACAGCTCAGCGTTTCCCTGTCTCAGATCCTGCCAAAGGCCTTCCCTGGGACAGCATCGCAGAGCTGTTAAGATAAATGATTCCCTCTTTCAGAGCCCTGCTAAAAGTCTTTGCTGAAACATTTCAACACGTGCCTGTTTCAGAGCCCCGCAAAGGGCTTTCACTGAGACAGCCTGCAAGGCTGAAAAGATAAAATGATTTATTGGAGTGACAAGTAAAACAGATTTGGGATTGCCATTGATAAATGCACTGGCTGCAGTAGTGCTAATCCACTACACTGATGCTAGCAGAATAAATGAATAAATGAGTAAACGAACAAATGAATAAATAAGTAAATGAACAACTGAATAAATGAGTAAATGAATAAATGCTATACTGGGAGTTCTTTCACCAAGAATGGAAGTGATGCTTACCAAGCAGCTACCCGGTCTTGGTAGAGGAAGAGGAGCGCAGCCCACTGACTGTCCCTTCTCCGTCCCAACTTCCTTCTTCCTCAGAGAAATCTCCCAATGATCGTGTGTAGGTGTGAGTATATATATCCAGCTACCCTCTGTATTGCCCCTTATATCCTAACCTCATCTGATCCCCTCCGTGGGATGATGTTTTAGCATGATTTGGGTGGAGAGTCAGGTGCCATAGTCATCTGTGTTTAGCATCTTCTTTTTGCTTATATCATGCTTAGGGGTATCAACTTTAATATTAATTTTGTGGATAATTAAGCCAAAGGTCTCAGTGTAGGCAGTGGGGCCTTCAAGATTCTTTGCTGAAGCTGTTTATTTGCTTCTTCCTTGGCTCCTGCAACTTTGAAAATTTGAGCTAAAATAGGGTTGTGCAGCCCTCACAAAACTCCCTCCTTCACCAAGCCCATCTGCACCATTAACCTCTTCTCTACCAAATTCCCACATTCTGTCATTAAATCCTTCTTTGAGCTGTCTTCAGGGCAGTTTCACATGCTCCTGAGTATTGTGGACACACAAGGATACAGGTCTTATTCTATAAGGTTAAGTGATACATTGAATTCATTGGTCTTTATTAAACTTCAGTCCTATGGCTGACGTATTCCCTTACTGGCACGGCATTTCTGTTCCTCTATGGAACTTTGCAGTTTCATTATTAAAAAAATGAGACAAAAACACTCAGCAAGACTCCAAAGTAAAACCTTATTAGATTTTTCCTTCTTTTTTTTTTTTTTTTTTTCCTCCAAATTAATTGTCCAAAGACAGGCAGTTATTGCTTATTAAGAACACTTTGCCAGCACATCTCGCAGTGGAACTGTCAGCTAGAAAGTGGAGCCTGCAATGGTAAGAGCTGCTATTGCAAAATGGACATAAAAAGGAGAAACAAGTAAATTAAGAACTTGAACTAGTCATCATTTTGAACTAAATGCAAAGTAAGATATCATGCAGAGTAGGTTGTTAAATACCATTGTGATGAAATACTCTTTCAATGTTCATTTGGGAAATAGTACCATCACAGACAAATTGTAATGCCATTGGTATCATAAAATATGTTGAGAAGGCTGGCCAGCAGGCAAAACAACAGCACAGATTTCTGCTTCTTCATTGTGCAGATGATAGCATTAATTGTATGATAAACTGCTTGCAGTACCATTCTGTAAATTGTATTTCGCTTTTATCCAATCCTTTTAAAGTTTCTTTTTGATAAATGTTAAATGTTGAAAGTGATGTCTGTAAGAATGCTATAGCAATGCAGAGAAGTCTAAGTTTTCAACATTTTCTTTAATGGTTCGGCAGTATTTTACATATAAGAAAATTCTCCATTTTTCTTTTAAGTCCAATTATTTCACTATTCCCATGAGCAATCTGTATTTTTTAAAAATAAGCCTAAGGATCTTACGGGACCTGCTGAATCCAGTGGTCTTCAGGAGCGGGGGGTTGCTGCTCCTGGCTGCTGAAGTCCACCCATGTCCACTCTTTGGACTGGGAGGGGTCTTGGGCTCACATGTGTCTTGGACAAGTGTATGCATGCACACACACACACACAGATAACATATATAATGTAAGCACAGACTGTGAATCGGACCACTGTCTGCTCACATCTGAGCCCCTCTCCTTCCCATTTGCCTAGATGTCCCCCTAGATCCACCCTGATCCTTTCTTTCTCTGTCTTTGTCCAATTCTGTGAACATCCCTTAGTAAGTGTTGCATAATGCCACAAGCCTCTGCTGATATCCCATGAAAAGTTTTGCCCAGTGCCATACACCCCCTCATAAAACTCATGATAATCATGTTTCCCCCATCTTGCCAGTGACGAAGCTCAGGATGATTGTCTTCAGGGTGGCTTCCTTGGTACCTCCTTTACTGGCCTGAGGAGTTATGCTCTTCACTATTGTCTTTGTTACCACCTGCTTATTTGGCTTTTTTTTGTGTGTGTGTCTGTGTGTGTTTAATATATCACTTTCCTTCTTATTTCTTTTATACTAAATAATCCTTAAGCAGATGACTTAATGAAACAAGTGGTCTGGCATTGTACATACACTTACAGAAACTGTAACACAGCAAAGCTTTTCCTAAAGCTCAGAGGACGATACCTTTTTGAAATTACTATCTATTACATTTTTAATTGAGAAGTTTCATCAATTTTCTGGCTGCACCACTGAAAGACTTTGAGGTTTTGTTTTTTTTTTAAGTGACCCATTTTATCGAAGAACTGACAAACCTCTTGCCGTATGGGTAGACTGCCCACCAGCAGTGTCACTGGGGAAGTGAACCTGAGGGGGAGAGTGGAAGGTGTTGAGCGCTACCTTTATTAACGTGACTTGTTTTTCCAAAGACAAGAACTAGGCTTTGAAATTAGGAACTTCTTTTGCTGAAACAGAAGTTCCTGATCGCTGCTGGTCTAAAGTACAGTTCTGCTCTAACAAAGCCATTCCTGTGATTTTAACAATAATATTAATACCTTAAGTGCAAATATACAGTATTTATGAAAATAAGGTGTCACACTGAGGAGAGCTTCTATATATCCAAAGAACTTACCAAATCTGAGCAATGCTAGGCGTCATGGGGAGCCTGGCTTCCCCTCTTGCACTGCACACAAAACTTCCTTCAGCAGCGTATTAGCTCTTTGCAGGGAAGAGCATCTCTTGGCACATAGGAGTTCAGCTCTGCTTTTGAGATACGTAATGCAGCAGTAGAATTAAATAACATAAAATTGCTGTGACACGCGGATTACTTGAAGCGAAAGCTGTTCTTTATCAAAAGAGCTTTGATGTCAGCCTTATAACAAAGATTTCCCTTAATAGCTGGCACTTGGCAAATGCTTGTAGCTTGGCAAGGAAAAGATCTCAGCTTCTGATTCTCCCAAACTTGTCCCATGTCAAAACTTTTTCATCTGAATGTGTTGCTTTTGGGCAAATGTTGTGCTCTGTGGTTATCTGCAGTAAGTCTTAGCACCAGACATGCTTAAGTATGAAAAATAAACTGATTTTCAAAAAAGAATAAGGCAGGCATTTCAATTAGAACATTTGGAAACAAACCCATAATAAATAAACACAGGACAGTAAAAGGTTGTTGGAGTGTGTCTGAAAATATTTTCCTAGGTGTATTTTTGAATTTTTCTGATGTGTGTATAGGCCACAGAAGATTAATCAGTATTTAATATACTAAATTATATTTCTCAGAATGTTTATTATTAATGGCTGTCTTCTCCTTTCATCACCTTGGGGGTGGTTTTGAGCTTTTGAGTTTTAGCCTTCATCATGTACATTCATCTTTTACACTACCTATTTTTCTCTTATCTCATGGGATCGCAGCATCTGGATTTATAATAAACATGGCTGTGACAAGCCCTGTTTTTTTCTTTATGGATTGGTCCAAACTCAGCAGATGAGAATTTTGTATGTGATAAAGCTTTCTGAACCTTTCTGGCTCCACTGTTACCATAATCCTTACTTAGAAAATTACTTCTGGCTTAATATCCTAACTGCCCATCATGGTATGTCCCACATTAACTATTTTGTAAATTGTACAACATAGGATGTACACATTTAATGTAGAGGTTAGGATATTGAGTTTAACTACCTACTGGTGGCTTCTGTGGGCATGAAATAGAATACAGCGGATATGTCTACAAGTTTTTAAGTGGCTGCTTATAGTAGCAAATACTTTGAAAATGCTCTGTAGGAAAAGGTTTTACGGGTAATTTTAGCTTTCTTACTAGAGCTGAAAATAATCAGTGGGATTCTTGCCAGCTTCTCAAGTGTTATACCAGCTTTTCTCTCCTTTTTGACCTTGAGATCAATTCACATGAATGATGAACAAAATCGGATCTTACCAAATTTAACTAAATCTTTTGTCTTTCTGAATAGATACACATCACTGATATGCTTCATTTAGTTTATGCAGCATTTTCAGTTGATGCAGCTCTTTAAGATGTAGATGTTAAACAACTGGCTTCACGCTGCTGTAAGGACACACAAGGGCATCCTCTGAGAGCAGCCTTTCCTCCCTGCACTGTTCATCAAGATCTGCACTACTGAGTTGCCATTCTGCTGCCTCTATGCTCACACAGCTTGGAGAAGCACTTGTATGATGTGAAACTGCCAAAATCTAGAAAAATAGGAAGTCTTCGTGGGGTACCCAGGACTGGAGTTGTAACTTCAATTTGAGGAGCGGGAAGAATGCAGAAGACAGGATGATACCGTGCCAAACACCAGTTGTGTGATAGCTGATGTGCTAGGTACAGAATTTTGGGCCACTTACCACAAAAAAAGACATTGAGGTGCTGGAGCGGGTCCAGAGAAGGGCAACAAAGCTGGTGAGGGGTCTGGAGAATAAGTCTTATGAGGAGGGGCTGAGGGAGGTGGGGGTGTTCAGTCTGGAGAAAAGGAGCCTGAGGGGAGACCTTATCGCTCTCTACAACTACCTGAAAGAAGGGTGTAGCCAGGTGGGGGTCAGTCTCTTCTCCCAAATCACAGGTGATAGGACAAGAAGAAATGGCCTCAAGTTGTGCCAGGGGAGGTTCAGATTGGGTATTAGGAGAAATTTTTACACTAAAAGGTGTATTAAGCATGGGAACAGGCTGCCCAGGGAAGTGGTTGAGGCACCATCCCATGAGGTATTTAAAAGACAGGTTGACATAGTGCTTAATGACATGATTTAGTGGTGTTTTTTTATCAGTTAGGTTGATGGTTGGACTAGATGATCTTAAAGATCCCTTCCAACCTAGACAATTCTATGATTTTATGATTCTATGCTTTACATCTTGTCTCCTATTGCACCTATGAAAGCATCCATTGCTTCATTTTGAGCAGAACATCCCTCTCCCCCTTTTAGTATTTCTGATAGAAAGTAAATATATCAGGTCCAGTTCTATTAAACAACTACATGGGTTTTCTTTGGACATTACAGGAATCTGGAAGACATAAGACATTCTGTTTTTTTGGTATGCTTACTTCCGTTTGTTTTCTCATTTCTTGTTCTCCTTAGGTTCTGAACGTTGTTATCTTCAGCTTGTGTTGTTCTGAAGGTTGTTATCTTCAGCTTGTGATAGCTTGTGTGTCATCAAGAATCAGAGGGTGCATTAGTTGATTATGAAGATAAGGCAGAACAAATTGACATCAAAAGATAAATTATCTCAGACAAGAAATTAACTTTACGGCCAAAATTGTGATTTGTACAAGAGAATTCAATTGTGTTGCCTGAGATACTACATGTGTCTTTTCACCCTTTCATTGATTTCAGGGAGAAATCAGTTAACTGGGAACAGAGAAGTGGAATCTTTGCAGTGTGTTGATAAATGATGTATATTCTCTATGCTTACATAATTTTCTAATTTGATACTATAGCAAGAGTCTGTCTCTGCTTAGAAACATATAATAATTTTGTGCAAATAACTGTGTTTTAAAGGCCAAAATTAGCACTTAAAAAGTCTCAGTCTTTTTTATCAAATACATTTTCTGTTAGACTATTTTTTTTGTTAATTCCTGTGTCACTTTTGTTCTCTTAGTTGTATGCTGATGGTTTTGAGGTGCTATAGTAAATGACCCATTAATAATAATAAAAAAAGAAGCTATAAATACCTGGAATGTAAAAAGAGTAGATAAGACTAGAATGTAACTGAAAACATTTATTGAAAAAAAGCGGAGAAAAAGTTGAGCTGTGAAAAAAATATTTCCCAAGAAACGGGTTTATATTTAGTAAATCTTTCCTTAATGTGCAGAAATACCCTACTCTGCTACTGTCCATGACAGCTGCTCCACTTCTTTTTAGCAGCAATGCTTTTACATTTAGTCAAGCATATGCTAAAAGGCTGCCTGTATAAGAGCATGGCTGAAACCAGGCATGGCCTCTGAAACCTCTATTCTTACAGAAAATAAATTGAATTTTCAAAGCTCACATTCTGGTCCTGTAGTTCCTTTATTGCATTTGATGTTTGTCCCTGGGGGTTTCTATGCTGCTGCAACTCCCACCTTTACCATTTTTTTATCATTCCTGCAACTTATTACTTTCCATTTCCTATTTCAAATAAAAAAAAAATCCAATAAACCCAATTTCTTCACTTTGATTCTCTTAAAGAATATTAGAAAAAATCGTGGAATGGACTTCCATATTGGCACCAGTAACTTCTGAAATCACAGCCTCATGACAAAAACTAGTACTTAAAAATTCTTTGGCACAAAATGCCCACTCACTTTTGGAGGCTGATCCTAAATTTCCATATTGAGCTCCTCTGTGGAAAGTAGTAAGCATTTGACAAATATGTGAACCTTCAGAAGATTATGATTTAGCAGTGAAACAGAATGCTGTAAAAGTTGCAGAAATAAGTATGCAAAGGGCCTGACTTCAGCGATGTGCGTCTGGTGAAGTGATCAGTGATATCTGACCAAAGTGGGGGTAGAAGCACTTACTAAGTGCTACCTTATTTATCAGGGAGAACCTTTGTTAACATGGGTTGATATGCCAGGCCATGTTTCATTTCCTTTAGACATAAAATGCTGTGGTCAGCAGCACACGGCTGGCTGCAGCCCCTGAACTCCACAGGGTTTACGCAGAACGCAGCTCGCTGAGGCTGAAGCCGGTATTTGGAGCTGCCCACGCCTGGCCCGTGGCGCCACTGAACAGAACTGCAGAAAGTGGAGGAGCAACATCTGCACTTGGCAAAACTGCATCTGCTGGGGAGACCTGAGGGTCCCTGATACATCTTCTCCCAACTGCTTTTTGTTTGTATACAAAGGAAAAAACGAGCATTTCCGAGATCTTGTCTGTCCTACGGCTTCTGAAACTCAATTCTTCTCACCTTCCTCCTGCTTTCTCCCCATCCTGTGGGAGAGGGGAGGCAGTGAGAGGCTGGGTGGGTGTCTGGCTGTCGGCTGGGGTCAATCCACCACAGATACCACTGACACAGAGGGAGAGGGACATCTCATCATGAGGATTCTCACTCTCCCTGTGGGATATGGAAGTGGTATGGAAGTGAGAGGCTACTATCAAAAGGCACACTGTGAATAAGAAGGATTTCAAAAGGAGCAAACAGAACGTGTCATGTGTAGAATTATGTAGAATAAGTTTTGTACTTGAACGTAGGGATTAAGTACAGCTTTATATTCACTACAGTTCTCACAAATACAAGCTTTACTTTAGAATAGAATAGAATAGAATAGAATAGAATAGAATAGAATAGAAAGGGATGATAAAAATAATCTAGTTCCAACCCCCCTGCCATGGGCAGGGACACCTCCCACCAGACCAGGTTGCTCAAAGCCCTTGAACACCTCCAGGGATGGAGCATCCACAATTTCCCTGGGCAACCTGTTCCAGTGTCTCACCACTCTCACTGTAAAGAATTTCTTCTTAATATCTAATCCAAATCTCCCCTCTTTCATTTTAAAATCATTAACCCTTGTCCTATCACTGCACTCCCTATTAAAGAAGTTGTTAGATATCTCATTTTTAACCAATGCAACCCCCTGCTAAGGCAGAGTAGGTACATTAAGTATAAAGGCACATTGAAAAAAGTCAGTGATAGAGTCATATGGAGATGTGCCACATGCCCATGTTTCTTGATATTTGAAAGTTTAAGCCTGAATTCCTCATCTTTTTGAGAAAACAGAGCTTTTCTGAACTTCAAACTTCTTCTGTAAGGGTGCAACATATTACAAGGCAATTCTAAGTCTGTGTTAGGAGAATCTGTTACCACAGAGTTTTGGAGATTATTTTACTGGAAACAATTTTTTTTTTTTAGATAATTGATGTTGTTTTAGGCAATTGTAGTTATTAGTGCAACTTGCTATTCAGGGTGCTGTTGTGTCTCAGTACAAGTACAGACTGCTATACATGTATCCCTATTCCTCTATACTTTGTGATAATGAAATTAAGGTGTTCATTATGCTTAGAAATATTTGGAATCGCTGAGAGGGTAGGGAAGAAAACCACAGAATTCAGACATGGACCTATTTACCAAGGGATAACAAGTCCTTGCAGGTTATCCCATCTCCGGCAACGGTTCAGGTGCGTGGTCTTAGCCTGCAGCACACACAAACATCATTCCAGTGGTTTAGCCCTAAAGGTAAAGCCAGTCTGACAATTTGGAAGGGATTATATCTTTGAACCCTTCATCAGATAATTTCCATTTAGCAACACCAGCTCGGCTCATAGCTCATAGCACTGATACGCTGCAGCAGTGCCATAGAGAAAAAAATGACACATCCGAATTATATCAAGGTTTTTACGTAGGCAGGACTCGGGAGTAAAAGGGGTTTGTTTGGTTCCAGTTTTCTTTTGACTGGGAGTATAATTTAAAAATGATTAATGGAATTTGTGCACTACCTGAATTTTCTAAACTATTTTGTGATGGAATTCTTCTGTTCTGTGGTTTTCCTGAGTAGCTTGGGTAGTTAATAAGATTTTTCAGTCTGACATCATTTTTATGTCCTCCTTTACAAGAATTCAGTATTTTCAATGGTGAAGTTTTCTATGGCCACTTGCCTGGAACTGGTGAGTTCTATAAAGCAGAAAGCTGGTATTTGTGTTTCATTTTTCATGTTAATCATAATTAACCAAACTGACCGAATTATTCTGGCAGTGCATTAAGTAATGTGAGCCCTATGCCAGTCCCTCAAATAGGGCTATTTTGGGTGCCCACAGCAACTTTTTTGAACATGCTGATGTTCTGTGCTGTAGCTACTTGTTGGGTTTTCTTTTTTTAAATTACATTGTGTTTCTGTTCAAAAGCTGATAGGCGGGAATAATATATCACATTTGTCTTATCCCAGGGATTTTCATTCCTTTTCAGATCCCTAAGAATTTGCCAGTGGTAAAGCACTGTGCATTTACTGACAGAAAGCATGTTTTGCATATTTAAATACCTTTCACCAACATCTTTGAAGTAGCCCACAGATCTCCAGCAGCCCATGGACTGGAGTTGAAAACTACTGTATTACCATAATACTGCTCCCCATTCTTAGTTTTCTTAATTAAAGCTATTTGATCATATTTGTAAATTAAAACTGAATATGCCTGTGTATATAACAGCAAAGCGAAATATTAACATTGAATCAAGCAACTTTGTTCTCTAGAAAAACTTCAAAAGGCAAAGCCAGTGGGAGTGCAACATCCAGCCATGGAAACCAGCTAAGGGTAGGACTCAAATCTGCAACACCTACGTGATGGTTGAGCTCATTGGCCACAACATGCTGCCTTGAAATTCCACGTTGTTATTGCATCAGCCTCTCTACAAACCTACTTTTTTGGGGAATGCCCCAATCCCACTGCACGTGCACACCTCAGTCTCTTTGGGGCACAATTTGACCTCAGTGATGCCGCGATTCTAAACTTCACCCTTAATCTCCATTTAACAGAATTTTTTCCAAAGGGAAATCTAAAATGGGATTCATCAGACCTATCTTGAGGTGTTCTTAGCTCAGCTGGGTATCCACGTCTCTTGTTAGTCAATGCAGATCTGCTCAGTGCTATCAGTGGTGTTTAGGTTTGCCTGGTGGGGATGATTCTTATCCTAAATTCTTTGCTTGAATTTGTTCCCTCCCTGATGCAGGAAGCTGGTAGGGAATATTCTTGTGATGTTAAGGCCATTTTATAGGAACAGGCAGATGCTGCGCCAGCATCTGCTGGAAAATGCAGATACATCTTGGTATTGGTAAACACATTCCCTTCCAGACGTTAGAAATCAGTGTCAGATCATTGTCGAAAAGGTTCACAGTGCATTTTTATGAGGTCATATATTTGGCACAGTGTCCAGACAGCTTTGGGGTGTTTGCTATGTCTTATGTCACAGCCCATTTCATTTTTCAGAAAAACGTGTAGGGTTGGTTTGTTTGTTTAAAGAATTTCAAACGAGCAGCAAAGCAAAAGCAACACAACATTTAACACAACACTAAAGCCTCTCCTGGGAACAATATAAGGAGTTGATAGTTCAGGGTTTTCTATCTAATACTAAGATTTTGTATCCCCTGTCAGTGCACTGATGACTCATTATTCATGTCCAAGACAGAGAGGTATTCTCCTAACTCCAGAAACAAGTCTGCTTTTGCTAAAGCTAAAAATATAAAGCTTTAAAATTTATTATCTCTTGAAAGTGCTTCTCCCACTGGCCTATTGGGTGTAGAAGCCCCTAGGGAGCAGATCCTCCCTCAGCCCAGCTGAGGACCCTCACTGTGGCCACTGGCTGGGCCAGCTCTGGCCCAGTAGCCCAGCCGTGACTGCAGGTAGCCGTTGGCATCGGTATCGCCCATGGAAGCCACGGCGAAGCACCACCTGAGAGGTTCCCTGACACGGTTTGCCAGGTGCCAACCGCTATGTGGGGAGGAAGGGCCTCTCGGCCCCTCGCCCGTCCCGGCTGAGTCAGGGTGGGCACCGCCGCCTGGCACAAGGCACAGGGTTTCTCCTGCTCTAGCGGCGCCTGGGGCCGGCCAGCCCGCCCGCCCGGAGACCGCCCGGGGCCCTGACGGACCGCCGCGGTGGCACCGCCATTGCGCCGGGGACGGGACAGGGGCAGGAGAGGGGGCGGCGGCGGCATCGCGCATGCGCCGCGCTCGCCTCCCCCCCGGGTTTCCGCCCGGAGCTCTTTCCCCGCGCGCCGCCACCGTCCCTTCCGGTGTTTCGTTTTTCTCTTTCCGGCCGGTGCGAGGGGAAAGATGGCGTCGCGCAAGGAGAGCTCCGGGGCTGCCGGCAGCGGCTTCGGCGCCTCGAAAGGCAAAAGCAAGGCCGCTGCCACGGGAGATTCGGCCGTCAAGCAAGTGCAGATCGATGGGCTGGTGAGCGGAGGGGCCGGGGCCGCGGCGGGCGCCGGCGGAGGGCGCGGGCGGGGCGGGCGCGGCCGCGTGGGGCCGGCTCCGTCCGTGTGGCGATGGCGCCGGTGTGGGACTGTGCCCGTCCCGGGGTCGCCGTGGTGCCCCTCGAGGGGCGGGAGCGGTTTCATCCTCCTCCCGAAGTTCCCGAGCCGTGGCCGGGCTCCCCCGGTGTTTGTCCCTGGAAGGGCAGCGGCTCCTCCCTCGTGGGGAGGCACGGGGCACGGGGCAGGAATTAATTGCTTTTAAATATTTCCTTTCCTCCTTCCGGTCTTCTGTCCGGGTAGTTGGTTCCCACCTACCATAGCGTGGGCTGCTGAAAAGTAGACAGGTGTGAGAGACGGTGAGCACGGTGGGTTTTCCCCTCATCTGTTAGGCTTTTTGCCTTCTCTGTTTAGGACTGCTAACACCTATTGTGTTTTATTAATAAGAATTAAAAGGAAACGAGGGATTGAAGGAGTTTAGCAGAGCATGAAGTCAAGAGAGCTAATATGGATTAAGTATTAGGAAGAAATTTTTCAGTCAGGGTGGTAAGGCATTGGAACAGGTTGCCCAGAGACGCCATGGATGCCCCATCCCTGGAGGTGTTCAAGGCCAGGCTGGATGACCAGCAACCTGGTCTAGTGTCCCTGCCCATGGCAGGGATTGGAATTAGGTGATCTCTAATGTCCTTTCCAACCTAAACAATTCTATGATTGTATAGTTCTTTAATAGAGGCGATCCACTCAGACCTTAAGCTAAAGAATATCTGCTCAATTTGGTTTTTGGATTTGCTGCTGGATGTTTTTGTGTCAGGTCACGTTTCACATAATTGATACTTCTCTCAGTGACATAAAGTGGGGAAAAATAGTCACATAAACTTTTTAAGGACAAAAGCATCGTTTGATATTTCTTCATTATCTTTACCAAGTGTCACCAGAACACTGTACAGCTGAAGTGTGAAGTAGAGTCAGTATACCGGTAATGAGGAGGAAGTTTGTAATTTTGGGGCAAGCTTTGGAGCCTACTTGGCGTTTATTAGTAATAGTCTCCATTCATTATCCTGGAGTTATGCATTACAGTAAATGTTTGGGAGGAGGAAGAATAACTTATTTGTGTGTGGTGGTTCTTATGAAAGAGAAAATTTGAATTAATTTGAGTATTTCTGCAGTATTCTGTTAAATTGTCTGTGTATCTCTAGTTTTGGTGCATGTAGGATTTTCAAGGAGTAGTGAAAACTGAGCAGTTGTAAAATGTAGCCCTAAAAATGTAGCTGCTGAAAGCAGAGCGCTGCTATTGCAAGAGGGCTCATGCCAGATGGACAGTGTGTGTGTGTGTGTCTTTTTGTTAGCAAGTTTGAGGGAACAATGAAAAAGGGAATAGGTAAGAGCAAGATACATGTTTGCACCTTTAATTCCATTTCTGTCAGTGTAAAAGTGGTTTTATCAATTTTGGAATTAATAACAACTATTATATTTGATATTTTTTTTTGTTCCTGCTTTATGGAAATAAAGAGAACAGATGTTTACACACATGATAGAGAACAGTTTTGAATCTACTTTGTGTACCACTGTTCATTCAAATCAACTATCAGTTGGCCCTGTTGGTCTGCTTCTGACAGTCCAACAAATACCCATGAATATTTACTTGCTTTATGCTTTTGTTTATTCTGTGTTCTTGTGTATTCTTCTGGTACAGCACAGTGGTGCCTCTTGCATGGAGCCTATTTAGGGGAAGGTGGCTTCCTGAAAACAGTGGAGAGCTTACCCCTTTCCATTTGTAGAAGACATCTCTCTATGGATCTTACACAGAGCATTCTCAGGACACTTAAAATTGTGGCTCACAAATTTCCATGACACCTGTGGTAAAGAGAAGTGTAGAAGTGTTCACATAAATTTTCTTCCTATGTAAACGAAGTGGCTTCCATTGCAAATCCTAAGAATGTCGTACTGAAATTCTGCTCAAATAAAATATTTAAATATTTCATCTGTGCTCTTATGAAGTATTAAAACTTCATCAGTCATCTTGATGATGACCAGGGTGATGATGTGCCAGTACTGGGGACAGATTTTGGTGAGTGTCAGAGAAGTTAGCGATCTCTTTCTCTCCACTGATGCCTCATCTCTTGACAGTGGCGTAAGTAATCCTTTCCAATGGGACATCTTTGAAAGCAAAGACACACTATGTAGGTTGCTTTTGGATCTATGTATGCAAAATAGAAGATGCATCAGGCTTCTGTATATGTAAGAATGTGAAAGTACTTTTAGAAAGCTTATTATTTCAGAGGAACAGGAAAGTAAAAGAAAATACTATGAGGAGAAGGAGTTCTAAATGTCAGTATGTGACCTTAAAACATAATACATAATGATGCAGCAATACCTACTTTTCTGGCATTCTTTTAAATTTGGTACAAGTAGAGCATAGTGTAGTTAACTTCTTTCTTATTTTAATCTGATTAGTTCCTTATTTTATTATGTGATGGTGTAATTTGGATTTAGATCAAGTGCAATTTTATTTCAGGAAAAAAGTAATAAATTAAAAAGCACTGCCATGGCAGAAGTAAAATGAAACCCTCGCTAATAAGCTAGACTAAATCTGCATAACTTCTTAAAGTGTTGTTACCACTAGAGTATTTCACAAACATGACAGCACCAAAATCTAGGAAGATTGAGGGAGAACTGTGTCAGAGATGGGTGATAACTTGATTGGCCAATCTGAATGTTTGTTTATAAAATACTTCTGAAATTAAACTTGAATATGGATTTCCAGTCTTCACACTTGGACAGAAAGGAGAGGACAAATACAAGTCTGTACCCTTTTTTATCAGCTTTTTGCTAGATAGTTAAGGTCTCAGTTATCAAATGATACATATGGCTAGCTACTGTATCAGCATGATGATAAGGTTCCAAACATTTTATTCTATTTTTGATAGCTTCAATGTTGTTCTGTTTTCCAGTTCACTTTTGAGATATCTGTAACAGGCAGAAGTTATCTATGCATTTATATATATATTCAGTTTCGAATTAGGGATGTCTTTTGTGAGGCGTGATAAGAAAAAGTGGATGGTACTCCTTATCCAGTTCAGGAATTCAAGGAACGATTGCAATGTCAAAGAAAATTGACTTGGTCCAGTTGCTTTTACAACACAGAAAAAGACACTGGTGTGTGGATTCAGAGCCGTTCATGTTGAGGAGGTTTGTTAATTATGGCACCTTTGAGGTGCTCTCTTTTTGGAACTGGTTATCTTCTGAATTATTGAATTGATATTGCAATTTATGTGATGAAATAGGAGATTTCTGTTATTTTGAGAGTATCGTGATTTGCTTTGGGTTTATTCTGTAATAAAGATTAGTAGTGGCAGTCTATGCTTGCTTGGGGGGGCAGGGAGGTGTTTGGCCTTCTATATGGCTGTAGTTAAGCAACCTTTTCATATTTCCAGTTTTTTTGAGAGATTAGCATTTACCTGATCACTCGACTTGTAATGATTATGATTACAAAGAGGTTTATAAAGAATCTTAAATACCTTCTGGAGATCTTAGAAACAGTAATTGTAAATTTTGTTGTGCATGTCTATTTGCAATAATCATAGAAGAATAAATGATGCTTTTAATGTAAGAACTGAAAAAAACTCATGACTGGGTTTCTGCAGCTTGGTTAGCAGTAGGCTTTTGGATATAATTAGAGCTCTTGCTTTCTTAAAGCTGTTTCTCCATCTGGAGTGCTGTAAGCTTTCTTTACCTTATGCAAATTGCTTTATAAAGCCATTTTTAGAAGGTGAGTGAGCGTATTCTTCAAATAGTCTTTTTACTCTGCCCAGATATCTACTTGCATGCAGTCCCTAAGAACTTAACTTCTTCAAGAGAGTTGTCTGTCTTAAGTGTAGTAAAGTCACCAGCAACTGTGGAAGTATAGATGGAAGAACTTATCTATGAGTATGGACATCATATAAGTTTATATTTTATAGGGAGCTAGACTAATAATTCCACTGGCTTCGTGGCTTATACCATTGGAACATGTGTATTTGATGTGGTCACCTCAAGCTGTTCTGTAGTTGTGTTTTAAAAGAAATACAGGATTAAGATCACCTTATAATCACCTTCTGCTATTTGAGAATGTGACAGAACTCAGACATATGAAGACTAAAAATTACTTTTGTTTATTATTAGTTCTGCGACTTCTGCATGCTCTCACCTGCTTGGTGGTAGATCAGGGCAGCTAGTGCTGGCTGTACCAGCTGCATTCACAGGTGATTGCAACTGTATTTAATTGCAGGGATGAAGATTGGAAGAGGTATGATTGCGACCAGACATCTAGGATTTCTTTTCCCTTATAAACAGAGATAAAATTTCATTGTCTACCTTCTCAATGAAAGAAAGGATATATAACATGCCTTTTCTAAGGTTCGCATATGGAGAAGAAAGGGTAGCACAGCTCTGGTGTGCATGAGGGATGCATGGAAAAGAACAACATATGCTTTCTTCCTGGTTGCTCCTGTGCAACACAGTTCCTTGAATGGAGAAGTAACATCGGAGTCTAGGTGTGTAAGAGAACCACATTGTAGCTTGAACACTTACGTATTTCTGACAAAATTCATGGGAGCAGTTCAGGCTGGGTTGTGCATGTTTGAGAGCTGTTTCTTCAGTGCTTGTAAGTTTGCTAGGTTTTTGGTTTCACAGTTGTATGACCCTTCATAGCAGAGAACTCAAAAGCTGCTCTGAGAATCTTCTCCCAAAGGGGCAATAATTATTGCGTGCTGTCTGAAATAAAGCAGTGCCATAATTTGCTTACCTTTCTCTTTTGTTTGCAAGATGTGTTGGTGGACTTTTGTTTGTTGTATTTCTAGAAATTCTTTAGAGGGGGATGAATTTTTTGGAATTCAGCTGCTGAAGATTTGGTTCACTGACCTTATATTCTTTTCCTTCAGTAGGTAAGGTGCAATAAATTTCAAACTGAAAGCTGATGGATTTTATAACATTAGCAGCAGATAGTCCTTTGAATTGAAAGAAATGTTCACGTTAGCGGAATAGTTGTGGCAGTTTTCTCTTATGACCTATGCAGTCAAGTGACCTGTGTTAATTTATGAAAATAAAAGATGCTTGTCCCTTGCTGTTTCTTGGAAGAAAGCAAGGAAGAAGGCTGGGTTACCAATTGATTGCATTTAGTGATGTCAAAATTCACAACAAGATCCATAAATTTGCTGGAACTTTTACAAGACTCTTCTACCTACACCTATATTTATTATCCTGAGTAGTCTGAATTTGTAAAGTTGGGTGTAAGTATTAATTTGGCTTGTTTCTACAAAACTGATCTTAAGTTTGAAGTTCAAGCTTCAATTCCATACCTAAAACTTTTGTAGCTGTCTCTAAAAATCCAGTGTTTTCTGGGAATGTGGTTGGTGGTGCTCAATTGTTGATTTATACAGATAGATATATTGAAAATAACCTTTTCATGGAATCATGAACAACTGGTTCAGGTTTTTTCATATCTTGGTGGTTGTTTCCTTAAAGCTAACAAGCATCATCTTTCCTCTTTTTTATTCTTTTCCCGGTACTCATTTGGGATCTGCATTACACCATGGAGATAATGTAACAAAAAAATTTGCTGTTTTAATTCGGTGTTACGGCTGTGTCATGGAGCACTACTCTGATGTACAGGGTTTCAGATATAAACCCACTTGTGGGATATTGCTGTTTTCTTCAAAATTAGGTTATTTTCTTGTCTTCTAGTGGAAAACTTGTAATGGGGGGGGGAAGGAAATACTGTGTTAATTTTGTTCTTATTGGATTAATGATAAAGATACTTGGATTTCTTGCATCTGCAATTTCAAATAAGAGCCATTATAACAATAGAACAGAGTGTAATGAGCAAACCTGATTAGTTGCATTTCCTGATATTTATTCCTGATATTTATTATCCCTTCAAAAAGTTTTTTTTTTCAAAATTACTATTTTGCTGTTGTGTTTTTTATTTGGCTTTTTACATGTGCACTGGTCTGTAGCTTTTAACTCTATGAGTGCCGACTGTTTGCTCTGTAGAACCTTTGCATTCTTTCTCTCGCCCAGCAAAGTGAGTAGAAGAGGCAAAGAGGGCAGAGAAAGTCTGATACTAAAGTAACTGATGTGACCATGAGAGTAGATGGAACCAGTCAGTTTGTTCTCATTAAAAACTCTTGTCTTCCAGTTGCTGCATTATTTCAGTGGAAGTTCTCAGGGTAACCTTGTTTCATGTTTGCAGTAGCCCTTCAACATTTGCTTTTGCAGTACTAGTGTGTGTTTTTTTTTTTTTTTTTTTTTTTTATAAACAAAGTATAAAAACATTATTTAGGCACAGTATTACATTGCTTTACTTAGGAGTAGCAGGTTGATGGCTGTAGGGTGTTGTGACACTTTGGTTGCTTGTCTTCACTTACAGACTAGTTTCCCATTACTATGTAATGTCATCTTGTAAACTTGTACTCTTGGGAAAGCATATTCCTGGGCTACACAAAAGTTAAATTTTATATAAGGGAGCAGCATGCAGATTCTCTAGTTTTTAAGTTGTCTACTGTTGGAAGTACCAGGAAAAGGTGTAGTCCTAAAAAGAGATTCTGAATTTCCATCAAAGCTCGGAGACTTCTCTAGAGTGCTTTTGTAGTGAAACTTCTAAACCTACTCAACTGTCTAAAATTACACTTACTAAGGCCTCCTGTGCGTATTTCTGCAGTTCTCAGAATTTTAGTAGTGATACCAGGCAAGATATAAAACTGTAAAAGCAGAGATGAACTTGTATATCACTTGGAGATGCAAGATCAGATGGGATCAGTTACATTTTTACTAGATGAGCACAAAAGCTTACATAATATAGAAATTGAACTAATATTCCAAAACAGAGTTAATCCGTGTGGTGGATTGTGGGCTGTGTCTGACCACTAGTATGTAGATAATGGGTATATGGGAACTTTTTTTCTGGGAAAATAAGAACTCTGAGTTGGGAAATGGGATCTTTTAGCAAGGCAAGCGTGCTGGCTGCTGGGCCAGATAAGTGTTTTTTATTAATCAAATTTGCCTTCAGAGTAGCACAAGGAGGTATGTTGTTACTGGGAAGCTGTTTCATTCTTTGCAAATTCTCTGTGTGAGGGTATTCTAGGAAGGAGAGTAAAAGTAAAGCAAGGTAATTCCTCATCTAACTAAATCCTTAAGCACAAATATATGACTTTTTTTTTTTCCTCTTTAAAATCGTAACTGCTTGAATTTATGTATGAATTCATGTATACAGAAAATTATTTCCAATGAAGCTTTTAGAGAACACAGTGTTGACAGATTGTATAAGGTTTTCTTATACCTTTCTCTTGCATAACAACATATCTGGATATTTAACAACATGCTAAAGCATTAATTTGCACATTGATCTTATTTCATTAATGGGAATGATGTTTCCTTTTTTATGAAACCGCTGCATATGAATTCTTTTTACACTTACACCCATTGCACACAGACTTTATATACAATAGGAAGTAGCAAAAGTTATGTAGGCTTCTCGAAACCACTGTAGATTTCTATTCCTTTATCTTCATAGCTTCTAATATGGAAAACCTTAAGAATAGTAACAAATTGCCATTCTGTAGTTAATGAATATTGCTAGAGCTTTTAACAGAAGCCTTTATGGACAGCAATGGGTGAGGTATATCTGAATCTCTAGGCCATCAAACTCTGAGGTGAGAGTTAGAGGCCATGTTAATGCTCAAGACGATCTTCTAATGCCAGGTAATATTTGCTCCAGCTACTTAATTCTGTGAGGCTTTGGATATATATTTAGGTGCATGTTTTAAAGTTCGTATAGAACTTAAGCTAAACCGTAAGATATGCTTTCAGTTTATTTAAATTAAATATAAACACACACTGGCCAAAATAAATAAATATGTCAAGAAAATGTTGAGAAGTTGTAGGCCTGGTTTGTGTTTGTATTTGCACTAGTGTGGCTCTAGTATAGATGTTTCTCGCGTGTCAGATAGGACTGATTTACTTAAAGATTGTTACTAGAAGCTTCATTACATCATCCTTGACTTGGTGATGATGTAGTGTGCCTAATGGTTTGTATTTTCATCTATGATATGTAGAGGGTTTCTTCATTACTTCTCTTTACGCATAGATAAAAGCTTGGGAGTCTAGCACTTTTTAATTTTTTTTTTTAAATACGACTATCAAAACCTATAAACAAAAAACACCCAAACAAAAAAACCATCCCTAAAGCCTCTCATTACTGAACTGTTTTTCAATAGTTACTCTACTTACATGTGTGGTGTTTAAGATGCTTGTGCCTTGTTTTGTTATTACCAGTCATTTTTGTCTTAAGTGCATGTGAGAGATGCCCAACTGTTGATAATGAAGGCCTAGTTAGCTTCTTGGGTTCGAAGTTCTTTAGATTTAGATTCGTCTGATCATAGTAAATAAAGCAATATCATGTTTACTGAAAAACAGTTTTTGAGGCTCATCTTGTAAATGTTCTTTTTAGCACTTTTTTTTAAAGATTGATGGTATTCCTGCCAAGTGGGTCAAAATCTGTTTCTGTAGCGTTTGGGACCTCTTATTTCAGGTTGGCAATAGGAGTGAAGCCTATATTGAACTGGCTAAAAATCTTTGATGTTTTCTCAAGTTGTGAAAATCGTGCTTTTCCTAGCTTTTCTTGTGGTTTCTTCCCCTTTCCTTTGCCCTTTTTGAAGACTTGAGAAAAATACCCTTCTCTGTGCTCTGGTTGCTGTTCTCAGGACAGTCGCTTGACATTGCAGAGCTCTAGAATGGGATTTTAGGATGTAACATTCTTCAGGCTGTATTGTATTTTATGTGACTTCCAAAGGAGTTTGAATGGAATTTTAGGTTGAAGGTTAATCTCTTTGACTTTTTTTGACCAGTTTCCAAAAAAGTTAGATCACATTAAAATGACACTAAGACTTAGTGCTTGAATTGAACATTAGCTTGATGTGTTCATGGATACCTTGAACACATCGAGAAGACAGAAACATTTTGTGTTCATTGGGCGATATGTATATACTTCCTATTAATTTTCAGGTAGAATGAATCTGTGCTTACATTCAGAAGATGCATATTAGCAAGTTGAACGTCCTTAGAATGTAACACTTCTCATTTTTCTCTAGGCTTAGTGAAGTTCTGAGGCATCACAGTGTGTTGGCTGCCTCTCCCCTTCTCCCCACTGGGAGAGACCTCCGTTCCTGCTGCTTCAGCAGGACAGTTAACAGCCTCTATGGAAAACGTCTCACAGTGACTGACCTGCTGGATTTTATGAGTTCGCTTTGTCTGTTACCAGAGTAATAGTGGTACAAATCAAAGTGGTAAATAGTTGAATGCAATGTGCCAAGAATATTATCTGTTTTCTGCATTCTTTATGTCCTTTTTTACATGGGCACATTTCTATTTAAAGCAAAATAAAAAGGATCCATTGTTTTTTCCTTTTTTTTTTTTGTTGTTTTGCTAATCTAGGGTTCCTTCAGTTCTGGATCTGTGAGTGGTTTCTTTTAGCAAGGGAACGATATTTGTGTATTGTTCTTGCTATTGATTTAATTCTTAAATGTGACACTGTCCCTTTGAGATTTCTTAACCTGAAACAGGTGAAGTACCCACATCATGGTGGTCAGAGGATTAAGATTTCAGTGTGTCCTGTCAAGGGGTAGCAGGTATAATTGCTAACAGAGCACAAACTTTAAATGATTTGCAAGAGTGCATTGGTGCACTCAGCATCTACTAAGTGTCATGGTAAGTGTACTCTAGTGAGGCATTTAAAACCAGAACATCTGGTATCACTTCATACTGTAAAACTAGTGTGCTGACAAAAGGAGTTAATCTAAATGTGGAGGTGGTTTAAATGTGTTGAGCAGTTACACTGCAAGACACAAAGGAGAAAATATTATTTCAAAACAGCTTTTTTTTTTTTTTTTCAGTGTGCAAGGAGAAATAATGTGTTGGCCTCTACACTACTGTCGTTAGCCGTTAAACTTATTTTTTGTTCCTATTATGTCCATATCAAACCAATCTCCTGCCTTGTAATTGTGTATGCGTAGCTGTTGAAAACAGTAAATTGTGATACCTACTTTCCTGTGCTAGTACTAAAGCAAAGAATATTTCAACCAACCATCTTTCACATACTTCACTAGATTTTTAGAGACTAAAATGTTACATCAGAACCAAACAAGACAATAAGCATTACCTTTGTCTGATTTGGGTGTTAAATGTAAACTTGCTGGCATTGTTGCAGAGACAATGCATTGTGTCCTCTTGCATACTGAAACATTGTTAAATATTCTCCTTTAGTTTTCAGTTTATTGTAACAAAATTAGATCTTTACAGCTGACCTACAGCATGGTATGGCTGAGGGAAGTGTATGAGATACAGCAGGTCATGGGCAGAAAAAAACTGTGTACAGATACTGCAAGACCCTTCTTGGTGTGTATAAAATGAATATCATTTATGCCCTTTTATGTGTGAGGACTTTCTCTTTTGCCTTTCAATTAAATCTTACAGACCTTGTGAGAGGGCTTGTAAGAAGAGGAACAAGTATTTTTCTTTTTCTAGTCTTTGCAAGAAGATAATACACTTTCAACTTATTGTTGCTGTAGTCTTTTTTTTTTAATATTTTTTAATAATATATATTTTTTAAAAATTGCCAGAGACATTTTTTGGATGCAATTACTTGGTGTGTTGTTTGTCTGTTTTTACGCACATGCTCAAAACACATTCTCAATGATGGTACGGTTTTAAGCATGCTGCTCTTTCTTCTTTTATTTTTTTTTAATCTTCAGGCAGCATTAAGATTGCAGAAATGTGATACCTACTTTAAAAACAGTGCTTAGCAATTACATTATGTTACTGCATAATAGTATCTTAATGGAAGGTAAATACATTGTTACTGTAATAAATTGGAAAATTTCATGCCTGTATAGTAAGAATTCTTATTAGTATTGTGTAAGATTATCCAATAGTCTAAAATTGAGAATGCAAAACAAAGACAGTGTAACTGGTTTAACTTTGCATATGCATGTTACAAAAGACATTATCAAGGTTATTTAGGAAGAAGCATGGAAATATTCTTGAATGACCTGTATGTGGATGTATATTTAATATAAGCATTTTATTCAATTGAGGGGGGGTGTCTTAATCTAACTATAAAGTAATAAATAGGCTTATTTACTAACTGGAGTTTGAAGATGCATCTGAACTTTGCTGTGTGTGTACAATAACAGGCTAACTCTTTCATAAACATCTGTTTTTTTTTTACTGGAAGAGAAAGGTTAGGATGTTGCTGTGAGCATATAAGGCTTGCCAGTCTCTGCCTTTGTTCTGCTTAAGCACTGTATCCTGCTTTGCAGTCCATTTGCTGCGCATCCCTTTAAAGCTTTTTGAACTTTAGATGACATACAGGGTGTTTACTGCAGCTATCCTGTCCCTTTTGGGGAACAGTCTGACTGCCGTGCTGCCTTATCCATTGGCGCTCTCAGTGATAAAATTAGAATGGCTGCTGATAATCTCACTGTCACAGTAGCTATTATTAGAAATGGAGCTCTTCTGGAAGTGGTTTTCCGATGGCCATGTTCAGATAGATGGTGATATGAAGACAAATCTTATCTCTATTTGAAAGACGGGGAAGCTGAAGCTTACCAGCAAAAACTGACTTTCATTTTTTTTTAAATTTTATTTTATTTAATTTTATACTTTAAGTCAGCAGGAAAACCGAGACTCAGTCCAGGCGCTTTTCTCTGGGTTGTACTACCTGTTACTAGGAGGATCTGTCTCTGCTGCAGCCCCTTTGCACGTAACCAGGCATTTGCCAGAAAGGATCAGTGCTCGAATGTGGAAAAAGTGGTTGCACAAAAGAGTATAAATTATTAAAATGACATGGAAATCATGTCTGGTAGGGATTTTACTGGTTACTTGGAAGCATCTGTTGAATACATATACAAGTCATGATTTTAAGATACGCCCTAAAACAGTATATGTATTCCAGTTCTCTTGTCTAGGGTATGGTCTTTGAAAAAGATCAGTAGTCTCCGATCAATCCCTCCTCCCCATGTAGTGCTCTCCTATTTTACTAATTTTTGAAGGTCAAATAGATAAGGGTGACTGTCTTGCAGTTTTTCTGCAGCCTCAAAATGGTAACCGTTTGGCACAATCCGATTAAAAAGTAGGCTATTAAATAAAATTTGCTACTGCTTCTTTTGGCTGTCACCTTTTGTCACCTTTAAATCTTTTTATAGGAACCTGCTAGAAGTTGATGCTGAAGAGAAAACCTTTCACTTGCAAATACACTACTAGCTCAATAAACACTGTGAATATTTGAATGATGGTGATTCACTACTACTCGGAACACACGTGTTGACTGTATGTTGAAGTATAAGTGGAAGGCTCTGGTGTATTGAGCAGAAAATGTTGAAACTGTGCCTGCCTTTACTGCTTCTATATAATTTCCATATGCTGTGCTGTACAGGAGTATATTCATAAGCTTTCATTCTTGAAATAATGGTTAGGTATTGAATTTATTGAAAATAATAAATATAAATTTGTATTGGCAATTTACAAAAATTGCCTGAAGTACTGAATGTTTTCAGAAGATTTGAGTTCAGTGAGATTTGTGAAACAGGAGAAATAATACACTAAGTAGTCCTGGGGAAATGTTCTGTCCCACTTGTAACTAGAAGAATTTGGGATGTTAATCTTATTACAACCCTACCGCTGCCTCCTAACAGTGTGCTAATAACATCTAATGCCCTGCTGCTCACGCGATTGAAATCCTGGGGCTGCCTTACGGAAATGTTTCTACAAGGAAGTGATTCTGCAGTGCCTGTGGCCCTGATGGTTTCCATGGGAATGAGCATGAATCCATGTACTGTGAAATGTGTTATGAAACTTTGTATTGCAGAGAAATACATTATACCAGTGTGTGAATAGGGCAATGGAGAATTTAAATACAGAAATGTAATGATGCGTTTTTCCTTATGTTGAGGCAGTATTTAAAGTGTACTAATGACTTGAGAACAGCCATGGAGATGCTTGTTACCTTAAACTGTTGTGCAGTCTAAAAAAGAAAAAAAAAAGAAAATGTAGCAGAACAAAAGTCAGGAAGAGATTGGTCTGTTAGGTAAAATGCACCTTGAGTAACATTTGATATTTTTCTATGTTTCTGTGTTTTAATAAACTTTGCTTTTCTTCACTGTTTAATGACTATTTCCTTTGGCGCACTGTGGTTTGTATTTAACTTCTTCCCTTTGCAAGAAGAAGCAGCTCGCTTGGATGTGAGTAAATAAATGACTTAAACAGATGTTTTGTGGCACCTGCAAGACATTAGCTGATTAACGTAAATTCCTGATAAGAGTCGAGGAAAACCACAGCCTATGAAAAACCAAAAGACCTCTAACCAGAACTCAGTAATCTCCCTTTCTAGTGTTTTGTTTGTACAGAATCAGGTTTAATTTAACTATTTCAGCTTTCAGGCTGAATTCCACCTACCTATCAGTGTTGGTAGCCAAATCATTTTAATTTTATATTTCAGATGAGATATTTACCAGTTTTACTTCTCGGTATTTGCTAATGATTTGTTTCACACTGTGTTTCTGGTTTTGTATAAAATCAGTGATTTCAATAATTTGGAGTAGCATTTTTTTATAGGCTTTGTTTGCTTTTTTATTAAATCCCTACAGCTTTTGAAGTGTCCCAGTAATAGAATGAGATGCTAACCCACGTGTACAGCACCTGGGTGTGCTTCCAGTAAATGCAGTGTATGTGCCAGTCCCTTGGCAGTGTCCGTAGTGAGCTGGACTTATCTTGCGTGAGCGGCCACCTTTGCTGGAAGGCTGGGGCTGCTGGAAGGTGTAGGCAGCCGCATCAGCATAGAGAGAGGCCCTGTTCTTGTTAGACTGGGCTTCCCTCTTAGAATAGAATTGCCTAGGTTGAAAGGAGCCTTTAAGATTGAGTCAAACCATCGACCTAACACTGTCAAAATCTGTCAGTAAACCAAGCGCCTCAGCACCACATCTGCACATCTTTTAAATACCCCCAGGGATGGCAATTCCACCACTTCCCTGGGCAGCCTGTTCCAGTGCTTGCCAACCTTTTTGATTAAGAAACTTCCTACTATCCAATCTAAACCTCCCCAACTTGAGACCATTTCTTCTTGTCCTTCTTGCTTGCAGGGAAATTCTAGAGCTCTTGAATTCCAGCGGTGTGGAAGCTGTTCTTCTCAAAAAGAGAAGAAACCAACTGAAATTGCGGATACTTATTTTATATGGGGCATTACCTGGCGGTGTTTTAAGCTTTGTATTCTGTTTGCATTGAAAGTATTACTGAAATTCTGTAGCTGTCACACAGATTACATGTAAGTGAAAAAGGAACTGAATGCTTACTTTTTCTAGACTGAGCTTCAGGGAAAGCAAGGTACAGCTTTTCCACCCATGCCCCAAAGAGTGCACATAACCAGTTAATGTTCAGGAAGAAGGAATAAAAAGCTTCTTGGCCTGTCACTGACTTTGAGTTGTGCTTTCAGTCAGTCGCTTACAGAGATAAAATGGCACAGTATATTCCATCTAGCTTAATGGTATATGTGGATAATATCACTTTCTTTGTCCTTTTGGAAAACAAAACCACAGGAAAGTGTTGAGATACATGGCTATAAGCACTTTGTGAAGTAGGAGGTAATATCAAAAACCATCAAGGTTCCTATAATTACAGGGTGATAGGGTTTCTAGACCAAGTAGAAGTGGCTGAAAGTATTGATGTTAAATCAATAATCTGTTACAATTTGAGTAGTTTTCTGTAGCCTAACATACATATTGTGGACCTGCACTCCTTTTTGGAGGTTACTGATGTTCCCTTTTGTACTTAAATCATCTGAAACCTTGAAGTTTAAAAACTAAGCAGGTGATATGTTACCAACTGATGTAATAAGTCACCCAGGGAACAAAAAGCTTTGGATGCTTTTCATATACTTCCTGATGTTCAGAAGTATTCAAATAGTGCAGAAGTATGTAAACTCAATCCTTCCTTCCCCCCCAAAAAAAAGTCTTACAGTTAAGGAATGAATATTTTCCATTCAGTTTAACATGGATTTCCAAAATGATTTTGTCCTGAGGACCTACATGAGGTAAAACCAACAGAATCCTGTGATTTATAATTGCTGTGTAGAGATATATGTAGTGTCCCCTGCTTGAGGCCCACCTCAGATGAGCGTGCATCATTTAGAATAGCTGAGTTCAGGCTCAGCTCCAGGAAACTTCCACTCTCACGTCAAAAAGAGATTTTGATGTTTGCACCTGATTGAGATGGTATGAAATGGCATGCAGCATTCTGTTATGCCTTCTATATAATTATATAGTTTTTAAGCCCCAAATTTCTGGCAAGTTCAGAAATAAGATTTTAACATCTGGTGTTTATTAGCTGTTGAGTGACATAAAATGTAAGCTTACTATTCCAAGAACTGTATTTTCAAAAGCTTTGTAAAAGTTGGTGTTAGGGCTCTAGCCAGTCAAGATAAAGGTAAAACATTTTGGGGTGTTTGAGGCCTCCTGTCCAAAGGATTACTATTACACTTGCTAGACAGAACAGTGAGATCTAAGACTCGTTATTTCTCAACTTGCTTTTCAGAAACATAATTTTTTAAAAATTGCCCTGAAAATTTCAGGTCTATTCAGTCTTGTCCTTTTGGCCCCAGACTTTGTACAGTATGTTCAGATTAAGTATCTTTCTGATCACTTGTCAGGGAATTAAAATACCTTTTTTTTTTTTTTTTTTTTTGGCCACTAATCATAGTTAGGATTGAACATATCTGTCAAAGCAATTGCTTTAAGATGTTGAAGGTCTTAATGGAAAGCACTATTTTTTGTTTTTCTGCTCCTGAGATAAAATTGATCTGAGTTCTACGAGCTTCTATTCCAAAGTTAAGCATGAGGAAGGAAAGAATAAATGTTTAGACACCAGTCATGTCAGGAGTAGTCAAAAAATCAACACTATTGAATAAGAAAATCTAGAAGAAAAATCAGAAATCTCTGCAGATGATGTAGAATATGCATTGAAGTGAATTCAGGGTTTGATTGTCAGTAGAGATTGTCATATTTCTCAAGATATGTTTAATGTGGAAAATTCAGTTTCACTTCTGGTCTTCAGTTCACATTATGGCATGACTTTTATGTGGTGGCTGTCTTGCATCATGAAACTTCGTATCCAACACCTAAAAGACTATGGTATCAACCTGCTGGTTTTGTGCTTTCAACACGGTATCTGTCAGTGCTTTCAAGAACATGTTTCTGCGGACTGCACTGATTAAGTTGGAATTTTTTATACGTGTATGTAAACATCTGTCTCCTTAATCATCTGGAGGAGAGCGTTATGTGTATTAAACATACGTTTTCTTATTCTTAACCATTGCAGTGGTATCTTTAATTTACTTCAGAATTCCTTTTCTCCTGGCAGGAAAGTTGAGAGACACTGTTAATTTCTTATCAAGTGGTGCTATAGCCAGGAGACAGATCAGCTCAAGGCAAGTTTTTGCTTGCTCAGATTCCAGAACTTGTCATTTGTTAAGGGTAGGATAAGCATTTATTTGCAGTGTGTGTTTAACAAGAAAAAAAACCCCAACCCCCTCAAAAACCTACCTCACCTTATCTAGAACTATTAAAAATGTTAACATTGTCCATATTTCACTGTATCTTCCTGGAGTTTTCTCTCTCCTTTTTTTGCCCTTTCCCTTCCCAAGGCTTTGTTTAAAAACAAAGCCATTCTGTGCTTACTTGAGGATTTTGGAACTGTTTAATTAAATTTCATTTTTTCATAGCTCACTGGGTTAAGTTTCATTATGACGCAGCTTGTAGATGTTTTGTGTAGTGTGAGCTGGGGAAGCAGAGAGGGCACTAAATTAGTATAAAATATGTTGTGTAAAAGCATGTCTTTATTTGGCTAGTATTATTAAATTAAATACATTAACTAGCTCACTTTTTTCCAGAGGTGTCATGTATGTTTTTTATGCATATCAGGTAGATGTCTTGATTCTAGGCATCCTTAAGTTTAGCATATTTCAAACTCAATGACATGAGTTGTCGTTAGTAATCATGGTTGCGATCTATCCATTTACAAAACTACATTAACATTTCTCTCTTGAACTTTGCCTGTGTTAAGAGTTTAAATAAAATTGCTCATGCCGGAATGCTTAAATGTAAAAGTTCATGGTTTGAATTTTAAGAATTCATGTGTGATATGAATGTATTCAAAATATATCAGACACTATTAGCGGTAAAGCTTTCAAGAGTCTTTTGCGGAGCTAAATATTGATTACAGTTTCAGAAGTGTTAAATATTGAGAGGATGTGGCGTCGTGGCATCTTCCACATTTGATGTCCATTTTGGTTATGGTTGGTTTGAAAACAGCTACATAACACAGTGTTATTTACACTCTCTCCCCATCCTCTCCCCAGATGCTGGCAATTGGTGCTAGTGGTTGTGCCGACAAAGCTTTCTTGGGTGGGAAAAAATGTTAAGCATTCAAAAAGATTTAAATACTTGATTTAAGACTGTAAATCAGCTTGTTACATCGTGTATCCAGCAGGCTAACAGAAGCTCTCTTGTGTTTGGTAGCACATCTGTGAGACACAGCACAGGTACTGGAAATCTGGATTCAATGTGGTGACTTTCAGCTCTCTGGAACATATTCATAAACGAATCTTCAGAACTTTGGTTTGCTGTTGTCTCTCTTTAGAGAAATACAGAAACGTGCATCTTGGCATATGCGTGTCCTTGCAGTGGAATCTTCCCAGGACCCCCCAGAGGTTTACAGTAATTCAGCTGACGGTTTGTGTTATAGGTATTTCTGTAATGAGTTACAAACTTCTGAAATTAACAACTGTGATGTCGGGACGTAGCCAAAGTTAGAATTTGGCGTTATACTCCTACAGCTAAAATATGTATCTTTGAAGTTTTTAATAGTTTCAGAATGTTTCTTTTTTTTTTTTTTTGTGTAGTATGAATACGTTCTTAATGTTTGAGCTGTGCTTTGAAGATTTGAAGATTAGAAACACTGCTGAACTGTGAGCTTTTTTCCCCATTTTTGTTAATTGAGGATTAATGGCCATTAAAATCTGACAAGTGGCTACTCCAAGTGATTAAATTGCTTTGGTATTTGTATATCCTTTTCTAAAGAGTCTTTCTGTATCTAAATAATTCTTACATAATAAGTCAAGCTTCATATGATCATTTATGTATGCAGAAGTATAAGAATTTAGAAATCTATTTTTTTTTATTTAACAGTAAGTCAAATTACTTGATATGTTTTCTACTTGAGTACATAGCCTTTTTTGTTGGCCAGCTGCATTGATGAAAGGTGGATTATTGTGTTCGTTTAGATTACTCTGGGATTTTTTTTTTTCTGTGTCATTTGGAAAAATTGATTTGTATTTCTTAGTGGGTTGTGTTACTGGCATTATTTATATTAGCACATTTATTTTCAGAACAATAAAACTATTCTGATTCTGTTCTGATGCTTCATGAATGTAACATCTCTTTTCGGGAAATGTTTAGATAGAAGTTAGTGTTCTTTTTTGGGGGGGAGGGAGGGGCATGCATGGTTTAGTGAAGTATTGGTTTGTTCAGTGAAATCAGGAAATGTCATGGCATTGTCATTTGTATAGTGATCAGCTCTTCCTGCTGTATCAGGACTAGCAAATAAAAGGAACGACATTTTAAATGTTTGAAACTTGCCTTTTTATCTCTAGAGAAGTGGTTCTACTTTACACTTGAAGGTCTGGTTTTAGTACTGAGACACGAGTTCCAGTGCATGTTTCCCTCTTGGTCATATGGTAGTATTATGATGGCAGGTCTTTCAATCCATTTTTAAGACGGTGCTATACTAAAGGCTTGTGTCTTATGCACTAAATAAAACTCTCTAGAAGAAAGAACAAAAACCTAAGAATCGTGTGTCACTGGATGCATTTCTCAGACCTGTTCCTTTATCTTTTATAAATGATTTCGGTAGCTAATGTATTTTCCAGTGCAGTCATAAACCAGAAGTTCTGCAGCTTGCTAAGGAGTGTGAAATTTCGAGTAGTGAGTTCATGACCTTCTGTGCTACCTTTCTCAGAGTCCCTTAGAAAACGAGCTTGCAGGTAGGACTAAACTGAGGTCTGTATCTCCGTGGATAGTATCTGCTGTGGTCTTCAGGCTGGAGATTGAAAACTGCAGATTTATGTATGTTATTACTTCATTGTGCATTGGGGTATTTGGTTAGCTTTTAAGAGTTTTGAACTCCTCATTTTATCTCCCTGAAAAGTCATTGGGATTTGATGACAGCACATCCTCTTTTCATTTGTGGCTGCTTTCTGTGAGCAATTATCATCAGAAACACTGTGATAAAATTGGCATCATGTCACAAATGCTCCTGGAATGGAGTCAATGGGCAGACAGGATTCACAGTAAGAGGGACAGCCAATGTGCATACAAAACTCAAGAGCAAATGAAGAGAAAAATACTGGAAAAGGTGAAGCTTACAACACCTCAGAGACATTGAGAATAGTTATTAGTAGGCAGAGAGCATGCTGTGCTGTAATCTGTCCAGTTAGTTATGGATTCCTTGACTGTAGGGGACAGAGATTATGGCAAATGTATGATAAACCTTAACTTCACACTAAATGCAAATTGAATATTATTTATATGCTGGCTCTGTGTTAGAAGGCATCCATCTTCTATGTCTAGATGATCTCAAGCTGGTGTTTGCTGTACTACTTTCAACATTGTTAAATTCTGATTCACTGCCTACTGATCTTAATTTCCTTACTGTTTTCCCATGAAATGAGATTTATATAGCCAAAGAATATCTCTGTCTACTCTGTAGACCTCTCTTAACAAATTGGATTAAAAGGTACAGCCTCAAAGGACTTGAGGGACAGAAGTGAATGTGTATTGAGGTGAATGTGTTCTCTACCTGTGATTGAGAGGCTTCACTCCAAGTGTGTCTGAATGCAGGAGAAAGTAGAAGTGGGTTGTATTGTGAATGAACAAAGAATCAGTGGGTGTTAGTCCTGTTCAATACTTATATCCAAATTAGTTGGGAAAGGTATTTATTTTCCATTCTCCTTCCACCTCATAAACAGGTTGTATATGAAGCTCTTGTTTTCCCATTTCATCCCAAGAAGGCAATATGTTTGTAAAGAATTTCTTTTCTAGTCACCTTTTTCTTCCATTTAACCTATATTGTGGCACTTAAATTCATTGGTGGTGTTTTTAAAACTGTGACATAAAGTTCTGTAAAACAGCTAAGGAGAAATCTAGGGACAAATACATATTCCTGATCTGCAAATATGAGCTTAATTTTTTGTTGTTGTTTTTTTTTTTTTTTTTTCCCCCACCATGTAGAATGTTCACTTAATAACAGCATTTGTACAAAATCTGTTCTCAGGGTGGTGGAGCCATTATACTAGTCTGTTTGCCAACAGACATTAAAGTACTATTGCTTTAATGACAATTTAGTCATCAGACATTTTCTGGTGCATTTTGCTTGGATGGATTAGGATTTAGTGAAATTAAAGTGTTAGTTCTTTCAAGTCTGCGATTGTGGTCAGTGTTTTATCTTGTTCTATTCTTGTTGTTAAGCATAAAATTTTACTTAAGTGTAAAGTGTTTCTGGCAAATAATTGACTATTTTTGAGTGGTTTTGTTCATACTGTTCCAATTTACAGTATCATCTCATGAGAATTATTCATTGTGGAGTTCAGATTTAAGGAAGGAAGTGAGAATTGTATTATTAAAAATATGCTGAGTAATTTGTGCTCCTTTTTTTCTTTCTTTTATCATTCATTATTCTTAAGTATTCTATGACACATAACTTACAAAATATAAATTATGTTATCATCTGAAGTAAAAAATGAGATGTAATTTTGAAGGTTAGTGCAACTGAAATTTGATGCATTTTGTGGCTTTTAAAAATTTCCTACCATTTTCTACATAGTTACTTTCAAGGTGTTTTGATAGTTTCTTGTGCAATGTTTCCCTCAGGAAGGGGCTTATTGCCCCTACAAGGTAGCTTTGAACAGTTAGATCAACAAGGTAAAGTAAAAAAAATCAATATTTCATTTTAGAAGGATGTTGCAGAAAATTGGTTTAGAACTGCATTTTAACCATTCATTTAATGGTCTTTTTTTATTCTCCTGTAATATTAGGATGGCCTCTAGTTCTTCAACCTGTATTAAAATTGCTCCAGTTTAAGCCAGTAGCTCACTTGGTTTGCAAGTCTAGCAATTTAAAAATTCCAAATATATAGTTTAAGGACAAAAAAACCCTTTGCATAATATGGTTTTCTTGTCTTCGTGTTCTAGGTTGTGTTAAAGATCATTAAACATTACCAAGAAGAAGGACAGGGGAATGAAGTGGTCCAGGGAGTGCTGCTGGGTCTTGTGGTGGATGACAGACTTGAGATCACAAACTGCTTCCCTTTCCCTCAGCATACAGAAGATGATGCAGACTTTGATGAAGGTAATAATTACAGTTTTGCAAAACTTTAGGTAAAAAAAAAAAATCCCTATGTGCAAAAAAGGATTATTTTTTTTCCCCCACAGTGACCAAAAGCTTGTATGTGATCAGAAAGTGATTCCATTTGACTTGAGGTATCGATGGGTTACTCACGATGCCATCCTGCATATCCAACTGAAATCTTGTCTATGTGAGGAAAATTACAGGGATAAACACTGTATTATATGGACACACTTATTTTAGACTATCCACACAGGAAGTTACATAAGTTTCCAGTCTGTAATTCATACGGACTTTAAAGCTTTTTATGAAGATGGCTATGTGTGTATTATATATGTATATATACATATGTATGTACTCAGGTGTATAGATTCTCTCTCTGTAGATTTATTTGCATGTTTTAAGTATTCACTGAAAGCCTGGAGAGCAGCACATTGTAAGTTTAAGAGGTACTGATTAACTTGAAATCTGGGTGATATTTTTGCTTCTCCAAGTAAGCTAGAAGTAGCATCGGTGGTTTCTGTCTTGGTGTTTTCTTGCTGGTCCTAGTAATATTTTGTTATTGCCACTGTAAGTCAGTATAATTGGCTTGACACAGAATGGTATAAAACTTAAAAAGTAAACCCGAAAGTCTTAGAATTCTAATCTTGGTAATATGAATGTATGTATGTTTAATGATACTAGTAGAAACGCTTCTTTGTTAGTGCGTAAAGACAGTCAGTTTAACTTCAAGAGTAACTAAAGACACAATATAGTCAAAGTGGTTGCGGCTGGAAGCAGGAGGCTATCTAATTTTCATAATTCAGTATAAGCAAGATTGCTTAAAGTATAAACTGCTTTTTCTTGCTTATAATGAGATTAGTTATTATTGAATTAATATTTTATCTTATTATAAGAGAATCTTAGACTCTGCCTTTGAAACAGAGATCGTTATAAGAATTCTTTGCAAGTTGGTAAGATTTCTTATCTGTTTATTGCTTCTGTTGTTGGATTGTACAATTTGCTGTATGAAACAAACCACCCACAAAATCGAAGGGAATCTTGATTGTCCTACATTAATATGGTGCTTGAGTCAGAACTATATTTTACTAAAGCCTAAAAGATGTTTTAAAGATTCTTCCTTTTCTGGAGCTCTTCAAAGGATTGGGGTAATTAAATTCTTAATTGGAGCTCATGCTTAATTTTTTCTGTAGAAAACGGTTAAATTATTTCCATGTAGCTGATAGGCAAGCAAAGAGTGAAATAAATTTCTTGGTTTCCAAGGTGGATTGATCTCACCATAGATGGCAACCATCCTGAAGCTGTAAACCTGTGATCTTGTATGCAAGGTTCAACTGTTTCTGTTTGGGAAAAACTTTATTTCAAGAAAGTGACACTTGTTACCAGTTTTTCTTTTTCCAACAAGTAGGCAATAATTCTGTCACTAAGAAAGGTGCAAAAGGCAATGCTTATGGAGCTTCCCTCAATTGGATGTCTTAGCTTGTTGACCTTCTGTTCCCACGCTGCAGGCACAGAAAGAGTGAGCTGTAGCCAGAGAGGAAAGTGAACCTATCACAGTGACACTGACACGTGCCTCTAACAGTGACAGGGAATTTGCAGCCAGGTCATGGGAGCTTGCCTGTGCTGAATCATAGAATCATTTAGGTTGGAAAAGATCTCTAAGATCCAGTCCAATCATTAACCTAACACTGCCAAGTCCACCACTAAAGCATGTCCCTCATTGCCACATCTACCCATCTTTTAAATACCTCCACGGATGGTGATTCCACCACTTCCCTGGGCAGCCTGTTCCAATGCAAAAACTCCTTTCAGGTAGCTGAGCCCTATTAAGACACCTCAACAGCCATTTTATATTGGTTTTCGTCTTCCCTAGCCTCTACCGTATGGGTCACAGAAAGGTTCTCTCTGTATTCTTCTCAGTGAAATACATTTAAACAGACTGAACCGTTCAAGAAACGCACAGTGCCCATGTTCATTCTGCTTTCCCTTTCCTTAAGGCCTGGTCAGCCCTTTGACCTGTGTGGAGAGGCTGGGGAAGATGAAAACCCAAACAAAATGGCTGAGCATTAGGTACCTTTTTAGGCTCTATATAGAGTGTCTTCTCTCTTGCCAATGTGAAAAACAATTATTTTTTATAAATACTCGTCGTTTGTTTTCCCTGGAGCTATGTTTCCCTATGCAAGCATCTGGTCAGATTTTCAGATGATTGTATTTTCCTTCGAGATACTGCAGCAGAGAAATCCCTTGTTTTATGTCAGAACCTTAAAATTCGGGATGCTAAAACCCAAACCAAACAAAGCACCTCCCTTCCCCTAAGACTTATATGTTACATCAGTATCACAACTGACTTAATATGTTTGCACAAATTCAGGCCCAGAGATACGGAAGGAAAGAATAAAGGTCTTGGCACTAAAATGCCTGAATCACCCAGCATGACACTTAACGTTGTTCTCTTTGGTCAATGTTGTATTGTCTTCTTGCTTAGTGTGTGTCTATATATTGTAATTCTTTTTTCCCCTTCTTGTCTAAGATTCTGTAATAAGAACAATCCTGTGGAGATTCAAAGTTTCTGGGCCTGCAGAAAGCATTTCTTAGTGGACTTTGGTCATACTTGACCGTATGTTACTGTAGGGACCATTGCACTGGCTGGAGGGCCACGGTCCCCAGCTGCCACTCTCCTGACGGGAGGAAACAGGGAGCAACTACAGTGCGGTCATCTGCTGGCAGATTCCTACTCTGTGCTGAGAATTGAATGAATACACCCAAAAAGTCACTTCTTCTGTATCATTTTGCAAGAGCTGTAGGAACAGGTCACCTGAAAAATACTCATTTGCCCTGTGGTCTCGAGGTGATTGTTGTCAAGGGAATTGAGCTTATGTGCAGGAGGGTGATATTTGAGCAAACAAACTATTGCATAATTGGCAAGAGACATTTAAGCTAATGTTTTCCTTTTTAAACCGAGCAAATCTAATGTAAAACACATTTTTGAGGGTGCTAAGAAAGTATCCTTAATTTGAACTTGAAATAGGTATGCGTGACATTTAAGAATCAGTTTGATGAAGTTGTATTTCTAACTTGTTAGCAACAACCATTTCTTCAGATATGCTTAGATATGCTTTTGTTACGGTGCCATTTTGTCTCTTCCTGCTAATGCCTGAGATAATATTAAATTTTGACTATTTGCTACAACAGAATTACTTCAGAAATGAAAATTTTAATTTAAAAAAGCTCATACCCAAACCTGTTCTTCTAGTGCAATAACATTTTGTTAGTGCAGTTTGAATTGCATGATTTCTAGAAACTACAGAAAATGGGAAGTGTTTGTAGCTTCAAGTAATTCTTACTAGAAGTATGGGAGGACTGTCTACCATTTATGAATTCACAGGTGTTTTTCGTCTTGGAAAGTTTCTCCTCCAGTGTCATCTTCCTACAATTCGTTTTACAAAGTGTAATTTTTTTGTAAGATTTTCCTGTCAGGGAAGTCTTAAACACCTAGGCTGGCCTGCTGCAGCTGCAGCACGAGAGTTTTGGAGGGGGGGCGGGAGGGTTCAACCCAGCTCTGTGTTAGAAATGTTGATGATGTGTGACCTGGAGAGATGGAGAGAAATTGCAGAATGGGGGTATGTTGTTGACTCTGCAGCAAAAGATGCTTTGACACAAATGTTTGATGTTTTGGGGCAGCACTCTGGACTTTTGGGCAAGCATTTATGTTTCAGATAACTGTTTCCTTGGTACTAGTGCACTTAGATCCTCATAGGTATTGAATTTATTTCTCAAAATATGGATCTTAAAATTGAAGAAGATACTTTCAGTTATATGTACAACCCTTATTCCCATGCCCCTATTTCTCCCATCCTCCACCCTGATGGATTCAACTGTTGTTAAAGACAATCAGTTTTCCGCTTTAAGGATTTTTGGCTTAGGCACATCTGTGAAATGATGCAGTACCCCAACTTGTCTTTGTGAGGGTAGTTTTCTGAGAATTACTTTTGCTTTAGGGCACTTCCAAGCTTTTTGTCTGAGCAAACTTTTGCTTTCTTTCAGTTAAGGTTTACAGAAAAGGTGTGATGCATTAGGTATATTTTCTTCCTAAGATATAAATGTATTATTCTTGAATATAAGTGGTGTCTCTAAGCAACATGTTCAGTCCTTTGCACTTCATTATGTTTAACTTCAGTGCTGCTATTCACTTCTCCCAGTGTAAAGGAAATTTATATTCCTTTAATGGAAAACAACAGTTAAAAATGTAGTATATATCTTGTAATTCTTTATAGATCTTGTGAGACGTTATTTTGAGAAGGTATTTTGAAACAGATATTATTTCAACCTGATACCTTACAAAGCAGAGATAATAAATTAGGTGCTGTGGTAATTATGCCAATAGAAACTTTGAGACAGTTATATAATTACACATCAAAATACATTTTAGAAGGTCATAACTTTTTCTTCTCTTATAACTGTGCAGAATTTTCATTAGATTTGCTCTAAAATGCTTTGGATGAAAAGGTGATGCTGCCTTCTCCTCCCCACCCCTTCCTGCCCCCCAAAATGATTTTTACTTTCTTACCCGATAAGGTTAATTTTGTTTTTAAATCTTCAGGTTAGAAGTATCTAGATGATTAAATATTCTAATATACATATTTTTCTGTGCTGTAGATTATTTAGTTGTATCATCAGTGAGTAACAACTAGAAAGAGCACAGTGCAACATTTCCACGAAAGCACTCATAATTTTCTCTGTTTGTGACTTCTGTTTAACCTCAAATGAATGCAGTTGCATGTGGAGAAACACATTGTAGCTCCTCTATAGTACTTTTTTTCAGAGCTTTAATTGGCCAGAGGTAGCAGCAGTTCATACTGCTGAGCCCTACCTCCGGTGTTGCCAGTACAGTGACCTGTGATATGTGATCCTTGCAGAAGAAGAGCTCAGTTAGCTAAAAAGAACATGCTTAGAAAAGTTAATTTAAGAGAAAGCAACAAACTGAATCATGGGATGGTTAGGGTTGGAAGGGACTGTTGAACTGTTGCCTGCTGCAGCGAGAGGGAAGCGAGTGTTGGCTGTGTTAAGGCCCTTCCTAGTTTATTGGACGATCTTCCTGAGGCTGCATTTCTTGAAGTGAAGCCTGTGGTCTGCTATGCTGGTTTGACATTACTGGATCTTTAAGATCAAAGTCACACGAGTACTTATGTTTTCCAACATCCTGTGTCTCATGTGTAGTGGTGTTGGGGTGATTTTGACTTTTTATAAAATATCTTAATAAAAAAAGGCCACTGTCTTCTACTTTTTTCTTTTATTAAGTTAATAGCATAGCTTCACAACAGCATTTTGAGTACAACTGGAGAGGTAGTATCAACCCCAAAGGTGCTTGAAACCCCTGTATGGTCAAACTAGAATCTCCCAGGCAGTACGTATATACCTTTATGAGCCTCGTGGAGTATGTGAAGGCTGACTTGTTTTGCTAGTACTTCTGTAGAAGTCGTGATGTGATTAAATCACAGTCTCCTAGCTGTGTTGATTCATGTCCTTTTTGCAAGGACTTCTGTTGCAGCTACATTTTGTCACTTTTTCTTGTGAAAACAGCTTCCAGTTATTCTCATTTTAAATCTGCTAGTATTATAACTTAAAGGTTTCTCGCTGTAGGCGTATCTTTTATTTCTCTTGTATTGTTGCAGGACTTGAGCATGCTGTAACTGTGTTCTGAATAGGCACACACAACTTCAGCTGACAATTTCTGTTTTTTCTTTTTAGGTTCTCTTTAGGTATAACAGTTGTCAAAAATAGAGAAGGTCATGTGTATGGTCTTTTGTTGTAGGAAAATGTAATGTTTATGAAATGTGGAAAACCAAGTATACGGAATTCAAGTTTTATTTCTCTAAGGGCAAGAACTGATGACCCAAAAGCTCCTAAATCACAGCCTTGGTTCTAAGTCCAGTTGTAGTCCATTTATCTGCATTCCTCAACCATGTTTTTTGTAAGTTGCTATAGCAATTTTGGAAGAAAGCTATACTGTGTAAATGTTGACTTTTCAATTACCAAGTGCTGGCAAAACCCCATCAGGTTTGTCCATGTGTTTATGAAAGTTTCACTTTGTGCTCTATTTAAAACAGTATTGAATTGTAAGTTGGGATTTTTCTTTATCCTTTGGTTATAAAGAATTCATGAAATAGCCGGTAGACTTGGTAGGGATTAATTTATAAGAGAAATTCAGATGATTTTGATAGAGGGTGGATGGTCACCTGTTAAACATGCCAACCTATTGTTGGGGTTTTTTTGTGGGTTGCCAGAGCTGATATTGGAATTTACCCATTGACAGGTTGGTTATTAGGTGTGCTTGGTTGTCATGTAATAAGATGTATCACATAATCAAGTTTCTTTAGTAAAGCTGCTAATCACACCTGTGTTATTTTGTCCTTTACCTGGGACAGGTGCAAGTTCTTGATTGGTTTCCTGAAAGGAAACTAATACTGACACCCATTGCATAATTGTAATGGTTCCGCGGAGTGGTGGGCATGCGGCACGTTAAATGTTTTGCACAAGTTTTCATGTGCAGACTTGTCTCTGCTCAAGGTTTTTGTCTTTATTGGGCAAAGAAATTCAGATGAAAGGCTACTTTTCACGGCACAGTCTGAAGTGCCCTGTGTGTGCAGATACATGGACTTGTCTCTGTCGGATACAGCAATGTACTCCAAATTGTGGTTCTGTAATGCAGAGTCCTACGAAAAAGCGCGTTTAATTATCTGAGGTAGAAGAGAGGAAAGTGCCGGGTAGGCGTGGGTTTCCTCCTCTCCGTGTCAAAGCGCCCTCCCCCAGGCCGCGGGGCCAGGGGCCGGGTGGCGGCGGCCGGAGGTTCCCCGTTAGAGGGCGCTCGCACCCAGCGCACCGGCCGCGGCCCCACCGGGAAACCTGCGGGGGGGGGGCGGCAGGGGGGCACACGGGATCTTCAGCTGATAGATAGTCTCCGATACAAATGTATTCCGAAAAATGCTTCAAGGTGCATTGAATTAACTACAGCTCTGCTGACTCGGTGTTTTTCTGTTTTGTTTTGTTTTTTTTTTTTTTTTTCTTAAATCAGCCTAAATGTGCTGTGCGTTCTGAGGAGCTAAACAGATGGGTAGAATTTGATTTAAAGACTTTTGTGTGTATATATGTATCCTAAAAGCAGAACAGGAGCTTTCTTGTTTTGCAGGTTCTCTTCTTCACCTCCCAATTCTACCACCTGTAACTAAGAAAGAGGAGATAGCAGTTATGATGGATCTTCGTAGCTTATTTAAGTAGGCTTATCCTGCTACACTTAAATGCTGCATATAAACTTCCTTTTCTGATAGTATTGCATGAAATGCCTGAAATGCTTTGTTTATTGCATTTCTGAATTTTCAAGTTGTTTTTTACAGTAGAGGCAATGCTTTAGAGTCTTAGGTAAATCCTTTTGTTCAACGTCTAATTTTTAATCAAAAAAAAGAGAAATCATTTTGCCCTTTAAAGCGCCAGGCATATTAAAGTTTTATTTAAATCCAGTTCCACTAAGATTTTGCTACAAATTAAGTTAGTGCAATTTGCTTTTAAACATAGAAATGCTGTGCTCTTTTTTTTTTTAAAAAAAAAGGAAACATATTTCATGGCATTTTTCCTTGAGTAATTTTAAACATAAAACCTTGTGGTTGCCTAAAATCTGAAAAAGTCATAGTTTTATTTTTTTTTAAATAATCACAATTGCAGAGGATATTAACATAGCTAATAAACTTTCATGCTGAACGTTACTGAAAATGATGCTTAAGAATAATCATATAGTAATCCTAAAAATGAAATTAGCTTAAGTAGTTTGCTGTATATAACTATTTTGTAGCAGCATTAGAATGAGATGGAAAACTGTATCCAGCTCAGTTTTGCATTCAGCCATTTCACTATAAGCAAGTTTTGAACTTGAAGCCAGGAGATTTTTACTTCATATTTTGTGTTCTATCTTAAATGTATTCCTCGCTTGTAATCATGATATATGATCATTTAGTTTGCTAGAGGGATATTTCATACAGTTTTGTAACACTTGCAGAAACTCATTAATTTTTATGTAATCAGCAATATGAAAGTCCAATTTCTTTTTTTATTCCTGCAATTTAGCTAAAATATTACAAATTAGCTATTCAGAATTTTATTTTTGTTGCTAATATAATTAACTCCTTTCTGACTAAGGACATTAAAACACATAGAAGAGGATAACTAAATAATAAAAGTATATTCAGATGTTTACTATTTGTTCGTTGATTTCAGGTATCAGTCTCTGAGTTTTATGCTGATATAGTTTGTGATGGTGATTTGGAAATATTAAATCTTATGCTTACTTTTTATCAGGGGAGAGAAAATGTACTGATTATTTATAAGTTACAAAGAATCTCAAGGTTGTTTGATTTTTTTTTATTTTTTACTTTACAAATTAATGTATTTGTTCAGTTTTGGGATTATGCAGGAACTCTGAAATACAGAAATATTTTTATATTCCTCCACACTTTAAATTACACATATGCAAATGACTTCATCGTTATATTTTATCATTAACTTTTGGGAATATTATGGTAAACAATATCTAATGTACTAGTTGCTGTTAAAAGTAGAGACCCCCAAGTAATTCTTTTAGCTGTGAACATATGGCAAAGGTGAAACTTGCTGGTGTTTTTTTCCCTCCCCCGAAGTACTCTGTCATTTACTGAGCATTTGAATTTTGCTGTACCACAATTCAGGAAAAAAAGTCTGAATATAACCATTTGTGTTTTTCGGAAACTGGGTTTCTTTTCAGGCAATTGCTAGAACCTATAATATACGTCTTGATAGATCCTGTATTCGTCTTACCCAACTGAGGTAGTTGCCTTTTTGGGTGCCTAAAAGTTAGAAAAGTAGAAGCTTTAGTCTACCTCTGTGTTTGGAGGCAGTAAAGCTTCATCCAGAAGGAAACCCAGACTGTGCAAAGATGGTGTTGTCAATTCTGGTAAAACCTTCCTGCTTCTTTCTGTATCATCTTGATGATGATGACTCTTCACTCTTGGACAACGTGCTACAGGCATGGACACTTGCATTGGGCTGCCTGGATTGCTCTCTCTGGGCTTTTTTGTGTGTTTTAACATGTCCTTTCTTAAGAGACCGATTGCTTGTGGTCCCTATGTTCCCCTGTATCTTTGGCCAGATGTTTTGACTCTGTTGTTTGTTCTTTTTGGCAACACTTCTCCGAGTGTGACTGGACGAAGAGGAAAAGAGTGCTCTTTTAACACCTTCTTATTACCTCTTTCCATTCCTCCTCCTTTCCTTTTTTTTTAGCTAATGCAAGCATTTAGCCATTTCCTTCCCTGAAGAATGCTGCAATAAACTTGAGGGAGCTGAAGAAAAGCACAGCAAAATGAACAAATCCCATGTGCTAATATTTTATTCTGAGAGCCAAAATGAAGGAAATGCCTATAGTTCTATTGAACAACAATTCAAATCAATACATCTGGGTAAAAAGTAATAGAAATTAATTGAAATAAGAAGTAGTAGTAAATTAAGGAAAAACTCTGTAGTTTGCATTTCTCGGTCCCTAATGTTTTATGGATTTCTCAACTGCATAATCTGGAAAAATTATGTAGCCTTCAGAAGAAAATGATACATATTCAAGGTATAGAGCACGTTAAATTGCACCTTTTTTTCTTTATAGTGTTTGTATTTATTTTATGGCTAGAAAGACAGAGATGCGTTACTGGCCCAAAGTTCAGTACTGAATATTGAATTATATACTTGGGGAACGGACTTGAAATCCATTTTGCTAACAGGAAACCTACTGCAGCAGTGGAGTTGAAGGGATAAGAAATGGATTCACAAAGATTACTAAACTCAAAAGATTTTCTAGAGAAAAACTCATCTTTGATAGAAAAGAGAAAAAAACCCAGGAGAGATTTAGACCTATATTTTAGCATTATTTATTTATAATTAATAAGTGTTGTTAAATCCAGTGATGCGGTCAAAAATATATGGAGAAACTGAAAAAGCTCGAACCGAGCAAATCCTGCATTTTGCTATGGTGTGGTGAGCCAGAGTATAGAATCCTAACAACAGCAAAATTATGGAAATAAAAAGCTCTGTTAAGCTCTAGTGGGTGTGCATAGCTGCACATGTAATAGCATATAGTAGCTTAAATTTATATAATGCCTTATCGGCTGTATCTGCAAAATGTATTCATTGCAGATAAGGTTGTTCTCAGCCATCTAACTTCAAGACATTTACTATGTTTTGGTTTGTGGTGTATTGGTGGAGAAGTTGCTGTAGTGTGCAGCTTGTCTTTTGTTTCACTGTTTGCTGAATACACAGTTTGATTTCTTTTATTGGATTACATGCTTCAGTTCAGCGTAAATTCATGCAGTAGAAAAATACACATTAAAATAGACTGTTTACTCTTCAGTAAAATACTCGTAGGTTTAGTGTGATAAATCCTCGATGCACATATTTGTAACCAACATGCAGCGTTGTGGAGTTTTAGTCAGTAATAGAAATGGATGGAAAGATTTCTTAAAACTTTTTTTAGAAAACAAGGCAGGCATCTTCTTTGTGCGATATATTTAGGTCATAAGGGACATCTGCTAAGGATAATTTTTTAACACTTGCTAACGATCCTAATATAATACGGCCTATTCATCAGTCATATTGTTCCTGACTTGGCTGGTGTGGATTTTAGTGATTCCCGATGTGCATTCAAACTCTCTTAATTGCTAGTTTCTTGCTGTTCTATCTTATTGTTTTGTAGGACAATGCATAAGCAGGCACAGAATAATCAAAATGGTTTCCCTGGCCATATTAGGCACCTAACAGAGATATATTTGCTGTGCAATGTGGGCATGTTTTTGCAAGTGGAAGTCTCCTTGAAACGAAATAAATCTTAACAGGGAAATAATTCAACAAGACTTAAATGTGGTATTCCATGTGTGTGTTTAAATGTATACTTTAAAAAGTACGTGTCTGTATACATGTATTTTTATATATATATTTCAAACCCTAATCTGTGTGATGCATCTGGGAGCTTTTATAATGTGCATTTATGCAGCAGAGAAATTAGAGGGGTAAGTGAGGGAGGCATTACAGACACTGAACATAAGGATTTTAGAGTTCTCAATAAACTGTTATATTGTGCCATTTTTTGCCTTTGGTTTGGAAAGAAAAGCTGCTTCAGAGACATTTGCAGTACAAGCGCGATTTAATCTTTTATGTTCTCATGAATTCAGAATTTCACTTAACTGTAAGGCGTTTGACTCCTGAAGATGTGCGTGTAAGGTTCCTCAAACTGGCACACGCGAAGCAGATAGGAAGATGGGCAACGCCAGGCTTCATTGTTCGAGGGGAGAGAGAGAATAAATATTGGTGAAACAGGAAAACTGATCAGCTGAAGTCTGGCAAAATTACTGAAAGGGGTATTTGCAGTAGGACGTCCACGTGTAGGTGGAAATCGATGATAGTTTTTGGTTTGTTTTTGTTTGGAGTGTTGTTTATTTTCCTGTAACCTATTCTTTTCTTTGGTATTTTTATGTTTGGGTTTTTTTCTTTAGCAGTTTGTATTGCTCCATACTGTATTCTTACTTACCAGTAGAGTCATAGCTGTTTGATGTTTTCAGATAACTGTTCTAATCATTAAGTGTTTTATCTTGTTCCAGTTTGTGCAACTCTGAACTGTTTGTGATTGTGAAGGAAAAAAAATAATCTATAAATTGTAGGTTTTGCAGCAGGTTGGGGAAAGCTTTCTTTATAGCTTACTCCAGGTGTTGCATTTGTTTAAACTGAAGTCTTACCCCTCTAATCAATTTTGGGAGGAAACAAAGGAACTTTATTTGCTAGATTTGTTACTCTCATTTTTACTCTTAGCCAAGCACAATATGATCTATGCATGTAGCTGCAAAATATGAAAATATTTTTTTTTCCTAATTCTTTAAGTGCTTTTTAGTTCTGTTCTAACAAAGGGTGTTTAGGAAAATTGATTTGGGCTGTTAAAGCAATACCGATGATCAGGAATAAGTCACCTTGTGGCTACTAAGTCAGGTGTTGAGTACAGTTGAAAGACCATAGTCTAAGCAAATGTTGTTTTCACTCAGAGTTTAAATCTGCAGCTGTGCATGGTTTAACCAAAAAATGTTATCAGACTTCATAGTTGTTCTACATATTAAAAAGTTGAAAACGTGATTCATCTATGCACCATTGATTAAAACAGTTTGGCAAAAGCTTTATGTGAACTGCTTAAAGTATACTTTATGAAATGTACAGCGTAAGCTGCTATTTTCTGTGGCTGCAGCCTGGGAGAGAGGGCTGAGGGAAGAGCGTTTGAGAAGGGAATTGAAGCGGCTGTTGTAAGGATGCAGTTTGGACACTGGGTGCCACTCCTGGTACACACTGAGCCTACAAAGACTTTCTCATGCAGTGGAACAACAAGCACTCTTAGAAATGGAGGTCTTTGTTACTCGGGAAATTCTGAAGGTCTTCGTCCCCTGAGCCAAGTGGTTCTTCTAGTTGAAAAACATATTCCTGAGTGCCACAAGGAGTAACTAAAGCTACAAGGGCAGGACTTCTTATTTTATTATTATTTTAATGCTAATGAGGATGATTTTATAGACTTTAATGTCTAGTTACGTAGTTCTCATCATGTACAAAAAAGACAAGGTCACAGCACCAGGTATTCAGAAACTAGACCAAACATGGTATTTATCATTAGGAATAGGAATAATAATTTCCAAACCACATAGATATGAAGTGTCTCCTTGGAATTTTTTGGTGGGTTTTTTTGTTGAGGTTTTTTAAAATTTATTTTATTGTTGTCTTTTGGTCATGTGCTTGTTAAAATAGTAGTGTCAAAAATCATTGAGTGGTGTGTTACTTACAGAAGAGTAGATGAAAAGACAGTTGAGGATCAGTTTGGGATTGATCAGTTTATAGAAACTAGAATTGGAGGCATATAGTGATGGTTTCCAATAGGCACCAAGAGCTGAAGATAAGAGGAGATGGAGTGAGGGGTGGGAGTAAGAAGTGTTCAGATATAAATTGGAACAAGGTTAGTCCTCCCACCCTGAAAGCTGTGTAGCTCTCAAACTGGGAAGCATAATGTGATTTATGCTTTACTGTACTCATGCCCGGAGGCGTCAGCTGGCTCTGGGTGTCCTAAACATTGTACAAACACATACTTGCTCAAGCATTTTAGAAACAACACAGGAGTTTAGGTGTCCAGATCTTAATGGCTTTTAGTGGAACATTGGCAACTCTACCTGGCTAATTTGGAAACTGAAATTTCAGTTATAACTGAAAGGCAAATGGGGGTTTGGAACAGTAAATGCCATAGCATTTTTAAAATGTTAAACTTCAAAACCTGATTTCCATGCAAAAATTTTATCTGCTCTTTTGTTTGAAAAGGAATTGAAATAGTGGATCAGGAATGAAAAATGTACTTGGGAGGGGGGGAAAGCAAGACACTAATTGCAATAATGAATGGCAGGGTGAGGGATGACAGAGTTTCTTGTAAAATTCTACTTTGATGCAATGGTGCAGAATTAAAAACAAAAAGTCCTTCCATCTTCAAATGTAGAAATTTGAGCTCTTGGTTTTACTTTTTAATACGACATTTGAAAATGGGTTCCTGTTATTAACAGTGCTCCATTCTGTGATGTTTGACTGAATCTTCCAAGCCATTTTTCTTATAATGATGTTTCAAGTGAAAAATTAATTGATGTATTTGAATGCATAAAGCACAAAATTAAATTGAAGAATAAATGTCAAATAATCTTTTTTTTTGTCTACTTGCTGTCAGAGCTTATACTCCTTTTAAAGGTAAAGACTTTCAAAAGTAGTTACAAATATTGACTGTGTTTTTAATTGAAACTTGCAGACTATGTCTCTTAAAGTTGCCATTAATTTTTTGGACTTTCCAGGACAAACACATTAGCCCACAGAAAACTATGGCAAACATGAGTCATTTGGTATCTCCTTTGTAATTAACTAAGCTTTATGTAGATAGTGAATAATACAAAGCCACATTGGCTTCTGTGGTTTTGCCAACTGTGGCAAAAAGCCTGACTCTTTAAAAAGTATTTTTTAACTTTTTTTTTTTTTTTTTTTTAAATTAGACCTTCTTATCTAAAGGTACCAGATACATGAGCAGAGCCAGAAACGAAAGAACTGGCAACAAACCTTCTTTTGTTGTCACCTGGAAATCTATTAAATGGGTCACTTGAAATAATGAGTATGGTGCATGATAAGCTAGAGCCACCTGGGTTTTATTAGGCTACTTGATGCTTTGATCACAACTTTCTTTAAAGACTTGTCTGTTTAGAGTGTCAGTGTTCCTTGTCATCACTGTGATTTAGATTTTAATCTGGCACAATACAAAGAGGGGTTGCAAAAACCAAGGCAGTACTCAAATCAGAAATTGGTATGGGAGAGATGCTACTTCAACTTGTCAACCTTGGAAAAAATGCACTTGCTAAATGAGACCTGTAATTTGAAACAGTAAAGGATTTTCAGTGGATGTGGGACACATCTGCATCATGCCATGGAGAGCAGTGGTAATAACTCAGGCTTGCTGGGGGCAGACAAAGGAGTTCACCCAGAGCACTGTGCTGCCATCTCAGGTGGAGGGGTCAGGTTGGGCATCAAAAAGGACGTATATGTTGGTGTGTTGTAGCTGTGTCCCTTAGGAGCTGGTGTCACGAGTAAGCATGGCTGCCTTGCTATCTGCATCTGCACAGCTCTGCATTGCACTGTGAAACAGCCGGGTTCTAGTCCAGCTTTGGATTCCCACTGCTGCCCTTTGTACATCGTGAACATGGTCCTTGTGATTTTGCTTTGCTTTCCCCTTCACACATTTAAGTGGCATTTTACTATGAAAGAAGGAGCACTAAAGTTCATCCTCTAATTCTGCTCATTCTTGCTAATAAATTAATAAAATCTGATCCATTTTAAAAGGTTGAACATGGGAAGTATCTGTCTTTATTTTTAATAAAATTTTGACATGTTAAATAAGGGCAACAAAGCTGGTGAGGGGTCTAGAGTCTTATGAGTTTGAGTCTTATGAGGAGCAGCTGAAGGAATTGGGGTTGTTTAACCTGGAGAAAAAGAGGATGAGGGAAGACATTATCATTCTCTGGCACTACCTGGAAGGAGGTTGTAGTGAGGTGGGAGTCCATCTCTTTTCCCAATTAACAAGTGATGGGATGAGAGAAAACAGCCTCAAGTTGCACCAGGGGGGATTAGATTGGATATTAGGAAAATATTCTTCACCAAAAAGGTTGTTAAGCATTGGAACAGGCTGCCCAGGGAAGTGCTTGAGTCTCCATCCCTGGAGGTATTTAAAAGATGTGTAGATGTGGCACTTGGGGACATGGTTAAGTGGCAGACTTGGCAGTGTTAGGTTAATGGTTGGACTCAATGATCTTAAAGGTCTTTTCAGACCCAAATGATTCTGTGATGTGGTTTTGGAGAGATGAAATCATAGAATCATAAAATAGTTTGGGTTGGAATGGACCTTTAAAGGTCATCTAGTCCAACCCCCCTGCAGTGAACAGGGACATCTTCTGCTAGATCAGATTGCTCAGAGCTCCGTCCAACCTGACCATGAATGTTTGCAGGGATGGGGCACCTACCACCTCTCTGGGCAATCTAATCTGTCCCAGTGTTTCACCACTCTCATTGTAAAAAATTTCTTCCTTTCATCTAGTTGAAATCTAATTCCCTCTTTTTGTTTAAAGCCATTATCCTTTGTCCTATTGCAACATGCCCTGCTAAGAGGTTTGTCCCCATCTTTCCTGTAGGCCCCCTTTAAGAACTGAAATAAGGTCTCCCCAGAGCCTTCTCTTCTCCAGACCGAACAACCCCAACTCTCTCAGCCTGTTCTCATAGGAGAGGTGCTTCTACATGGGACAGAAATGTGCCCCTATGTAATGGGGTCGCATCAGAGCTAAGTAGAGGAGCAAAATCATCTCCCTAGGCCTTCTGGCTATGCTTCTTTGGATGCAGCCCAGGATATGATTGACTTGCTGGGCTGCGGGCGCACACTGCCAGCTTGTGTCCAGCTTTTCATCCACCAGTACCCCTAAGCTCTTCTTGGATGGGTTACTCTCGGTCCCTTCATCCCCCAGCTTGTATTGATACCCAGGTGCAGGACCCTGCGCTTGTCCTTCTTAAACCTCATGAGGTTCACATGGGCCCACTTCTCAAGCTTGTCCATGTCCCTCTGGAATAAATCCATTGCGATATATCAAAATGCCTAGGTTGTCACTTTTTGAGGCTTTGCTGATTGGCAGAGCTAAGAGAACTGCTTGTTTGATAGCGTCTGTGCCTTTGGTTTTGTCGTGGATACTGAAGCCTCTAAGAGCCTCTGTTATTCAAGCCTCTAAGAGCACTGCTTTTCTTGCTGAGTTTATCAGGTTCTTAGTGCTGCTGCTGAAAATAACTTCTTGTTTTCTATTTTTTTGTTAGCATATAACAAGAGAACACCTAATGTTTAGTAATAAGGATGACAGCAGTTCACATTTGGGATTTTCTTTGTTTCTCTTGTGTTTGTTTCGAGTTCTTTAGAGCAGACAGGGTGAAGAAACGTTTGATTAAGTCTCCTTTAAGAAACAGGTTTCTGCCAAAGAACACCACTTTTTTTTTTTTTTTTTTTTTGTGTGTCCAAGATGGCTGCAAGAAGCAGCAGTGGGTTTAATTTTTATCAAGGGAGAGTTAGGTGAGTCGGGAGGAGAAACACTGTACGGGCAGTGTAGGCTGTGGCAGGGTGAGGGGAGGTCTGGGGAGGTCTCACCGGATGCATTAACCAAATGCTCTCTGCGAACAGTATGTAATGGGAGGAAACAGCTATCAAATGACTTTTAGCTCTGTCCCTATGATAGCCTATTTATCCTAAATTTGAAAGAGACTTTTGAATTACCAAAGTCTTTGCATTTCAACATCTGTAATGGGATCAACTTGTGTGGTAATATTTTCCGTACACACACCCCACCCCCCCTACGTGGAAGTTCTCATTTGTGAAGGGATTGATTTGAAGGTGGTTTGATTTCACTGAAAATATTTAGAGTTACAGAATGGAAAACTGGACTTTGTATGAAAACATCTCAAAAGTAGTAGTTCAAGTTATCTCAGAATAGTATAAAGGAGAAATAATGTTTTACTTTTCATTATTTGGTGTTTTACTCAGTTGTATGTGTTGCAGTTTTTCCGCTTTTGAGCCAGCGGAAGGTAGTTGATGTGAACACAGCACAGTGTAATGTCCAAATGCTTTTGAGATCTGGTAAATGATAAAAAGAGAACAAGTTACGTGGAGAGGATGGGGTGCTGTGTGAGAAATGCAGCAAACTTTTGATTTCTTTTTTTTCTTGTTTCCAAAGTACATTCAAAAGCTAAAGCCTTCTTATATTTTTTTTCTCTGTAAAACCTTTTTTTATTGATATTTTTAGGGATTTGCATATAAAATTAAAAGTTCATTAAGTATATGGAAGCAACTGTTTCATTAAGCCGTGTTTTCTCTTTCAGAACAAATAAAGTTTAATTATTAAGCTAAATATTTAATTCATTTTGACTTTTTTTGGCATTCAATGAAATGCTATGGTCTTAGTTCAAATAGCAAGAGGTCTACATTTTTAGGTTACGTGCATGCAGTGTGTATATACCTTTTTGCTTATTTCACATCTCCTTTCTTCAGAAGTTCTTATCATTGTGTCACTGTCCTTCGACTCACCTCGGAGCTTAATGAAACCTCTTGAAACGTGTGTCCTCATGAGATGCTGCACTGACTTGTGTGGACCCGAGCCCTGGAACTCCTCCCGGTTGCCCTTCAGTTATCAGCAAGGGCTCCTCTGTAGCTCGTGCTGCTGCGTGGGCCTGAGCAGGCAGGGGTCTTCCAGTGAGATCTGGAGCCCAGCCCTCACGTGAACTGGGAAGTGCTGTGTAAATGGGGATAGGTCTGTGACCGCCCGTGGTTATCTGAACCTAGCCCATGTATTTAAGAGACTTCCAAATATCTTACCCAATGAGTCTATTTCTATCACCTGGATCAGTTCTCAAATGTGGTATTACGCTCAATGTTAGAAAGGTACCGGGCAGGTAAAGCAAAGGGTAGCTTTCGATTTTTATATTCAAGTGTCAAAGCATAATATTAATGTACATTCCCGATCCCCGTTAACTCTTTAAGTTAACTTAAATAGTGGCACAACTTTCACGATACTCTTAAGCCTTTCTGCTGAATGTGTGTGTTTAAGTATGAAAACTTGTTGATTAAATGATATGTTCACTGTAAATTTGCATAAAAAATTGCAGTAGTTACTTTGAACAGTGCACTTTAGTATAAGCTGTTTTTGGGAAAGATGCTGCTGAATTTTGGTCCTTCAGCTCAGGTGGACGTTTTTTGTTTTCATTTCCTAGTAAGGTCTTGCAGATGTTTGGCTCAGATAAAGGCCTAACCCCATTTGTTTTTAAAAATTGCAGGAAACTGTTACGGGAATAAAGTAATACAACTTATACTGGCATAAAAGGTCACTGTCATATCTTGATAAAAGGGAGATTGCTGTTCTTGTTTTATCAAGAAATGGCTTAAAATGTGAAGAGACTTGTAGACATGGTTGAATAACTAAAGCTTTCACTAATGTTATTTACAAATACTAACTGTATTTTTTCTATAAATCCGTTCAAACTCTTACAAGTTAACAACCCCTCCCATTTTTGTTAGGTAGGAAGACAATATATCGTGACAAAAGCAACATAATTGATTGGGTGTTTTTAAACACTTCAGCAGTCTTTTAATTTAGAAAGCATTAAGTATTTAGAAGTGCCGTTGGTATTTTTCTTCCCAGAATACTTTTCTTCTCCAGTCAGGAATTCTGTAAATGTATATGCGTGCTTCTCTTTGTCTCTATAGAGCAGAAAGGTGTATAGCGCACTGAACATCTATAAAACGCTATTGCTGTTGGCTCTGTGAAAAGGGAAAAATATTCAAGAGAGACTTGGAAGAAAAGAATGGAAAGGGACCTCAGTTTCAGGCCTGGGGAACTGCAAAGCACTTCTAAGCTGCTGGAAGAAAAAAGAAAAGGCTTTGTTTATACTAGTAAATCATAACTAGGAGCTATAGTGAATGCAGAGCTACAGTGGATAGAGCCAGTGTTGTGTAACTTTGATCATCATTATGGTTTGTTTTGCATTTCCTTGGTAGTGTCCCACCAGGCTGCCTTTGAATCGGCTTTGTTGTCGTCATGTCACCCACACGTGCAGGCTCCGAAACTGCTGTTCTTCCGTCCTATCTGGAACCTCGCAAATGCTGTTTTCTTTAACTTTCTAAAGCCTTTTGCTCTTTTATTTCCCTCTGTCGTACGGAATATCACTTTATGGTGAATTAATTTTTACCGTCACCTCTTTTCTAAAGCTTCTTCCATCTCCCATCTAGCTTACGGCATTAGGGTAACAGTTGATTTACAGCTATTTTCATCTCTCTCCTTGATTTTCCTCTTTTCTTCCCCCAGCTTGTCCCGTTAACACAGAGCAGACCTGCCCTTGCACCGCTGCTCTTTCCCCTGCGCTTCTGCTTTGAAGCCTTTTCTCTACTTGATCCTCTGACCCTCAGACCAGGGTGATAAAAGCACAATCTCATTGCTGCACCATCCTTTCTGCTTCCTCTGCTGGGTCCGTGCCACCGGTGAATCAGGACTGCAAACTTTCCAGTTGTTGGTGTTACTGCCTGCTCCAAAGTTAAGATTGTTTTTTTAATTTAGAGGGAAGTCTACATCTAATATATTATTTAAATAACATTATGATGAATGAAGTGTAAACATTAAAACTGGTTATAGACCCAACTCGGGTTTTGAAAAGGCTGCAATTAAAAGTTAAACTTACAAAGATGGCCAGTGATCCTTTTGCTCCTCCTACGCTACAGCTTTTCTGCGAGTTAGATGGTATCTGGCAAGGTCTCCGTTACACGCAGCTGACACAAGTCTCAGGGATCTGGTAGCACTGGAGCCAAAGACGCGCTGCCTGCGTGCAGCTCGCGGGCTGTGTATTTGGGCAGTCGACCTGAAGCTGCAGATGTCTTGAACCAAATGCCCTGTTCTACGCGGGGAAGTGGAGGTAGCCGAACCACAAAAGTGCACTGTGTCTGAGATGTCTGCTGCGGGGCACCACGCCAGCGTAGGTAGTAGAGAGTTTAAATGGTTGTAAAGCTGCCAACACGAGGTAGAAGGTGGGATAAGAGAATGATTTGTACCTGGAGTGTGAGATTAATACCCTACACTTGCATAGCACCTTTCATTTGAGGATCTTTGCACACTTTATGATCAGTTAATTGCCTCGTAACCTCTCTGTGAGGTAAACTATCACTAGTATACAGTTAAAGAAACTGATGCAGAGAAGAATTTAAGTAACTTCTTTGGGATGCCTGGGAAGTTGTGGGAGAAGCCTGTGAAGTTTTTCTCCTGCTAATTTTGGAACATCTAACATCACAACTCTTAATTTCCCTGAACAAAAGGCGGTAACTGATTCTCACTCTTTCTTGCTCCTCCAGCTCTTCACTTGTGTGGGTTCCTTTCCTGTGTTTTTTTCCCCCTGCAGTCCTTTGAACAGCGAGCTTACAGGTGCCAGCTGTGGGGAACCATTGGGAAGGGAAACGAAGTGCTCTTTTAACTGAGTTACGAGCACTACGACTTGTCTGACTTCTTTAGGTGCTAAGAGCAGAGTTTTACCATGAAAAGAATTGAAGTCTTTTGACTTTCTTCCCATTCTCTTCAACATATAGCTGTCTTAAAGCTTCTCCCTATGTTCCCTATTGTTCTTGTCACTTAAAAAAAAAAATATAACCAGTAGTGCTGTCGTGCCCAAGTTACCACACTCAGTGGCTAAATGTAGGTGTTGCTGGTGAGGGTCTGGCAACGTTACATGAGCTCGACATGGCTGTTGAGTAATGCTCAGGTTAAGGTATGGCTTTGTCTCTATTAGAACTTACAAGGATTAATTAAAATTTACCTTTCTGTTTTAGTGTATGAACGCACCTCTCTGTGGCCCAAAGAAAACTTTCACAGTTAGTTTATTCTTGATTGCCCTTTTTCACATTAGGAATAAAATAACCAGATCTATCTTTTTAATTGTTTTGACCATGTCTGTATAAAATTCCTGCTTGTCTATACTGGCTATAAAGACAGGAGTAAGTAGAATTTAATATATGCTGGGAAAGGATCCATTGGGTATTTGGTTGAAGAGGTGTTGGAATATGAAAATTACGTTTATCTTTTAGGGAAACAGTGCTACAGGCTGCATCCTTATATATATACACTATATATAGTGTGTGTGTATATATATATATATATTCTTAAGATAGAAAAGTACCTCAAATATTTTTGGAACTATGAGAACTTATATTCTGGTTTGAAGTACACAGATAAAAATGGACACAGCCTACACACACCCTGCGCCCCCAAGCTTCATGAAACGAGATTTCCTAATTACATGTACCAGTTCTTGTTTGTAGTGACTTTCTAATAGTTTTAAAACAGCAGGCAATGAGAGGTGGTGAAACAAAGCTGGTATTAGCCATATGCTTAATAAGCAAAACACATTTTTGACCTCGGCTTTGGAGAACAAAAAGAAGAAAGTAAACAGGACTTTCCCGTAAGATACTGCAGATTTGACAAGACTGATAATTGGCTTTAATCTTTCATTTCAGCTGCTGTTGCCTCACAAGATAAAGTAATTTTTCTTCTGCTTCTTAATATGCCATAATGCATCTCATGCTCCAAGGCAAAATCATAAGGTCATATATTCAAGATAGACAAAATTTTTATTTACTTTTTTTTTAAACCAAACCTACTGTTTAATTATTCTGTTTTTCTGATCTGCATCTCATTTAGCAAAACTACACAGTACTTCTTCCTTAAAATAAGAGCAACTAGAGCTGAACATAATTAACTAGTTTCTTAAGGAGAGATCTTTTGAAACAGATGTACAAAACTTCTCTTTGTTACAGGAGACAATTTTAGAAGTATTTTAGGTAGCACAAGGATGACTCTTGTGATGGGAGAGTTAATGGGTTGTTTCCAGGGGAAAACTTACCATCTTTAAGTTCAAAAAACCAAAAAGTTGAGTGGTTTTCAGCTAGATGCGTCTGCTGATCCCACTTTTAAAAATAATGCTTTTACTCCTGCAAATGTATTACGTATGTGTAATATTAACCAGATCACTCTAGCTGAGCAGCTGAACTCCAAGAAAATTGATTTGGGTCACGTTAGGTACGTAACAAATTTCAGAGGTTCATACTGGTAAGTGTTCAAACTCATATGACAGATAGTTGAGCAGAATGAATCCCTTGTCTTGTAAGTATATCTGCAGGCCTTCTGACCGTGGATGGCTGTTTTCTTCTGGTGTTTAATGGTACTTATTCTGCATTTGGGATGTAATTAAAAAGCAGGTGTTACTGGAGTACCTGTTGCCTCAGTAAAGTTATGGTTGTCTTGAAGAAAAGGGAACACCTTTGGTTGATTTACTCTTCTGTGTAGTACAAAATGTGTGGTGCTGTGGGGTTTTTATTCATTTATGTGCTACTTCTGCGTGGGATTTCTCTCCCAACTGACTTGCACGCGTTTTTCATTGTTGAAACGGTACTGATGCATCGCCCGTTTTCTGTGCTCAGTTAATTTGTCACACAGAAGATAACTGACTCTGCTGGCCATAAAATTTGTTTTATTGCCAATACATTTAAACACTTCTGATTAACTTTTATTGGGGTCATTTTATTAAATTTGATGCCTGTATCATGCTGAGGTAAAGATTGCTACTTCAGATGCCACAAATTTTATTAAATTGTTATCTGAGAGCATGGTGGTTCTTTGTTCCTGCCCTGGACATCAATTTGATTTGGAACTGGCAAAAGAATGTGTTGTTTCCTTCTTTTGTATTGGTATCATGCTAAGTAGTAGGGCCTCCCAAATGCTTTACACAATTATTTTTAAAAGATGCAGAAACCCCCAGAAATATGAAGAGACTTCTTCTAAAAGCTTGGATGGCTCATGTGAAGAACAGATTTATTTGCTTTGTCTCTTCTACAAAAAAATTCACCAAATAATAATGCCCGAGAAAATGTACCTCTTTGTAGGTATTTTATTGTCTTTACAGAAAATAATCCAGCTGACCTATTTGAAACACATATTTGCCATTTCCCTTCTCAGTGGGCTGGAAATGAATTTTTTAGTATTTAATGATTCAGTCCTGAAGGAGATCTATTTATTTATTTTTTATTTTTTTTTAAAAACTGAACTGGCTGCTTTTAGTGCAAGTTAATTAGATTTTACTCCCAAGCAGACTGCAGTCTCACTGCAGCTCAATATTGATTTGAAGATTAAATTTTATTAATTTATACTTTAAAAATAAATACATTTTCATTATTTAAGAAACATTGGTGTTAGAGGTAGATGTTCTTATTTTTATTGATAACAAGTAGTTTTTATATAATGTAACGGATGTTATATGATTCTGTGTCATCAAGGCTTTATGTGGTAATGAATTGGTATCATAGCCGTCAAATAGTATTACAAGTCCATTCTACTGAGGAGTAGAGACATGCCAAACAGTTACATACTGGGACTTGAACGGGCCAAGTAGGTTATTAATTTTAAATAGTGAATGGGCTACTAGGTAATGTTTACCTACAATTCATACTGGGGAAAAAGAATTTTTAATAGGTTTTTGGAGAAAATTTTGCATGGGTTAGCCCGGGTCTCCAGTGGTAAATAGAAAGGCAAAGAAAGATTGGCTGAACATACTAAAGAGTGATGCTTAAGAGAGTGCAGAATATGATTGCTTGCTAGTTTTATATTTACAAGATCATAATTTACTATTTTCGTATTTACTGAGTGAGAGTTGCATCAGTAAAAAGGCAAAGGTTAAGCAGCAGGGACAACAAAAAGAAATATGGGTGTTAATTTGGCTGAGGGAGAATTCATAGCAATAAGAAGTAGAGAGAGAAGAGGAGAATTTATATTTGAAGAAATAATGTATTTATTGTGGTGTGAGTTGTAATTTGTTGTTACTGAGAGTAAAATGGTGATGGAAAGTAGAAGTTATAAGACAAAGTACTAGACTTTAAGCAGAGTCTCCTTTTCATAAAGATAAGGATAAAATGGGTAAGTTTATTTCCTGCATTGTAAAAATCAAAGGATTTGATTCAATGCATAAAAACAGCATTTGAGAGTTTTGATGAACTGTGTGCTAAGTGATTATTTTACCTCCACGAGAGCACCCTGAGGATCTGCAAGTTTTTGACACTAAGGTAAATATGTAATTCTTTAAAACAACTCCTGCTGCTAACCTAAGTAAAGAGAGAACTTTCCTATGAAAACCTAATATATGTGTTCCATTAGTCATGCCAGAAATGCAGATACGGTGTTTCATCTAGGTTTTCCTGTGGCTCCTAGTAACACAATTGCTGAACATCTGACAGCAGTGAATGTATTTCACCATAAATTGGTAATAATCTATGCTTTGGATGAGAAGATAATAACCTTGCCTTGTGTCACCTAATCTGATTTTCAAGTTTGCAGTTACGTAAACTCTACAAAATCAAAATGTGGGCATCTGTTCTAGAACATTTGGTGGTTTCTTTTTTAATAGTAATATCTATATTCAGTTCGTGTCTTTTGTTAAAAAAAGATCATTTTTTTTCCTCAGGTTTTCATGGGGTAATCCTCTCCATATTAAACCATGGGTTTCCTTTTCTAAAAATGAAGGAAATAGCTGTGAAACATCTATTTTAAGTAGTTCTTCATGTGAAGAACTAAAGCATATTTCCCCCCTCCCTTTTTAAAGAGGAACATGCTTTGTAAGCTTCTTAAAAATTACTGAAAATACTTTGTCATTGTGTGCTCCATCATGGTAGAACATATTTAATGATAAATACATATAAGGTACAGGTTACAAAACCTCAGTATATAGTATAGATGTTATGGAAGGTAATCTGTCAATGTACTAGGTTTGCTTCTACTCAACAAAACAAGATTATTTTCTTAAATAGTCTTTTCTTTGTTTATACAAAATATTGTCATGTCAGGATGCATATGAAGTTAATGACTAGATGAATCTGTTTGAGGTGCCATCAGATGGTGGTATGCATTTTTGTCACACCATACTTTCTAGTATTATGATGTTTCAGGCCAGATTTTATTTTAAACATAATTTATCTGAAAACTGGGCATGTAAATAGTTCTCTTCTTCCCTCCCAAAAGAAACACGCTTTTTAAAAAATTTGTTTGAGATATTTAACTATGTAATTGTAAAACCAACTGGAGAACAAGACCTCAACAGATATTAGAGTCACGTATTTGATATTTGCTCTGTCTTCTGGTTTTTGTAATTCTCTTTAAAAGTAAGAAGAAAATAAATTGTAGTAAATTGCTGTAGCTGGCTGGCCTTCATGGAAGCTGAAAAAGAAAGAAAAACAGTTGACCTGCTAATAGATTGTATAATTTGTTACTGAAAAAAGGGTACTTCACAGTTACTAAAAGACAGTGGACAATATTATAACCAGCTAGAGGAAAATGGGTTGTAAGTCATTCCAAGATAAATAAAGCTTGTGGTTCTTACTGTGATACTGAAGGAGGGGGAAAAGAAAAATCTTTAGAAATATTTTAACATGGTGTTTTTCTAAGTGTAATTAATTAATGACTCCTAAGGTTTTTCCATGTAATTTGTGTAAGTCAATTATGACTAATGGGAAAAAAAAATCACCCAAAACAACAGATTTTCAGTTATTTTGTATAAAATTGCACAAAAGGTGATGAACGAAGTCTTGTAACTGCGCTGCTCCTTACAGTGGACAGATTGGAGCAGGATTTTTAAGCATTTATTTAGACTAAAACAGCTACCTACCCAGTTCTGAAACTTTTACAGATCTCAGATAATTGAGGGAAAGGACACTGACAAATTGAGTTGACCTTACTGTAGTCACACTCAACGCTTAATGCTGTGGACAGAAGGAATCCTACTGTTTTTTTGACTCCTTTTTTGACTTCTTAAAATTACATTAAAGTAACACATAGTTTTTTCTGGTACTTCTAGTCTTTTGGGTGTCTTGGTAGCTGTAGCTGCTTTGGAAGTAGTGGATAATTGCAGACAAAGGAAGAAGTTTAAAAGGTGGAGGAAGAAGGACAGAACAGTAGCTTGTGAATGTCCCTTGACAGTATCTCAGAGGCTAAATTGTTCTACCGAGACGGATCTCCCTGGGCTTGCTTTTCATTTATGAGAGGGAGACGCTCAAAGGGAGTAGCTTATTTGGTGGCAGAGATCGCAGCTGGCATTTCACCCCAGAATGAGAAGGTATCTGTAATCTGGCCATAATAAAGGCACATCACTGAACAGAATTAAGCAACAAATGGTAAAAGTAAGTATTTAAAGCAGTGCATAACTAACCTGTTATATGTTGAAAGTATTTACTGAAAGCGGTGATAATTTTTCATTCCAAGTTTATTAGGCAGTACTGTGTTACACCCTCACAGAAGCATGTAAGTGAAGAGAAGATAGGGTGAGATATCTTGTATTTTACTAGAGACAGGAATTATTTTGCAAGGTATAACAAACTTTCAGTGTAACACTATTTGTTTTAAAATAAGGCACTAGCCTTTAATCAAGTTTTTCCTGTGCTTTAGCTGATAAGTTTTGATTTTTTTGCAAAACACCTTACAAGTTCTTTGTTGAAACATGTTTTAAACTTAGTGGCGGTCTGGTGAGATGGAGGGGAGTGAATCTGTGACGGTTTGGTTTTTTTTGTTTGTTTGTTTGTTTTTTTTTAAATTATATGCTGAAACAGTTTTCAAAAAAATATTCTACTACTATAGTACCTCAGCCTTCCTAGTATCCAATTCACTGAACTGTCTCCGGTCAAACACAAGAATCTTTTCTCTGCTGTTTCTTGCATGTGTAAAAGCTGGGTGTTTCATAGGACTTTTAGAGTCGTTCATAAACTGCTCACTGCTTCTTTATGGAATTCAGTCTTTTTTCCCCATAATTTACATTGAAGTGACTCCAAAGTTGTAATTGGGTCCTTCAGTTTCTAAGTGTATAGGAAAGTGTCCTCCTCCCCACAATGTCCATTCAGTGGTGTAGCAGTTAAAACCTGTAGTAGAAAGGTAGGCCTAAAGGCGTTGCTATATGTTTGTTTATTTCTGTTAAGATATTTGTCAAAGCCAAATGTGGTCACATTGCATTTGTGCAATGCCCCAACTGCCATGCTTGGAAGTATTACCAACTTGAGCAAGGGTATAAAAATAGACCTGATAAATTAATAGCGTTTAATCAAGCATTCTTAAGCATCCTGATAAGGGAGTGGTTTCTCATAGAATAATGAAGAAGGATTTACAGCTGGTTTTGGACAACTTTTCATAAGCTTTTCTTGTTAAGTTTAGTTGAAATGCCACAAAAAGGTAATGGGAATGGGTATGAGAGTGTGGGAACAGTAAAAAGGAAATGAGCCTTTCTGTCAGTCGTGAATGAGAATTTACATGCAGAAAATTGAAAGATAGACAAAGGTCTTAAAAGTGGAGACATCAGGTTACATTTTATTAATATTAATATACAATTAATAACACCTCTTCCCTTTCACTCTAGTCATCTTAATACTCTGTTAAAACATATTAAAGTAGTTGTATAGGAGAACTGCTCACATCAGCTTTGTGAATTGATATGAAGAAATTATAAATACACTAATTAAAGCCAACAGAAAGCAAACGACGGATTTATAATCAAGAAAATATCATCAAGCGACGGGATAATTTCATTGTTCATTTGTTGTTCCTGTATATAGGAATGGCAGGGTTTAAAGTTGTCAATGACTTATCTAAAAGATGGGTCCAGGATAGAACTTGAGAGGATCCCCGTGTATGAACTGTAAGCAGTAGATTTAGTGAGCTTTAAGTATCAATAAAAGCAGATGTATTTAAAGGTGGGATTTTTGATTTGCTTGGATTGACAAGAAAATGATCTACAAGGAATTATCAACCAAGGAGGAAGGCAAACTGAGAAGAAGAGAATGTACTGGCTAGTTTTCATCAGCTGTCCTATTTGGAGAGGAAATTGAGAGGTTTTGAGAAATGCGGAAAAGGTGATTCAGACTGTTGGTATAAAGCCTGAGCTGTTGAAGTAGTGTTCATTTGACAGGAAGATGCTCAAAGATGTCACTCCTTTAGAAAGGACATGGAGGTGTAGCTGGTGCTATGAGAAAACGCATGCAGTCATGAAGGGATCGAACTCAATTTGGGGACTTGATCCTGCATTTGTTGCAAAGTTAAACATATTCTTCAATCTTTTTAATTGTTCTGCTATTTTACCAGTTTCTCAGGAATGGAAATCTCCATTCTCTTTCTTTCTCACGAGAAATGCAATTCACAGCTGGAGTTTGAGTAATATTCTTTGTGGTTCATCTTGTCCATATAGAGTTCGGCAGAGGGGAGGACATTTGCTTTGCTGGTTCCTGTCTTGACTTATTTCATGTAGATGTTAATAAAGTGAAATACAATGTGTACCGTTATTTCCTCTGCATAATTTGATTCTACTCGAGCCGACGACAGCACCACAAAGCTGTGTATGTGGGGGGAGTGGTTTGCATGCACTGCGGGATGGGGAGAAGAATGCACGATGACTTAAAGCAAGATATGTCAACATTTCCAAGCCCTGTAACTCTCTACTTGGCTGTATAACTTTTCAGAGGAACTCTTTCCTAATAATTTAATTTTATATAACAATACTCAAATCAATAATTCTAACTCCAAGCAGCCAGGAGACCTTGAGTATTAATGCAGTCTTCTGTTGCACATGTTTCTATTGCAAACTGTTTTGGAGCTTTCATTTATCATTAGAGTACTTTCTGTATTGATACACGCTACCCCTGAAATACCTATTTTAGTTGACAAAGTAAATGCCCAACCTTTACACAGCTTTTACACAGAAGATTTTTCTTAAAAAACCTTTATTCTTTTGGAATTCTGACACTCCTTTTTAATCATTCACTACATAAATCCTGTGTCCTGACATAGAGCACTCTGAGTAGGGATTTGTGCTCCTTCACATTCTAAACTACAGTGGATTAAAGTTTCCAGTTAATGTCATAGGGCTCTTGCTTTGAGTTTTACGATCTTTTTCCAGTTTCTTATATGTGAAAAACAAAGTAAGGCTGTACGTGTGTATTATTTGATAAATTTTGTAAGTTCTGGATGATTTTAAATATGATTCTCCTAGTTAGCTACAGCTTTTATTAGGACGTGCATTACTACGAGTAGACCATTTCATTGCACTGCCATTTCTGAAGCAAATAATCCTTGTTACAGGGAGACCTTTGTAGGTAGTGTTTAATTTAAATATGTTCTTGCAGCAGTCTCTTGGCTGTTGAATTTTGTAATTCAAGCATCTGTCATTCAGAGCTCACTCCCTGGCAAAGCAAATCTTAGGTAACAGAACCATTTATATTGTGGCCTGGAAGCAGCACTGTATTGATTAAGTTGGATGGTTTCAAGAATGGGAAATTAACCGTAACATGTAATTTACCCCTTCTTCGTTATTTTAGTAGGACAGGTTTTTTGAATGATGTATAACAACAACAAAAAAAATTGAGTGTTTCTCGTTACGATACCGTTCATTCTAGAAGGAGTGATTTGTTGTCTGCAGGTGAACTTTCATAACACGTGTAATCCAGTCTCCCGGCCAAGGGACGGGAGGGGTCTCGGCTGCTCCTCTGCACTTGGCTGCGTGTTCCTGCCTCCTCCCTTGCGTAGGATCTGGTGATTGCGTGACCGCAAAGTGAGTCAGATGAGTTTGTTCATCCACTGGAGAGTGAATCCAACAAGTTGATGCAGCTCACGTAGCTGGAGGAAGAGGAGGAATGAGTAGGGACCACCCGTTTCAGCAGCAATTGGGGCTCGAGGATTGAGTGTAACACGAAACAATATTGGTTTTGTTCCCATCTTATTTACTTTGTTAACACAACAGAGAGTTTATTTTATTGTAAAATGATCGAGAGCTGTAATCATTATTGGGGTTTCTTGGTTTAGCTAAATATCTAGGTAATGTCAGCTGCAGTTATTCTGAAATAAGCCCGAGCAAAATATTATCTGTATCACAGCTGTAGGCTTATTTGTCAAATGATGTAGAAAAGCCGATCAACTGTCGTGTTTCTCATTAAGGGAAGAACTAAATTTGAGCTCACAAAGAACAAAGGCAGGTTAGCTGGGTATTTACTTTTAAATGATACTTTGCTTTAGATTCCTCCAAACTGCTGCATGTGGACAAGGCAGTGTAAACAGACAATGATTTATAGACCCTAGCATACAAATTTCTTAGGGCTGTCCATGTCTGAATAATGTTTTGGTCATTTCTACTGGTTGGATTGGGGGTTTTTTTGTCTTCATTTTTCTGTTTGTTTGTTTGGGTTTTGTCTGCACTCCCCCCTAGCTGATTTGAGTTACGAAAAGTTTTTGCTTCACACTTGTCTTCAAAGCATTTTGAAGTTACTTTGCAAGGTGGACTATTTGCAAGAGTTATTTGGAACAGAAGTTGCAGCTTGCTTGCTTTTTCTTGAAGCCGAACAAAGACAAGTGCCTCCCCCGCCTCTCAGTTTTCATTATGTCAGAGGTGGTCCCTTTCCTTATCCATTCTTCTCCTGGAATCTTTCATCACTTTTCTGCAGGGTGTCCAGGAGCAGGACGCAAGCCTAATATCAACACCTAATAATTTGATATGCTCGGTATCGCAATTCGATTCTTGTGTGATAGATTCTTGGTATCGTGCATGATTTATATCATGAAACTATTGGCTTAACCACATTTTCTATGGCCAGTTCTTAATCTCAGTTTTCCTTAGTTGAACACATTACTTTAATCTGTTCCCTGTTTTTGTCTCATGTCTTGCATTAAGTAAATGTAAATCTTTTTTTTATTATTATAATAGAGGTTATTATGCAAAGGTAAGTGGGAGAAAAGGGCCCCGTACTGAGAGAGTTCTTTGCAACGCGGTTTGTGTTAACGTGTGGTCTGTTCAGTGGAAAAGTTTCAGTGTTCCTGTGATGGCATTAAACGTTTTAATCGCTTTCAGTTCTACTATGAAATTTTTATCCAGGAAAAGTAAGTTTGGGTCTGGATATCACTTCTTCATCTTCTAAGTTTGACTAACCAAATGCCCACTAGGGTATTTATTCTTCTGATTTGTGTCCCAGGTTTGATGTTAGAATTGTTTAGTGACCAAGCTCTGTTTCCACTGTCAGTAATGTTCCTACCATTTATAACACTGTGTAAAATCCAGTCTCTCTTTCATCAGTACTAATGGAAGTGAATGATAGTATGAGGTGATGGAAACATTTTATTTCCTAAACACTTCTCGGTTTGCCGTTGATTTCGGTTACTCTGGAGGACTGATCTTTCACAGCTGTTGCAAAATGTAAGTGGGTTTTTTTCCCCTGCTGTACAGATATCTGCCTTTTTCTAAATTCTTCATGGCACAAAAGGGTCTTTTTAAAATGTCACAAATACAAAGCAATTTATGTTGGCATTAAATGTAAACATTTTGCTGTCATTGTTTATGGAAGAAATTGAAAGTTTAAGAGTGAATGAGTGAAAAAAGATAAATATTAAGCAACCTTATAGAAACGGGAATGTGAATTATGCATAGTTTATTCCTTAGGAAATATCTTACATTCGGTTTTATCAGTTACTGCTTGAGGCTTCACTTTTATGTAACTACAGTAACTATGGCTTTTACTGCTTAGTCTTGTTTTTTACAAATTAATTTTGTCAAATGTAATGGTGTATGTATGAATAGTTGTAAGTTTGCTTGTAGTCTAAGAGTAGTGAAAACTATATTATATGTGTGTATTCAAATATGCCTAGATAAATGGTTGCATATGCATAAAACTGCCTAACCCCCCCCCCATGATATAAAATAATAGGATAGGTTTTAAATGAGATAACTTTGCTTTTAGAAATTATTTTCCACTGAGGGTTAGCGCTGGACATTAATGCATACATATGGAAGCACAATGTTGATTCAGATGGAAGAGGAAATATCAATTTAGATTGAGGAATGTGTTCCCTGTAATCCTCCCTGTTCTCAGTTATTCTTATAGAGCTTTGCGTGGAGCTTGTAGCTATGGTGCGGGAATACTAACTTCAGTAGCAGATGTGAGCCTGAAGCTTATTACATGTTTCACCAGATGTTTCGTTTATCTTTAGGGCAACCTTCTGGTTTGTTTTTTATATCAAACACTGTGAGAAATCAAAATTCAGAATGTATTTTAAACATGATATGGATATTTGGAGATAAATGAACCCTTTTATAACCTGAAGATACCATTGTAATGTCTCATATTAAATATATATATTTTTTAAACTATATTTCAACAAGATACCTTATAATTTCATGTATTGTTCCAGTTTGTTTTATGCTAAGCTTCCTTGTAAAGATAATGTAACCCTAAACTGAGCAGGTTTTGTTTGTTTATGCAAGCTCATTGTCTTTTATATTTCTTCATTAATAATTCATGCAATTTAATATCTTTGTTTACAGCTTAAAATACTCTTTTTATTGAAGAAACTTCAGTGTTTTCAGTAATAATTGTGAATATCAAGAAGAGGTCCCTTGGAGAGGGTGATTCAGTTTGTAGTTGTGGAAGGTCTTTGGGACACTTCTCTGGCTCTCAGTCTTTGCAAAGTGGCCATTGCCTCTGTGTGGGATGGAAGGTCAGAAATTCAGTTTCTGTTTTCCTGCACCCTCTCATGCGCTTAAAACCATGCGCTGTCCTTGCCATGTTTGAGTTACAAGATTGTCTTAAAGCTGCCGCCTGTTTGGTATCTAGTAATGAAAATTTTAGTACTTGTGACTCGCAGTTCAGGGCTATAACAAAGCTACGTTTTGGAAAGTTTTAGCAGTGAAAATTGTAGGGGACAGGAAGTGAAATGTCTATAAAGTCTGTTCAGTGATTTTGTTCATCAAGTGTATTTAATGGCGTTGCTCATCAGGCACCATCTTTGCCTCCTGTCTTTTCTTTCATCACCAGTTCCATGAAAAAAAGAAACTCTGCAAAAAAAACATCCTGAATTGTTTGTCAACATCAACTAGAAGGCAAGTAGGAACCAAGTGAGCACTTAAGTTTGACTTTCTGTGGATCTGAACATTACACTTGAGTTCTGGAGAAAAATTGTCAGACTTTGCAAAATCAAGCAAAGATTAAGTACGATTCTTGCGCTTGAAATTCTTGCATTTGAAAACATGTTCTGTATTGCTCTTGTCCTTCAAAGGAGAAGTAAAAGAGATCGTCATTTTAAAAACGCTTTGGATCAAGAGTTTGTGAACTCTTGTGTAACATGGAGCAGGTCTTAACAATGACTGTTCTGTGTTACATGCTCTTCTGTTTGTGGATCTCTCCTTTGTGGCTGTGCAAACCTTTCTCCCCTTTGGGACTTAATTACATAGCCTCCTCCTAACAGCTACAGTTGCTTACATAGAAAAGTAATATTGGGAGAGTATTTTGTATATTTATAGCTATCTTTTAAAACAACAGCTGGCTACCAGAGACAGTGTGATGTGATCAGTGATTGCTCTTCAAAACAGAATTTGGAAGTCTATTTTAAAAGCTAATTGGCATATCTTTAAGTCTGGGGTAGTATTTCTGTTCCACCTCATGCTTCCAAAGTAAAGCCTAAGAAAGGAGGCCTTGAGGATAGGCTTCCATTGCCAGACGGCCTTGGGAGAGCAGAGGAGTAAAGAAGAGAGAACAGCCTGGGCTCCACTTTTTCAAAAGGCAGCAGTGCAATGGGCAAAGTTTCAGTTGGGTTGGAGTGATCATATAGCCAATTTAACCAGTTGCCTAACTGAAGGGTTGTCCATTGCAGAAATGGTATAGTTTACCATGGACTGGGTTGTGCTGAGTCCCTAGTGGAACTCTGGCATGATCATTTTTCACATGGAATCTTCTCTTCCACTCGCCAAAGGAGTGGGACATGGTTTCCAGGACCCCTCCACTCTAAATATAAAAACTCAGGAAAAATCATTTTTAGAAAAGGCATCTTAGATGCTTAAGCTAAACTAACTGAAATGATTTACTATGAAGAAAAAAATATCTTTTTTATTACGCTACCAACCAACATAATCTAGTTGATGTTTTATAGCTCAGGACTCTGCGCACACACCACAAGCTCTGTGTCTAAGTGGGTACATTAATGCTCTCTAAGAGGCAGCGCTGTGGCTCACAGTCTTCCTACAGAAAGAAGGATTTTTAAATTATTTTTTTTCTTACGATAAAGTATGGAGGAGGTGTTGGAAACACAAATTGCAGTTTTTAAGGAGCTTTTTGGAGACTCTGAGAATGGTATAAACATTTTTCTTCCAAGGCAGAGACAGAGTGTGCTGTATTTCCTGCTGGTACCTGATACTATGATTGTGATATGTAAAAATAAAATAAATTGGAAAAGTAATTATTTTAAATAAACAGAAATTGAGCTGATTTTTAGTGTATTATCACCTTTCCAGATCCCTCCAAATTGCCACTGTTCAGCTCATTAAACTTTTATTATTATGGACTGTTTTCTGATAATTTATGTATGTCTGTGGCACATGTAAATTCTTGTTTTTCAATGAAATGCTTTAGAAAATACCACTCTTTGCAATATCTTGCAGGGGAAGTATCTTCAGCAGCTCATCTAGATTTTATTCTGGTTATATTATTATTCAAGAGAATTTACTGACTTTGGTGGTGGTGGCTGCCATAGTATTCCTCAATATTCTTGATTTAAATGTAAATTTAAACAGAGGAGATCACGGGCAGTGTACTAAGATGCTTTTTAATTTGTATTTCTCTCTGCCGTGTTTCCCCATCTGTTGAACAAAATGAATTCTCTAGGCCTCTCTTTTCAAGTCCTCTTGACATTGCAGTTCAGTGTTATTCAGTCCGTGGCTTTGTTTCCTTTCTGTCCTTTGACACTTTTGTATTTTCATGTTTGCTTAGCATATTGAACTGCAGTTGCAAATCTAAGCACAGTTTGTAAAACAAAATATTTTCAGACTGGCTTACTCATGTTAATTTTTTGTTGCATTTTTGACATTCAGTGAGAGTGGCTAAAATAAATATAGTCTGTGGCTGTTAACCAAAGATTTTCTACCTATTGTGACTAGTGTCTTGTTTGCATTTGAAAAAGTATTTAGGCTGAATCCTTTGAGAATTATATAGTGCTCTGCATAATTGCTTTTAACGTTTTCAATAACTAACAAAAAGATGAATGCAGAATGAAAATAATTGCTTTTGAAACATAAAAAGTCTCCTTTGATGAAATTTCACACTATGGTTGTTTGTTTCTAAAAGCCTCTATTTTACGCAAACCATACTTGCATTACTTAAATCACCATAGTTTTCCTTTAGCATGTAGCAGAACTTTTGGGATCTTGGCCCCTTTGTAAAAAAATAAAAATTGAACAATAATATTTTGTGTGACTTGAATTAAGGTTCAGTATTTTTTGACTGCTTTTTTCCTTTACTGTGTTCTGTTTAGCCATCTTTTCCAGCCATTGAATCACTGAATAGCTGAGGTTGGAGGGCATGTCTAGGGGTCCAATCGCCCTGCTCAAAGCAGAGTCAAATAGAACAGGTTGCTTACGGCTTTGCGCATTTGGGTTTTGATCATCTGCAAGGATGGAGGCTCCACTGCTTCTCTGGACAGCCTGATTCAGAGTATGTCCATCCTCACAGCTTTAAAAAGAAAAAAAATCACAAAAAATTTCCCCAAAGTCTCCCAAACCAAATAGGTATCTTGTCTTATGTTTAAATTGAATTTCCTGTGCCTGTTTCCTCTAATCCTGTCATTGGGCACCACTGAGAAGAGTCTGGTTCTTCTTTCCTGATACCCATGCCCCTCCCTGCATAAGTATTTAAGCACATGGATAAGGTTCCCCTGAGCTTTCTCTTCTCTTGGCTGAACAGCCCCAGCTTTCATATGACAGATGCCCCCAGTCATCTTCATGGCCTGTCCCTGAACTCTCTCTCTTCAGTAAGTCCAGGTCTCTCTTGTACTGGGGAGCCCAGCACTGGACACGGCAACTCAGATGTGTCCTGTTCAACATATTCATCAGTGACCTGGACAAGAGGACAGAGTGTATCCTCAGCAAATTTGCTGATGATACCAAACTGGGAGGGGTGGCTGACACCCCGGAGGGCCGTCCTGCCATCCAGCGAGACCTGGACAGGCTGGAGAGCTGGGTGAGGAAGAACCTCATGAGGTTCAACAGGGAAAAGTGTAGGGTTCTGCACCTGGGGAAGAAGAATGTCAGGCACCAAT